>SJYX01005829.1:146617-185033 GCA_006410675.1 Oreotragus oreotragus | reverse complement strand
TATGCTACTGGAGATCAGTGGAGAAATAACTCCAGAAAGAATGAAGGGATGGAACCAAAGCAAAAACAATACCCAGCTGTGGATGTGACTGGTGATAGAAGCAAGGTCCGATGCTGTAAAGAGCAAAATTGCATAGGAACCTGGAATGTTAGGTCCTTGAATCAAGGCAAATTGGAAGTGGTCAAACAGGAGATGGCAAGAGTGAACGTTGACATTCTAGGAATCAGCGAACTAAAATGGACTGGAATGGGTGACTTTAACTCAGATGACCATTATATCTACTACTGTGGGCAGGAATCCCTCAGAAGAAATGGAGTAGCCATCATGGTCAACAAAAGAGTCCGAAATGCAGTACTTGGATGCAATCTCAAAAACAACAGAATAATCTCTGTTCGTTTCCAAGGACATCTGACTGTGGCTCAGATCATATACTCCTTATTGCCAAATTCAGACTTAAATTGAAGAAAGTAAGGAAAACCACTAGACCATTCAGGTATGGCTTAAATCCCTTATGATTATACAGTGGAAGTGAGAAATAGATTCAAGGGACTAGATCTGATAGAGTGCATGATGAACTATAGAATGAGGTTTGTGACATTGTACAGGAGACAAGGATCAAGATCATCTCCATGGAAAAGAAATGCAGGAAAGCAAAATGGCTGTGTGAGGAAGCCTTACAAATCGCTGTGAAAAGAAGAGAGGTGAAAAGCAAAGGAGAAAAGGAAAGATATAAGCATCTGAATGCAGGGTTCCAAAGAATAGCAAGGAGAGATAAGAAAGCCTTTCTCAGTGATCAATGAAAAGAAATAGAGGAAAACAATAGAATGGGAAAGACTAGAGATCTCTTCAAGGAACTTAGAGATACCAAGGGAATATTTCATGCAAAGATGGGCTCAATAGAGGAAAGAAATGGTATGGACCCAACAGAAGCAGAAAATATTAAGAAGAGGTGGCAAGAATACACAGAAGAACTGTACAAAAAAGATCTTCATGACCAAGATAATCACAATGGTGTGATCACTCACCTAGAGCCAGACTCCTGGAATGTGAAGTCAAGTGGGCCTTAGAAAGCATCACTAAAAAGCTAGTGGAGGTGATGGAATTTCAGTGTAACTATTTCAAATCCTGAAACATGATGCTATGAAAGTGCTGCACTCAATATAACAGCAAATTTAGAAAACTCAGCAGTGGCCACAGGACTGGAAAAGGTCAGTTTTCATTCCAAGTCCAAAGAAAGGCAATGCCAAAGAATGCTCCAACTACCGCACAATTGCAGTCATCTCACACGCTAGTAAAGTAATGCTCAAAATTCTGCAAACCAGGCTTCAGCAGAACCATGAACTTCCAGATGTTGAAACTGGTTTTAGAAAAGGCAGAGGAACCAGAGATCAAATTGCCAGCATCTGCTGGATCATTGAAAAAGCAAGAGAGTTCCAGAAAAACATCTATTTCTGCTTTATTGACTATGCCAAAGCCTTTGAGTGTGTGGATCACAAGAAACTGTAGGAAATTCTGAAAGAGATGGGAATACCAGATCACCTGACCTGCCTCGTGAGAAACCTCTATGCAGGTCAGGAAGCAACAGTTAGAACTGGACATGGAACAACAGACTGGTTGCAGATAGGAAAAGGAGTATGTCAAGGTTGTATATTGTCACCCTGCTTATTTAACTTATATGCAGAGTACATCATGAGAAATGCTGGACTGGAAGAAACACAAGCTGGAATCAAGATTGCCAGAAGAAATATCAAGAACCTCAGATATGCAGATGACACCACCTTTATGGCAGAAAGTGAAGAGGAACTAAAAAGCCTCTTGATGAAAGTGAAAGAGGAGAGTGAAAAAGTTGGCTTAAAGCTCAACGTTCAGAAAATGAAGATCATGGCATCCGGTCCCATCACTTCATGGGAGATAGATGGGAACACAGTGAAAACAGTGTTAAACTTTATTTTTTTGGGCTCCAAAATCACTGCAGATGGTGACTGCAGCCATGAGATTAAAAGACACTTACTCCTTGGAAGGAAAGTTATGACCAACCTAGATAGCATATTCAAAAGCAGAGACATTACTTTGCCAACAAAGGTCCGTCTCATCAGGGTTATGGTTTTTCCAGAGCCATGTATGGATGTGAGAGTTGGACTGTGAAGAAAGCTGAGCGCCGAAGAATAGATGCTTTTGAACTGTGTTGTTGAAGACTCTTGAGAGTCCCTCGGACTGCAAGGAGATCCAACCAGTCCATTCTGAAGGAGATCAGCCCCGGGTGTTCTTTGGAAGGAATGATGGTAAAGCTGAAACTCCAGTACTTTGGCCACCTCATGCAAAGAGTTGACTCAATGGAAAAGACTCTGATGCTGGGAGGGATTGGGGGCAGGAGGAGAAGGGGACAACAGAGGATGAGATGGCTGGATGGCATCACTGACTCGATGGACCTGAATTTGAGTGAATCCTGGGAGTTGGTGATGGACAGGGAGGCCTGGTTTGAGGTGATTCATGGGGTCACAAAGAGTCGGACACGACTGAGCAACTGAACTGAACTGAATGGAAACAGACAGCCCAGCTAAGAGTTGCTAAGGTCTTCTTTGATTATTTTGTGCCTATCCAAATTCCTTTTATATGGCTCAAATATCAAGATAGTTGACATTTCTCTAGTCAAATAATCTAAAATTTTTTTGCTGTTGTTCAGTCAGCAGTCATGTCCAATTCTTTAAGATCCCATGGCAGCATGCCAGGCCTTCCTGTCCTCTACTATCTCCTAGAGTTTGCTCAAATTCATGTCCATTGAGTCAGTTGTGCTATCTAACCATCTCATCCTCTGTTGCCCCCTTCTCCTTTTGCCTTCATTCTTTCCAAGCATCAGGGTCTTTCCCAAAGAGTTTGCTCTTTGCATCAGATGCCAAAGTATTGGAGCTTCAGCATCAGTCCTTCCAATAAGTATTAAGGGTTGATTTATTTTAGCATTTTCTAGTTTGATCTCCTTGCAGTCCAAAGAATTCTCAAGAGTCTTCTCCAGTACCACAGTTTGAAAGTATCAGTTCTTCAGTGCTCAGCTTTCTTTATGGTCCAACTCTCACATCCATACGTGACTACTGGAAAAACCTTAGCTTTGACTAGACAGACCTTTGTTGGCAAAATGATGCCTCTGCTTTTTAATATGCTGTCTGCTGCTGCTGCTGCTAAGTCGCTTCAGTCATGTCTGACTCAATGCAACCCCATAGATGGCAGACCAGCAGGCTCCTCCATCCCTGGGTTTCTCCAGACAAGAACACTGGAGTGGGTTGCCATTTATTTCTCCGATGCATGCATGTGTGCATGCTAGGTCACCTCAGTTGTGTCCGACTCTGTGAAACCCTATGGACAGCAGCCCACCAGGCTCCTCCATCCACAAGATTCTCCAGGCAAGAATACTGGAGTGGGCTGCCATTTCCTTCTCCATATGCTATCTAGGCTTGTCATAGTTTTCCTTCTAAGGAGCAAGCATGTTTTAGTTTCATGACTGCAGTTATCATCCGCAGTGATTTTATAACCCAAGAAAATAAAGTCTGTCACTGTTTCCATTGTTTCCCCATCTATTTGCCATGAAGTAATGGGACCAGATGCCATTATCTTTCTTTTTTGAATGTTGAGTTTTAAGCCAGCTTTTTCACTCTCCTCTTTCATCCTCATCAAGAGGCTCTTTAGTTCCTCTTCACTTTCTGCCATTAGAGTGGCATCATCTGCATGTCTGAATTAATATTAAAAAAAGAAGTAATGCTGAAAAAAGAACTAACACCAAAAATGATGTCCTTTTCATCATAGGGGATTGGAATGTAAAAGTGGGGCATCCTAAAACTAATGCCAATCAAATTTTTGATACCTGAATTTAAATATCCTTTTTGAATAATGGTCACACTCTGTTTCTTTTGCAGCCTCAGAATCCCTTCCTGGCCTTGACTAATAAAGAGCCTTTGGTGAACATCTAACAGCACCATCTAATAGCACCTCACTGTTCTGGAATCCTCTAACAATTTCTCTGGTTTGGTCGATATATATTAGGCATTCTGTTTCAAAACTTTAATCATAACTAAAAAATCTACCATTATTTGGTAAGCTTTTTAAAATATTTGAAATTATTAGTGTCTACTGGGCAGTATATCAAAGATGGGTTTTTCCTTAAAACTGTGCGTGTTTGGAATCCTGTGTCATTAGATGTAGAGTTGAACTAAAAACGTGTATAAAGTAAATAATGTTGATGAGGATAGAGTGCTATTAAGAATGTATATTACTATGTAATAAAACAGATATACCCAGGAAAGTATAATTTTCAATATATGAAAATAATTTTATTTTCACATTATTTATTATTTGATTTAGATCAGAGAATTTTATAATTAATTCCTAATCAATTCTTGGCAAAGATTGCTGCTTTTACTTCCAGAAGATAAAGTACATAGCAAGAATAAGCTATTTCAGAATTTTCCCATGCTTTTGCACTCTATTTCCTTAGCCCTGCATTTATCTCTCAGTTTTCACGTACAATAACCTGAATGAAATTTTTGAGATGAATATTAGTTTTTCACAACATACAACATCTGGTCCCAACTGAGGTAATAGGGTTATAGTCAACAGGATACAAAGTACTCATGGAAACGTTCACATTGAGAAAGAACCTTCTGGGACAACTGAAAGATGGATCTTCTGTTTGCTAGGGGAATGCCTTTCACTGGAGGCTGAGGAAGTGTCAGGACTGGAAGACAACACAGATTAGTATTGATAGAAAGATGAATCTGAGATCCAATCTGAGATCAGCCACCCACAGAACTTTTGTTTATTTCTAGAATGGATCGTTCAGATATGGCGTTCCTTATGTGGAAAAATGTAGTGAATGAAGAGACAGAGGGAGAAGGGTGACTCTTCTCAGATAGACTGGAAACATTTATTAAACCTTGTTTCACCTTAAACATTTCACTAGGAGAGTGTGTGTAACATTGGCTTAATATCAGGGTAGGGAATGAGGAAACTAAACAAGTGTGTCTCAGAATGTATTTCTTTAAACAGACTCTTTTTCTTTCTTTACTCAAAGTCTTTTTTATTAAATAAATAAATAAAGTTAAAAGTAAAGTCATTTATTTAAAGTCTTTTTTAAAAATTGACTTTGTTTTGATCCATATAACAACTTCAGATTTGAGAAACAGAGGGAGCCACAAAGGGTAAGTTATTAGCAAAGGGAATAGAAATAATTAGGTATACCTTCTTGCCCTTTCATATTTATCAAGCTCATTTCATTCTATTTTAAAGCACTTCTGTGTCAGAGGTATATTGTAATTATTTTCAGTGTAAAACCTAGGCGAGGGTGAGCCAGTATGCTCTGATCTCAGGACGTTGTCTTACTCTTCTGAGGCAGACACTGTAGGAATACTTGCTGCACCTCTTTTCCCAGAATCCCTCACTCTCCGGCAGAGACCACGAACTGCACCTAAGGGTCTTATACGTTCCTGCCTACCTCTTAGGTCTGGCCAAGCCTCCTTAACAGTGTGATTGGCTCAATTTCCTCGTTACAGAAAGAAAAAAAGTGTCTTTACTCTTTGAGGTGTGATAGCCTCTGGAATATTTTTGAATAAACATCATTTTCACTAAGATGAGTTTCCTCCCTGTACCTCTTTGTTATTCTAGGCGATTGTTCTCCCAGAGGCTTGGTTCTGAGGCACTTCTGTGCCAACTGTGCTAACAAAACAAGCCTGTGTAGGTGGCCCTACCAGGGATGGTACTGCTTTCTCAGGGAAAGTTCCTCCCTGCTTATTTAAGATCCCCTAACCTAGGCATCCCCTGGAGAAGGGCATGGCAACCCACTCCAGGATTCTTGCCTGGAGAATCCCATGGACAGAGGAGTCTGGTGGGCTACAGTCCATGGGGTCCCAAAGAATTGGACAGGACTGAGTGACTAACACATTCACTTCACTTTTTTCCCCAGCCTAGGCAGCACTGAGACGGTCTTCACTTTGAACATCTGCAGGTCAGTGGAGAAGAATCTTCCTTCCCTCCGCCTTCAGCCGTTCTCGTGTCTCGGTCTTGAATGAAAACAATCTGACTGTTCTGAGAGGCACCTCCTGAGCTCTTCTCTTGCTGCCTCAAACCAAAAGGCCTTTTTGAAGCTGAGGTTGTCTTTAATCAGAAACCTCAAAAGTGAGTTCTACAAAGAAAATGTGTATGTGTGCATGCGTGTTAGGAAATAGTAGAATAATGCTTTTTCACAGTTTTTATAATCAGCTGTTAATTAGAGAGCTTCAGAGTTCACTTAGGCCCTAGGGGAAGAACAGGGACGAAAGCAAGCTCCCAGTAGTTGAATTCTTCTGGGACTGAACTTATAGTTTTATCAGGAGATTCTATCCTTTAATTATAAGAACAATTTTTGAACATGGGGTAAAGCTTGGGAAGTGCCACTTAGTTCATTGTAGAAGGAATTTAAAAAATGGCACCCCATTGACTTGACAGATTTTCATGCCATTTCAAAAGGGCCAAGTTTATATTCAGACACAGGAAAACTCTGGAGTGTTCCCTGCATGTACCTTAATCAGCCGCCTCCTCGCGAAGAGCCCACAGTGGCCGGCGCACCATGGAACAGGGGCTTCCTAAGGTGTGGCCAGTGCCTCCTCACCGAGCTCCCAGGAGCAGTGGCCTCCGTTCGCCTCAAAGCCATGAAGCTTCTGCTGTGTGTTTCACAAGGCCTTTGCCTCCACTTCTCGATTTCACTGCCAGGCCCTTCATCTCAGTGGACAGGGTTCGTGCCAGGGCCCACACAATTTCAAGAGGGAAAAGAAAGAACTCTCAGCTCCGTCAGAGTGTCAGGAGTCAGAGGCCTTAATACCAGGCCCAAGGCCTCAAATCTGGTCTGATCATGTCAAGTCAAGAGGGAATGGATCAGCACTGCAACACCCTCATCTACCAAGTCACTGTGATTCAAAAACAAACAAACAAAAACCAAAAAAACCTTTTAGAGAGCATATTGGAGTAACATGGAACACAAAAATGTCAAGTTTAAGGAGTAGGTATAGAGAGGGTAACTGTTGTGTTTTCAGAATTGTTGGTATTAGCTTCAATAACTTAACAGTTGTGAGTTCTAATCCCATTTTCAAAGCTTTTTTATTCCTTACTTTTTTTCCCCCCCGCATTTATGGTACCATCCTCCTTAAGTCATTATGGTGAGAAATAACTTTAATGTGTTTAAAGTTATTTTTTTTCCTTTGGGACAAAAACATTGCTATTTAAATGTGAAATAAAAGTTTCTGGTTTCATAATTTATTTTTCTCCCATCTGAGGTGTTGAACCAGTTGGAGACTGAAACTATCAACCCACTAAAGATCCAACAGAATCACGTTCACTGTTAAGCCTGGGTTGAAAGCAGTGTTTCCAGCACAAATGCTCAACAGACATTCAGTGAAACTACTCTCCTTTCAAATTCTTAACACCTGGCGAATGAACAAACATTTTTTAAAACAGTAACTGAAAAAAAAATTAATTAAAGCAGATATTTTAAACCCTTACATTGTCTGTCACAGCAGACCTTTAGATTGGCAGATTTCCAGAGAGAATGAGCGACTCTTTTGCACCGGATGGAATACATTCTGACTCAAAGAGTTCAGCCCACAGTCTAACTGATGCCTTGTACACTCTGCATACATTCTTTCTCTAACTGCTGTTGCCAGATTACACGTAATAAATGTGTTTCAGAGATCTGACTTTCTTCCCCCCGACCCCAGTAAAAAAGTACATTCTTTACAGAGTTATTTTGATGCTCATGATTTTGCTGCCCTTCCAAGTATGGTGTGTTTTGGTTATAAGACAAGCTTAATCCAAAATCTTACAGCTAAGAGCTTGGTGATGAAATCTCTCAAGGAAACTGCTTTTGGCTGGAGCACTGTTATGGCGCTTTTGGGATCTAAGTGTGGTCCATGCTCATTTAACAGTATCTCTGGCCACTCTCCTGCAGATGCCAATAGACTCTGTCCTCTGCCCCTGGGTGTGACCAAAAAAAAATTGTCTCCAGGACCCTCCAAATGTCTCCTGGGGGGTAAAATCACTCCCAACTCCACTCCCCTGAAAACCAATGGATTAAAGGGTTGCTTCACAATATCCTGCTGTTAGTACTTGGAATTTCAATTTCATCTGAGTTAACACATTAGTAACAGTGTATTGCATTTATAATTTGCAAAATGCTTTTCACATAGAAGTACTATATTTAACTCTTCCAACAGCCCTAAGACATATTTGTTGACAGTCTTCTTTCAAAGGAGTAGAGACTGGCTCAGGGAGGCAAGGTGACACACTCTTACAGTTACAGGTGACGGCATGCTTAAGGTGGAGTTTCTGGGACACTCCCTGAGGTCTTCAGCTCTCACATGCCAGTGGTTGAGTCTGTCTGCTATGACCATGCACTGGGCTGTCTTACTCATTTCTTTCATTTTAGGGATGCAAGGAAGCCTAGAGGTTTTCTGGTCCATCTCTGTTTTAGAGAGGAGAAAACTGGGATGCAGAGGACACAAGTGACCTGCCCAGAGAGCAAATGTGGCAAAATCAGGACTAAACCCAAGACTCCAAGTTTCCTAACTGACCCTCTCCATATTATTGTCTGGAGAATCCCCATGGACAGAGGAGCCTGGTGGGCTACTGTCCACAGGGTCTCCAAGAGTTGGGCACAACTGAGTGACTAAACACAGCACAGCAGAATCAACATTCCATGAATGAATGATAAAACATGATACAAATAATTATGCGTGTGTGTGTATGTGTGTGTGTGTGTGTGTGTGTGTCTGTGTGTACTGAAGAGGGTAGAGCTCCCACCTGTGTTCTCCAGTGTTTGAAATGGTGATGACTGCCTCTCTCAGTTTTATCAGGTGGAGTATTTCTGCCTTGGGATAAACGTCAGAAGAGAAAGAGGTGGTGGGAGAAGGGAGGGAAGACTAATTATTGTGCTTAAAAAGACAGGCTTTCCATAAACCCCATTCCACACCCCAACCCCCTACCCTCTCTCCTTACCATATATGAGAAATTGTCAAATTCTGTAAATTCAGTGCATGTGGGGAGGGTGGAGGTTGTCTGCCTGGCCTGGGCTGTCTGGAAATCAGAATGCTCTGTGCTAATACACTCGTGTCCTGCACACTGATCCTTTGTTTCCATGCCCCCGAAGTCTTTGCTTATGCAAATCAAACCACTGGGGCACTTGAACATGTAAATCACATCATCTCCCTCACATGGGATGAACTGACAGGATCTGAAACTCCTTGGCTGTTGGGAGGTGATGAATGGTACTTATTTAGCCTGCATCTTTGCTCTGGGAGCATCTCCCAATTCTGCTTTCCTCCATGGTGCTGCCCTGCTTGCTGAGCACCTGCGATTGTGAACACAGCTCAAAGGAATCAGAGGGCTTCCAACAGCAGAAATCTTGACCCTTTTTGAGGAGGAAGGGCTTCCCAGGTGGCACTCATGGTAAAGAACCCACCTGCCAATCCAGGAGACATAAGAGATGCAGGTTCAACCCCTGAGTGGAGAAGATCCCCTGGAGGAGGGCACGGCAACACACTCCATGTTCTTACCTAGAGAATCCCTGAACAGGGGAGCCTGGCGGGCTACAGTCCCTAGGTTCGCAAAGAATCAGACACCACTGAAGTGACTTAGCAGGCACCCACACATTGAGGAAGAAAGAAAGACACTCCTCAGAGACTGTGCTGAGTTCTGTGTCTCCTTTGAGGGCTGGTTTTTCTCTGATTAGTGAATGAACATTGAGTCTTCCTGGAAAAGGCTGTTTGCAGTCTGCTTCATGGGTAAAAGAGTCAAAGAGAGTTAAGGGACATTTTGAGCGCCCAGCCCATAGGGAGGGAGTCACAGGCGGAGGCTGCCACCTTCCCCAGAGGCCTCTGCAGCCAGCATCCTGTCTCAGGCCAGCTCCCTTCGCAGGGGACCAGGAGAGTGCTAGAGACGAGGGAGCAGGGACCAGACCACGCTGGTAATGACAGCTGAGCTGCTTGGAAAACATGTGTTTGACCCAGCGATCAAGTGCGACTCCATGACAGTGAGTGAACTCCTGAGTCAGCCTTCTTTGTCTTGGAATGTGTGTTACTGCATTTATTTGTTGGGGAGAAATTGACGAGAATAATATTTTGGCCCTCCAGCCCAAATCTGAGCAACTCTGGCTTTTAATGGGCTGTTTGGTCTCCCTTTGTGTGTTTGAAGGGTTTGACAACTGCAGCATGCTCATTTCAGCCACTACCTGGGTGGCATTCTCCACCCGGGCAATGTTCCAAGACTTCTTTTGAACTGAGTAGCTGGAACTCAATATACATTTCTCCACAGAAACAAGGGCTGTAAGGCTTCTTGGATGGTGGACAAAAATTGATTGGACCAGAATGTAGCTGAAATCCTGTGCATTTTGCAGTTAAAAGCTAGCAAGAAAAATTAGAAGCATTAGAAGTTTGTTTTTGTAAAAAAACATTACATAATATATTTAAACCTATCTAAGCATTTAGATAGAGGTTTCCCTGGTCGATCAGATGGTAAAGTATCTGCCTTCAATGTGGGAGACCAGGGTTCAATCCCTGGGTGGGGAAGATCCCCTGGAGAAGGAAATGGCAACCCACTCCAGTACTCTTGCCTGGAAAATTCCATGGACAGAGGAGCCTTGTAGGCTACAGTCCATGGGGTTGCAAAGAGTCGGACACAACTGAGTGACTTTACTTCACTAAGCACTGCAGAACTTAAAACCACAAGCCCCTTGGCCTAAGGTGCCTGTCTTACTCTGCTACTTTGAAGAAGTCAAAACAAGACACCCTTGGGGCATTTCCCTAATGTACCACTGGAGTTTAGGAGGGAGGAAGAATGAACAAGGGATGCCCATTGAAATACAGAGGGGAGAAAACGTGACTTCATCACCCTAAGCCAGACCCCCTCCACCCCTTGCTGCCCTTCAGATCATCAGGTGAGAGAGTGTAGTGAATGCTGTGGGTCCCAACCCACATGCCCCTTCCAGCTGAAGGCACCAGTGCCCCAGATGCTGGGGGTGCTGCTGCTGAAGGCTCACAGCTGAGTACCTCCCCAGGAATCACCTTTGTCTGATGGAGCTACCTTGCCCGAGACCACGACCCCTTCCTGGAGCACTCCTGCTCTAAGAACCTGCCAATTTAGAAATCCCAAGCCCTGGCCCCCTTGCCTCAATTGGGACAACTCTGAGGGACCATGTTAGCTTCAGTGGTCTCCGTAGGACGGACCCCTGTGTGACCATCTCCCAATGTGTCGCCTTCCTCTACCACACATCCTTTCCCATCATTTCCATCCTTCACTCCTGTGGATGGATCAGTCCTAACCGCATCCTCAAATAAACCTGAGTGCGAATCTCATCTCAGGGTGTGTTTCCAGAGAGCCTGACCCAAGACAGACAAGCAAACAAGGATGAGTGAAAATGAAACGGTGGCCAGTAGAGACTCTGTCCTTGACTGGTGGTGGCAAGGCTGGTAGGTGCTCCAAAAGAAAGAGCACCATCAGGATGCCAGCAGAGAGAACCCTGAGCTGAGGTGAGAGCCATTTATTCAGGGAGGGAAGGCAGGTAACACCGTTTCTGTGTGAAATGGACCCAGTGATGGCCAGAGCGATCTTCACACAGAATGCTGAAGAATTCAGGAAAGCTGCACTCACCAGTCTTTCTCTAGCATTTGAATGACAGCTGTTTCTGAAGCAATTTGGACATCTCCTTGCTTTCTCAGGAAGACTCTTGTTGAGGTATAAGCCTTGTATTTCTGAATAGCATGTTCAAAGATTATTGATCACGGAAACACTTTTCCTCCAAATGACTTCTTACTGCCAGTCTGGTCAGTAGTGGTGCCAGGCGGGGCTAAGGGTTTGCTCACTTTGTTGACTTGATGATTGGGTTGTGATGTTCCTCATCCCATAGCTCTGATTCTTAGTTTTATCATATTGAGCTTCTTCCTGTGGACCAGATACATATTAAAAAAAATAGGCAATATGAAAAAAATTTTTTCAAGATTTCTGAGAGCTAGGCATCTTTCCCAAATGCTGAGATTAAGGTGTATCTAGCAGGCAGTGGACTTCTAGCATTTGTGAGTTCACAGTGCAGTGGAAGGACTCTGGAGGAGGACCAAGGACCCCAAGATGAGAGTGTACCTGTCTCCCGTGCTAAAGAACAGGCGGTCAGAGTCCATCAACGCTTGTTTTCAAAGCCTGTTTTACCGAAGACCAAATGTAGTACAATATTATTCAGTTCAGTTCAGTTCAGTTCAGTCACTCAGTCATGTCCGACTCTTTGCGACCCCATGAATCGCAGCACGCCAGGCCTCCCTGTCCATCACCAACTCCTGGAGTTTTAGGGGAGCTCAACAAACAATTTGAAAGCCAATAAAGGAGAATTTGACCTGACATGCTTGGCAGCCCCCAGAACAAAACATTATTTTATACTCTGATGTTTTAGCTATTGTTTTCCAGAAGGATGAGAAATGTAAAACGGTAATGGTCACACTTATCCAAGGATCGGCATCTTGCAGAAGGAGTAAGAATACATAGAATTGTTTTGGAGGCCAGAGTGGATGGTTAAAACCTGACTTTTACAAATCCAATACTGTTTGGCTGGTCTGATAATGCAAGGGCTGAACTTTAGGTGGCAACCTGACTAACTATAAGGCTGAATTTTAAAGCAGAGTTTTAACATTAATCTCTTTAGAGAAAGACCCCCTTACCATGTTGATAAGAAGTCATTTATGGGTACACTGCAATGATAAGATGAGCATCATGATATCCTCTGAAAAGGCCTAAATCCATCATTTATTAAACTAATGTCACTGAAGGTCAACCATGTGGTACTGAGCAAATGTTTGAAAAACTGCAAAAGTGAAATTTTCTTCCAGATTGCAAATTGTTTTACATAGAACAAAAGATTCCAGTTATTGTTAATTTTTATGATATTAGGAATACAATAGCATTTTTATGATCTGTGGGTAAAATCCAACTTCTTACAAACGTTTATAAAAGACCTATGTGACTGTGTCCTGCTAATCCTTTCACAACTGCACCCCTCCCACTTAGGGTGGACTGTGAATGTGTCTTGCTCTCTGCAGGTGCTTCTCTGTTTGCCTGGGAAACATTTCCACACAACACTGTCCCCCAGCCCCTCTACCATCTCTCCTTTTGACTCATACTCATTCTGGGGATTTAATATTAAATTTCATTTTCTCTTAGGAGGACTTTATGAATCCTTCAGTGCTCTTATAATGCTCTGTGATTTCCCCATTGAAATATTCTGCTGGAGCTGACATCACAAAATACCACAAGCTAGGTGGCTAAAAATCAGAAATTTTCTGGAGGCTGGAAGTCCCAGACAAAAGTCTGGTAGGATTGGTTTCTTGTGGGATCTCTCTTTCTGGCTTGTAGATAGTCCCTTTCAAGATTATGAGCTCTCTCCACTTATGTGTCTTCCCCTAAGGACACTAATCCCATCAGATGAAGGCCTCATCCATGTGTGTGTGCTCAGTCATAGCCAACTCTTTTGTGACCCCATGGGCTATAGCCTGCTAGGCTCCTTTGTCTGTGGAATTCTCCAAGCAAGAATACTGGAGTGGGTTGCTATTTCTTTCTCCAGGGGATCTTCTTGACCCAGGGGTAGAACATTTGTCTCCTTTGTCTCCTGCATTGGCAGGCAGATTCTTTATTATTGTGACACTTGGGTTATAATAATGACCTCATTTTACCTTAATAACTTAATTACATTCATAAAAACCCTGTCTCTAAATGTAGTCACCTTGGAGGTTGGGGTTTTACCTGAATTTCAGAGAGACACAAACAGTCAGTCCATTGTTGTTGTTCAGTCACTCAGTTGACTTGTTGTGACCCCATGGACTGTGCACATCAGGTCTCCTACCCATCACTATCTCCTGGAGCTTGCTCAAACTCATGTCCATTGAGTCAGTGGTTCCATCCAACTGAGGTAGAAGTTGCTAAGCAGTCAGCAAGGAAAGGCAGTAATTAACTTCTGTTCCATATACCTGAGGGAAAACAATTGGTGACTGCAGCCATGAAATTAAAAGACCCTTACTCCCTGGAAGAAAAGTTATGACCAACCTAGATAGCATATTCAAAAGCAGAGACATTACTTTGCCGATGGACTAAGGTCTGTCTAGTCAAGGCTATGGTTTTTCCAGTAGTCATGTATGGATGTGAGAGTTGGACTGTGAAGAAGGCTGAATGCTGAAGAATTGATGCTTTTGAACTGTGGTGTTGGAGAAGACTCTTGAGAGTCCCTTGGACTGCAAGGAGATTCAACCAGTCCGTTCTGAAGGAGATTAGCCCTGGGATTTCTTTGGAAGGAATGATGCTAAAGCTGAAACTCCAGTACTTTGACCACCTCATGCGAAGAGTTGACTCATTGGAAAAGACTCTGATGCTGGGAGGGATTGGGGGCAGGAGGAGAAGGGGACAACAGAGGATGAAANTGATGCTAAAGCTGAAACTCCAGTACTTTGACTACCTCATGCGAAGAGTTGACTCATTGGAAAAGACTTTGATGCTGGGAGGGATTGGGGGCAGGAGGAGAAGGGGACGACAGAGGATGAGATGGCTGGATGGCATCACAGACTCGATGGACATGAACCTGAGTGAACTCCAGGAGTTGGTGATGGACAGGCAGGCCTGGCGTGCTGCGATTCATGAGGTCGCAAAGGGTTGGACACGACTGAGCGACTGAACTGAGCTAACCTGAACTGAAGGAAATCTTTTACCATGTCTAAATTACAAAAAATAATCCAAGGCCTGGCAAATCTTTGGGTCCTCTGGTCACCTAGCATCACTACTTCTACAGGAGGAAGGCATCGACTCATCCTTCTGGGTGCTCTGGGGTACCTGGGCGTACTGCTTGGGGCCATCCTGGGCTGGAAGTCCCTCCCTCTTCCCCTCTCCTAGCCTCTGCACAACTTCCTCTAAGCTCCCCAGCCCCCACCCCAGGCTTTGGCCAGCCCTCCTCATTGTGCTCCCTCCAACAGCTAGGGAACAACTTCAGGGGATACCCACCCTAGCAGCAGCTCCACTACAGCACCCGTTGCCTCCTTTTGGGGGTCCCCAGCAGCAGCAGGAGAAGACCTACTCCCTTCTTGGAGCTTTGCTGGGCAGCCACAGGGACTCTGGGGAGATGGATGCCTGACCTTGGACCTCAGAGCTCTGTGGTTGCAGGTACCTCTCAACTGTAAGTATTTCTGTACAGTGGAAACTCTTTGTGTGTGCTACAGTGGATTGCTCCCAACCTCATGTTCAGTGGGTTTAATTAGTAGCTTGAAAGAAACGATGATTAGAGATTGACAGCACGAAAATCAGCAAATGCTACACAACAGGTCTTCAGCAATCATTTTGTCAATTCTCCAGACTTTTCTGGGCAACAAGCATGGAGAAAATATTAATAATGGAGATTAAATTTTAAAATACGTCACATCTGTTGTCATTACGTTGTCAATAATACCAAAAATTGAGGAAATACTCTTACAGTATTTAAAAACTATTTTTCAATTTAATCAAGAAGAAGTCCACATAGTAGACCAACAAACTACAGTTGAGGCAAATTTCTTACTCCTTAATGGAAATGAAAACATTTGGGAACTACACGCAGAGAACCCATTTCACAGGTATCACCACAGTTCTTATTTTAAAGTATCTGAATAATGAAAGTCTCTCTTCCTTTCAAAAATTACATCTCACTCATTTCTTTCTTTCTTTCTTTTTTTCTTTTGCACCTACTGTGTGGGTTAGGACTCCAGAACAATATGAAATAATGGTAGTGTTATTTGGCATTCTTGATTTGATCCTTATATTAATATTTCTGTTTTATCACTGACAATGCTCTTTACTCTGGTTTGGGGAGATACTAGTTAAACGTCTGGAATTTAATTTGAATACTTTCCTGCTCACTAATAGGAAACTTCTACAGCCTGTTCTTAGTAAAATTTCCTATTTGAAAAAAATTCTTCCATTTTCTACAAATCTCTATTTTCTTTCCAAAATTTTATGACCATATGGATTCCAGAGTCCTTGCAGCATTTGGCACAGTCCCACCGTTAAACACAACACTTCTTTATGGCCCTTGAAAACCTCGCCTAGACTGGTGTTTCTGCCTCCTCGACTGCCACATCTCTCTTGCCCACTGCACACGTGCCTTTATCCTCACCACAAACCCGGCATCACAAGCCACTCCTGCCAAAGTCACAGAGGCTCCGTTTTGCCAGATCTAGTGGGCGGTGACTGGTCCTCACCTCAGCAGTGTTACTATTGTGCCCTTGACCTTCTCTCCTTGAATCCCTTTCTCTTCTTGGCATCTGGACACTATGTTCTTCTGGACTTTTTTTTTCTTTTTTTAACTATTTATTTCTTTGATTGTGTTGGGTCTTAGTTGTGGCACTCAGGATCTTTGGGTGTGGTGCGCGAGCTTCCCTCTAATTGTGGTACGTGACTTCCAGAGCGTGAGGGCTCAGCTGTTGCCCTGCAGCATGTGGGATCTTGGTTCTTCCAACACGGGTGATCCCTGAATCCCTGCATGCCCTGCATTAGAAGGCGGATTCTGAACCTCTGGACCCCACCAGGGAAGTCTGTGTTCTTGGCTTATCCCCACTTCATTATCCTCTACTTTTCAGTTTTCTTTACTTGTTCCTCTTCCTCAGCTTGGCCTCTAAATGCAGAAGGTCCTGCTATGCTGAGGGCTCAGTCCTTAGCCCTCTTTTCCATCTATTTCCATGACTTTGAGAGCATAATATTTGCTGATGATTCCTATGTTCAGATTTTCAGTGGACTCCTGTCTAGAGTATTCAAACACTTAACTCCTATATCCATGTATATGTTTCATCAGCATTTCAACCTTCACTCGCTCCTCACCCCTTTCCCCACATCCACTTTGGAATCACTCTTTTCTCAGTTTAGTGGTGCTACTAGTTGTTTATGCCACAACCTAAGACCTCACAACACAACCTGTCAATAAGTACTCTGTTCTTCTCTTTTTAAAATACACCCAAAATCCAGCTGGGCTTCTCTGATAGCTCAGTTGGTAAAGAATCTGCCTGCAATGCAGGAGACCCTGGTTCAATTCCTGTGTCTGGAAGATGTACTGGAGAAGGGATAGGCTACTCACTCCAGTATTCTTGGGCTTCCCTTTGGCTCAGCTGGTAAAAAATCCACCTGCAATGTGGGAGACCAGGGTTCGATCCCTGGGTTGGGAAGATCCCCTGGAGAAGGGAAAGGCTACCCACTTCAGTATTCTGGGCTGGAGAATACCATGGACTGTATAGTCCATAGGGTTGCAAAGAGTCGGACACGGCTGAGTGACTTTCCCTTCACTTCCCTAAATCCAGCCACCGCTCACCATCAGTATGACTTCCCATTTGGCTAAGACCCCACTCCTGCCTCTTGTCTGGGGGCCACAGGAGCCTCTGAATCATCTCTGCTTTCATTCTTCTTGCATCCATAGCAACTACAGAATCAATATATATCTGAGGTATAATTGACATAGAACATTCCATTAGTTAATGATTTGCTATTTATGTATATTCCAAAATGACCAGCACACTACGTCTAATTAATATCCAGCACCACACACAGTTAAATTTTTTCTGCTTGTGATGAAAACTGTTAAGATCTATTCTCTTAAGCAACTTAATATACAAATAATTCATGTTGTTCGATGTGCAAAAAGAAAAAAAAGGAGACAATATTTTGTGGCATTTTGTTATACTTAGGAGAAAGAAATTCCAAGCTCTTTGGAGTCTCCCATCTGGGCCTCCACTCTCATCCTGTATCCCCCTCTGCCCTGCCCATCCCATGTTCTCTGCAGTAGGTTTCCTACAGTTCCTGAAATAGACTAAGCTTATTAATGCCTGCACGCTTTACACTCGCTGGTTTCTCTGCCTGGAGTAGAGTTTTCCTGTGTCTGGTTCCTTCTCATCACTCTAGCCTCTCCTCAGAGAGGTTTCTTCTAACCACCTAGATCCAAATGACTACTGTCCCTCATTCCTGGCTTATTTCCTCACCCCACTGAGCAGTATCTGAAATTACAGTATTTATTTATTTGTCTGCGCCAGGTCTTAGTCGAGGCCTGCAGACCTTTGATCTTTGTGGTGGCATGCAAGATGCAGCCACACATTTAGTTCCCTGATTGAACCCAGTGTTGGCAGAACAGAGCCATAGCCACTGGACCACCGGGGACGCCATTACAGCATTTATTTATTCATTTAATATGTTTATTGCCTGGCTTTTTCCTTTGGAATATAAGCTCCATAAAAATGGGGAACTCATTTGCCTCATGCCATGCTATATTCCCAGATCCTAGAACAGCACTTTATATACAGGAGAACACAATGAGTATTTGTTCAATGAAGGAAGGAATAAAGAAATAAATGACTCATTTGGTTATAAATGATAGATAACCCGACTGAAATAGGCTTAAATAAATAAAAGAATATATAGGTTCAAGAACCTGAAAAGTCCAAAGGTAAATGTAGTTTCAGGCTCACCTGGATCCAAGAGTTTAAATATTGTCACTAAGTCACCTTCTTTCCACCTCTTGGACATGTATTCCTTAGTGTTAGACAGTGGTCCCCTTACAGCAGCAAGACACCAGCAGCATCTTCAAGCTTCCCTCTTCTAGTTGACAACCACAGGAGAAAATGGTGATTTTTCTCTTTCCAACAGAGTCACAAGTTCCTAGAATTGAGTCTCAATGGATCTGACTACACCATGTACCCTTCCCTGGAGCAAACCCCAAGAAAAGTGATGCTCTAATCTTCAGGTCAGCAAAGGCAACCCATGGGCCAAATCCAGTCTGCTTTCTGTTTTTGTAAATAAAGTTTTATTGAAAAACACCTCACAATTCAATATATTTTGTCTATAATAGTCTTTATGCCACAGTGACAACTGTGAATATTTGAGCAGAGATCATTTGGCCCATAAAGGGGCCAAAATATTTGAAACACCTGAAATATTTACTATCAGGTGCCCACATAGAAGATGTGTGCCAGTTCTTCTAATTGACAAGAATGTCATTAACCCAACCCTAACCCTGGCTAGACAAGGTTTATGTGCTGTGAGTCTTCAATGTCCATTGCTGTGTATCAAACCACCACAATACTTTATGTCTTAAAGCAGTGATTTACTATTTCTCATAATTTGTGGATTGGTTTATTTTAGTTTTTATATAAATCTGTTCTCTTTTGTTCTTGATCAGACTCTCAAAAAGCTTTGCTACTTTTGGGCATTTTTAAAGAAACATATTTTGGTTTTTGTTCAAAAGTACTTAAAACTATGTCGGACAAAAGCTGAAATTAATGAGTTTTTATAATTACTTGAGTTAAATGTTTAGATAATATATTTTCCATATTCTGAGTTTTATAATAATGAATTACAGCTCTGCCTTTTCCTCTGAGTAGTAATTTGACAACATTCATAGGTTTTATATTCAGGATTCTTGTTTTTACTTGTCTGTCAATATTCTGTGTTTCATCTGCTTTCTACCATTCCCAGAGTCCTCTTATTTTCTGATCTTTGGATGGCAGTCATGTCCCTTTTACTTTGCTATTATGGATTTTTCTTTTTGTGGTATCCAGTCTCCAAGAAAAGCTCCCCGTGATCTCCTTGTTCTCACAGTCACATTCCTGCGGATTCCTCCCTACTTTGTATGAAAGTTAGTCCGTGTGACTAATAGAAGCTGGACTTCTGATGCTAGGTCATGAAAGACATGGTGACTTCCACCTTGACCTTTGTTAATTGGTCACTGGAGTTAAGGGAAGCCAGGTGCCTCACAAGGTCACTCAAGCAGCCACATGGAGAGGCCCTCATGGTGAGAAACTGAGGCTTCCTGTCCTCAGCCATGGGAGGGAGCTTGGCATCTGTCCTTCAAGTCCAAGTCAAGTCTTCGGACAGCTGTAGCCCTGCCTGCCAGACATCTTGATTACAGTGGCTCAGAGGTTAAAGCGTCTGCCTCTAATGCGGGAGACCTGGGTTTGATCCCTGGGTCGGGAAGATCCCCTGGAGAAGGAAATGGCAACCCACTCCAGTATTCTTGCTTGGAGAATCCCATGGACTGAGGAGCTTGGTGGGCTGCAGTCCACGGGGTCACAAAGAGTCGGACATGACTGAGTGACTTTACTTACTTACTTACTTAAGAGACCCTAGGCTGAAAACTGCTCCCTAATTCGCACCAAACTGTGGAATTTTTAAAAAAAATTGTTATTTTAAGCCCTCAAGTTTGCTACTCAACAGTAAATAACTAATATAATTTTGAAATACATTTAAACTCATAGATAGATTTTGAAAAGGAGCAAAAAAATGCATGCATTCTGTCTTGAACTGTAATGGCACTTTCTGTTTCACTTAAAATATTCCGTAGCTATTTGGACAAAATATCTATTTCATAGAACTTCCCAGGTGGCATTAGTTGTAAAGAATCTACCTGCCAATTAGGGAGAAGCAAGAGACATGGGTTTGATCCCTGGGTCAGGAAGATCTCCTGGAAAAGGAAATTGCAAACCACTCCAGTATTTTTGCCTGGGAAATCCCATCGACAGAGGAGCCTGGCAGGCTACAATCCATGGGCCACAAAGAGTTGGTTGTGGCTGAGCAACTCTGCACACCACACATATATTTATAAAGAAAAAATTGTTAAGAGAAATAGAGGTCCATAAGGAGAAAATATCAGCATTAGAATTGCAAAAGGTATTTTAACCCCTGTAAGTTTGTACATGGTTTGTATCACAGCAAATAAACACCCAGTATATGAACATAAACATAAAAGGAAAGAACTTCTAAGTGAACATGTTGCCTGGCAACTAAAGAAAAAGAAACAAAACCTCAGTTTCAGTAAGACACCTCCCCATCATCTCATAGTGGATTCAGTTGTTGCCGTGAACAGTCAAGGGCTTAGAGGGAAAAACCCAAGTGTGTTTTCTTCTGTTCTATTTGGACCAAGTTTCTCTTATGTTTAATATTTTGAACTGGAACTTCCACTCATTTCTTCTTGCTGCTGCTGCTGCTAAGTCGCTTCAGTTGTGTCCGACTCTGTGCGACTCCATAGACGGCAGCCCACCAGGCTCCATCGTCCCTGGGACTCTCCAGGCAGGAACACTGGAGTGGGTTGCCATTTGCTTCTCCAATGCATGAAAGTGAAAAGTGAAAGGGAAGTCGCTCAGTCGTGTCTGACTCTTCGCGACCCCGTGGACTGCGGCCTACCAGGCTCCTCTGTCCATGGGATTTTCCAGGCAAGAGTACTGGAGTGGATTGCCATTGCCTTCTCCTAAGTTGTTCTAAAACTTTGTTTTGAGAATTCTTCCTCTTTCATTGTTTCCTGTTGATACCTGTGACAACCTTCACCCCCGTTCTCATCTCCCCAAGCCCTCAACAGTCACAAAGGGTTCTCCTAGTCCCAATTTATTTTATTTATATATTTGAGTTCAGATATTTGCCTTTCCTTTGCTTCTTAACAAAAATCAATTCCAGGTGCTTTCCAAGTGTCTCTTGAAAAAAATGTGTCTGCATGGGTCTGTCTTCAAATGGAAACTGTTTCTTTGAAAATGCTTGAAAAAAAATCACATTCTAAGAAATGAGATTAAAGTTGTTTGTGCTGCCAAACTTTTAGCAGACTTTAGTTACATTATTTCCTGTGTTGTTGTAGTTTCAAAGATGTATCAAGTTGCAAAACAGAGCATCATAGAACTGCATGTAACTGTTTCCTGTTACTTCGAGTGACAGATTTACCCCAGCTGAAAATTTATGATGTGTGTGCTAAACAGCACCATATAACTGCATAACTCAGGCATTAGAACAACACATTCCAGAATACTGGAATCTTAACACGTTGTGTTAAATTAGTAGAATTCTCACAGTGCAGTAAGCACAACCTTTGTAGCCAAGTCTTTGAATGAGTTCAAATCCTGGATGTATGTGTCAGCTGTTGGACATTTGGTGTCATACTTTCTCTCTGCCCCAGTTTCCTCCTCTGTAAAATTGAATGATAATATGTACTTGCAGAGTAATATGAGAGTTAAACATGGTAACATGTTATAAAATATATGCTACAATTTAAGTGCTCAATAATGCTGATTTTTATACACACACATGACATACTATGATAAAGTTTTCAGCTATAATAATTCTAACAGGCTTAAACTATTCATACTCTAAATTACTATTTAGGTTATAAAATGTGTCTAAATTGCCAAGGAAAACAAAATTGTAAAACAGTAACTTTAAAACTCCTATGCTTCAAAAAAATTTTAATGATATCCTTTCAGGTTTAATTTACATCATAAATCACTTAAATGGAGTGAGGCTGGGATAGGGTTAGGACAGTCCTGTGGGAATAGATGGGAAATAGAAATACTGTGTCAAGATAAGCCACCTGTAATTTATTAATCACACTAAGACACACACACTCAGACACACTTTTGACAAACTGGCAATACATGTGTCTCAGATATTACCTAAGTTGCTTAAAACATGGTGCTAATGAAACCAAGATTTGCAGGTCACTTAATTTCTGTAAGAATAAAAAGTCCCCAGTGTCTTAGGGTAGCTGGAAAGAGAACTTGAGGAAAGGATAGATGGGGTAACCCAAGCCAGGACCACAGCTGAATAAACAAAGCCAATGGCTGCTCAATTAAGAGTGAGTCAGTAGCACCATACTCCTGTATCAAGGGTAGAACATATAATTTCTAAATGTCTAAAGCCTGGAATTAATGTCTGTGACCTCAGTAATACCAAGAGATGAATTGTGAGAATGAAGATTGTTCTAATTTTCTCAGTAAAGATAATATTTTAAAAACTACAAACTGAAAATCACTTTTTATGACAGCAGGTTTAGTTTGTATAGCCATTTTCATTGCAGGCTGGTTTGCTAAAATATGAGTGAATAGGTCCAATGTCGGGAGTTGAACAGTGCGCTATGGTATTGAGTGTGTAATTTCTTGCCTTACAATTCCTATTATGATTTTTAAAGTTACTTAAAATTGTTTCTAAAGACCTCCCCTGAACATGACATCAGGAACTTACAGTTATACTTGGTTGAGGCCCCTGTTCTCAGTGGGGTTACGGAAGTTGATAAAAGGCAGGGTTCTCTCAGTGAGGATCTGGGAAGTGGGAGGGGTTTACACAATGAAGTTGTTGCCCCTCCATTCAGTCATTTATCAAACATTTGTTGAGCACCTACTATATGCTGGGTCCTGAGCTGAACAAAATTGCTGTGACACTGCCCACACTGAATTTGTATTCTTGTGGGAAGATGGTAGATAAACAAGTAAAACAATGCATAGTTCCAAATTGGCATAAGTACCACAAAATGAATAGGGGGCTGTGCAGGAGAACACAGAACAACTTCAGATAAGGAAGCAAGGGATAGCATTTCTAAGGAAGCGGCCGTCTTAGTGGAGGCCCAGAGGGAAAGGAGTCAGATATTTGATGAGGCTAGGAGATCATGTCACAAGAGAGAACATCTCCTCTGAAGGTGTCCACAGAGGAAAGGGTTTGCCATGCTAGTGGTGGTATATACACTGTTGGCATGAGTGGAATATAATAATCTAGGTGAAGAGTTGTGAGTGATGAGATTGGGGAAGTGAGCTTTTGATTATACAGTAAAAAATGTGAATTTGGTGGTAGGTGTGATGGAAGCTGTTGATTTAAGTAAGGAGGTAATGATTGAATTTATTATATTCTTACATGGTCACTGTGGTTGATGTGTAGAGAAAAGATGAAGGTGGACAAGAGAGGGAAGCAGAGAAATCAAATAAACATCTATGTTTTCAATAGCTTAGGACAAAGCCTGAAACACCATGATGGCAGTGGAGACGCAGAATCAATAGTTCTTGGTAGGTTGAATGTGGAATGAAGAAAGGAAAGAATTAAAAATTATTCCCAGGTTTCTGATAGGCTATAATCAGGCAGTTGGAGGTGGCTAAGATGGGGGAGAAACAGGTTTAGGGAGGAAATCAAGAGCTCAGTTCTGGAGAAGAAGAATCCATGCTTTTGCTAATGTGGTGAGCTCCCCTGCTGGGTCTGCACGGATGTGCTATTTTCATCTGAAGCGTCTGAGACGGTGGATAGTTCTACATCTTGTCATCCCCAGAAACAGATTGCCTCTCCAATCTTATGCTCACTCTTTGAGCAGAGCCTTTCCCTCTCCAGTTCTTTATTCCAACTACATCTATTCTTCGAGCTCCTTGAAGCCTCCACTTACAAAACCTTTGACTTTTCTGCTCAGTTCATCTATTTCCTTCTGGTCAGGCTTGGCTCCTACCAAGTCGGTGAACAACATGACCCACTTTCTCAGTAACCCTCTTGGTTCCCCATGTTCTTTTTCTTTCAGGTTGTGCAATCATTCATTCAATACATTTTGGTTGAGTACCCTACCTTAATGGGAAAGTCAAGGGTTGTTTTATTCATAAAATCAAAGACTGCCTCTGAAAAACCGACTGATGCTTCCAAGCACGTTGTCCTTCAGTTTGAAAGGGGAAAACTTCAGGATAGTTTCCATTAGATCAATAAGGATAATGCTGGGATCATGGGCCTGGGAAGAAGCGGAGAGATTCCCTAAATTAACCTGTTCTTCCATGAAATGAGGTCTTTTGGAAACAGTTCTAAGAGAGCTCACTGGAGCCATGAATGATAGTTTGCCACCGTGTGGAATCTAGAAACCCAATTGAACTGATCAAATCCTGCATCTGGATGAGGTCCTCAAGAGATACCCACAGTTATACATTTTTCCTTGACCTTTTTTTGGATCCTTTTTCTCTTTGTTCTTCAGGTGTGTTCTTTCTTTCTAAAACTGCTTAATTTCTAGTGATTTGTGTTCAGATTCACAGACCCTTTCTTCTGTATTGGCAGTGAAGCCTACCCAGGAAGCTTTCTTCATTCCGGATCGTATATTTGTCAGCTCTAGAGTTTCATTCGGGCTCTTCTTCCCCTTTCCCCTCCCTCCCCTTCTTCTGTTTAAAATATAGTTTCCACTTCTTTTCTGAGATCCTCTATCTCCATCTCCATTCTCACCCATTATGACCGTCTTACCCTTTATATTTTGGAACTTAAAATATCTGCTTTAAAATTCAAGCCTGCTAATTCCAACATCTTAGTCATTCAGAATATATTTCTACTGACTGATTTTTCTTTTAAGTATGGATTACATTCCCCTGGTTCTTTACGTATGTAGTAATTTTTATGGTATACAGGGCATTATAGATGACACATTGCAGACACTTCAGAATCTCTTATATTCCTTGAAGAGTGTTGACTTTTGTAATTTCAGGCAGTCATATTACTGAGTGATCTGTTTTAACTTGTGGAGTCTTGATTATTTAGGGCATGTCTGCTTGTGTTTTGGTCTTACTCCTGGGGTGAATCCCTCAGTCCTGGAACGTAGCATCTACTTGTCAGGGAGAGCCCTTCTATGGTTTCAAAAAAAGAAAAAGAAAACTCTGCGATGCCTACCCAACTCCTCTAACTCAGTAGGTTTTAAAATTCTGTACTTTGTTTGCTTTTTGGTGGGAATGCCTAGAATCTCTGTTCAACTTTCTGTCTTGTGTCTTTTGTTTTCTGAAGACATTTTGCAGTCTACCCAGTATATGCACAGTTTGAGTCATTAGAGGGTTTGAGAGGGTTTATATTCAGACTCTGGGGCTTCCTCCTTCATGGCTCCCTTTGTTCCAGGATTTCCACCATCAACATCCAACCACTCAGCCATGCCACTCTCCTTCTATCCCTCAGTCCAGTAAATCCACGGCTTTCTTCTTGACTCCCAGCCATCTTTATACTGCCTGAAGCTTTCACCTGGCTTCTCCCCAGTGCCTTCAAACCATTAAACATTATTTCTGAGTTTATAATTGCTATATCAAAAGTAAGGCCAGTGCAGTACAAGCTATTCCACTGTTATCAACACTAAAACCCACAGATAGTATTCTCATTGGGGAGCACTAGCAGATGTGTTTGGTGGATGCAATGTGGTATCTGCTGGGAAACTATTCACAGCTTCTTGTCTCATTCATTCTCATATCACCTCAAAGTAGGGAGAAAAGAGGTGTTATCAGTCTTCCCATTGTACAAAAGCAAAACCCCTAACAGAGAGAAGGGGAGAAAGTGCTTATGATCAGAGTATTTTAGCCAATGGATTGAGAGTGGGCTGAAAACCTTCATATTTATTTTGTTCTGTTGGTCAAGGTTCAAATCAGTACAGCTACGAAAGCAAAAAGTTGTATAGACATGTGCATGCCCTCAGTTACAGCAAAACTTCATTATTTCAGATGCTGCTTTTGGTGATTTAAAGTACCAATGTGATTCAATTTTGCATTATCTATTAAAGAGTTTTGCAACTGAAAAACAGTTAGAAATAGTAAAAGAATATAGCAAACTGGTTGGTTTTCAAAATAATACATAAAAAACTTTTCTAAACTCAGAAAAGAAGATGAAAATATCAGGTAAGAGAGATAGTATTCACCCAGTCACAACAACAAACCGAAAATGCGAAGCACTTAGGAATAAACGTAAGGAGGAAGTATTCAAGGAATACTGAATTGCTTATGATTCAGCTCAAGGCAGTATTCAAGGCTGCTGCTGCTGCTGCTAAGTCGCGTCAGTCGTGTCTGACTCTGTGTGACCCCATAGACAGCAGCCCACCAGGCTCCCCCGTCCCTGGGATTCTCCAGGCAAGAACACTGGAGTGGGTTGCCATTTCCTTCTCCAATGCATGAAAGTGAAAAGTGAAAGTGAAGTCGCTCAGTCTGTCCGACTGTTAGCGACCCCATGGACTGCAGCCCACCAGGCTCCTCCGTCCATGGGATTTTCCAGGCAAGAGTACTGGAGTGGATTGCCATTGCCTTCTCTGATTCAAGGCTGAGTGCTATCTAAATTGATAGATATCCCAATTAATTGGAGGAGATGGAGCAGGCCAGATGACTTAGATTAGGCTACAGATTATTAATAGGTTCAAAGAGTAGCCAGGGTCATTTTGGAAAAGAATATAAAAAATGAACAGTATCCCTTTATAATACATTTTAACATATGGTATAATAAATATAAAATATGATACACGATAGTGGTTAAAATGGTATGGTAGCATAAAAAATACACTGGTTAAAACTGTGGTAATTAAAATAAATACAGTAATGGAAAAGAACACAGAGTCCAGTATATATAAAGTTTAGTATAAAAAAAAAATTTCAAGTCAGCGCTACATTGTATTTGGACAAATGGAAAGCCATTATACAGAACTGGGTTTATACATTAATCTTTGTACCAAAATAAATTCCAGCTCTATAGAAAATGTAAAAGCTAAAAATAGAACTATGAGGTATTAAAAAAATGGGTCAAAATGTTTATAATTATGGAAGTCTTCCAATGGAGGAGAAAAACATATAAACCTTCCTTCTTTTCGGTAGAAAAATAAGATCAGAACTATGAGTTTCTCTATTTGGAATAGAAATCAACTTTTAATCAAAATGTAGTTAATGAAAAATCTCAAGGTGGAAGCATTTTTATTTTTATATTTTTCAGGAGTGACTGTGAATAAACTTCTGACACTCAAAGAGGAAAACCTGAGAATCCTACCAGGACTTTATAAACTTACAGACTTTATCCATGTCACATTAAAATTCTGCCTGACTGGAAAAAAGGAACACTAGAAATAATGTTCAGTTTTAAGGAGTTTATACTTTTAAAAACTATAAAAGAGGCCTTCAAGAACAATTATTCTGTACTTCCGAAGATGTGAATTTGAACACTGAACCTCTTTATTGCATGTAAGTGAAAGTTCTAATCAGTTTTACTTATTTTTATCTTTTATTTAAAAATTCAAAAGTAGATCCAACAGAAATGACATTTTTTATTAAGCAGGCATCAAGAGTCTATTCTATTAATGAGGCCCTAGACGTTTAAGCCAAAATAAGAAAAGCATTCATGGTTCCCAGGACAGAACAACAGTGTGTGTGAGGACAAGCACGTCTTTACTGTCATTGAATGTGGAGAGAGACCATGTCAATGTCAACAACTGAAAGATACAAAGGCATTTTCTTGTTCACCAGGTCAGGGGGACGGAGGGAACCGCGAGCCAAGTGCCATTTATTTCCTCTTATCTTACAAGGAGTTATTATCTGAGCTATTTTTGGTCCGTGGACCTCTTCCAGTCACCTCTATTCTGTGCAACACAATCAGCCAACGCCAGGCCAGGGCACAGTGGCTGCCCTGTGCTGAGCTTCTAGGCTCTAGTCTGGGAATCAAAGCTTCACTTGGGTCTTGACTTGAAAAACCATGTTCTAAACGTGTCCCTAAATAGTCAAGTGTGATTCACTCCCATTGGTAAAAATAGAAACCTCACTGGAACAATGGGAAATGGGCTAAACTGCTTCTGTCAAATAAATAATGAAATAAACAAATTAGGGCTCCAGTGAATCTGTAAGCCTGAGTCTTTAAAAATCATGAAATATAAAACACAAGTTTTTAGTTCTCTTTATCCCACCCTTCTCACAGTATTAGAGAAATTTTTTACTGAGTTACTACGCTGATCTGCCAGACTTCCTTATTATGGTCAAAAAAGAAAGACAGATATTATTTTTTCTAGCTGCAGGTATTTTTCATTCTTCTGCTGATGACAGTCAAATGAATATGAACTAAGCCAGGTAAAATGTAGAACACTTGTGTTTTTAAGGTGTCTTTCCAAGGCATTTTCTCTCAGATGAATTAAAACATTTTTTAACCTTTTTGGCAAGTTGAAATCAAAACCTGAGTGGCCCTAAGGCGCCGCCTTGCTCCTAGTTTGGCTGTGCTGCACGATGAGCTATTTTTACTGCCGGCTTGAAGCCATCTGGTTTTCTCTGTGAAGGTTCACGCCGGTATTTTTCAGAGCAGCCAGTCACATGTACCCTTTCCCCAAGTCCAGGCTGGTGACCTGGAGAGGAATGTGTGAGACACTCTAGCATCCCCAGCCTTGTTGGTGCTCTGCTGTTAGTTGATACTCATGGTCCTCAGGGCTGAACGCTGGGCTTGGTGGCTACCAATCAGCACTTAACTCCCTTTTGTACAGTTAGTGCTGAAGTTTGTAGGGAGAGCTGGAACCGTGGTTTACGAAGCGCCTGGTAAATCGCCTGGCCTTTACCGTCATGGTGGGCTAAGGACCACCCCCGCCCCCCCCCCCANTGGGGAACACATGTACACCTGTGGCAGATCCATGTCAATATATGGCAAAACCACTACAATATTGTAAAGTAATTCACCTCCAATTAAAATAAATAAATTTATATTTAAACAAAAGTACAAGTAAAATCCAGCAAAAAGAAAAAAATAATAATAACAATGTACTTTAAGGACAAGAGTCAAACAAAAATTTACAGATTACTACAGGTAAAGATATAAAGCTACTGTAATGCATACCTTTTTGGGGACTCTTTTCCCCCTTTCAGTGTCTATGCTGAGGGCTTTGTACTCTCCTTCTCTTTAATAAATCCTATTCTCTTGCTGATGTGAGTGTTTGAATATTCATGAAATTCATTCTTTAGCTCAGCCAACAAGAACTTGGATTCCAGTTTTTACAATTATCTTGTCCTTTGTTGTCCCCTTCTCCTCCTGCCTTCTATCTTTCTCAGCATCAGAGTCTTTTTCAGTGAGTCAGCTCTTCTCATCAGGTGGCCAAAGTATTGGAGTTTCAGTTTCAGCATCAGTTCTTCCAATGAATATGCAGTGTTGATTTCCTTTAGTATGGACTGGTTCAATCTCCTTGCAGGCCAAGGGGCTCTCAAGAGTCTTCTCCAACACCACAGATTCAGTCCATAATGCCCATTATATTTCTTGTCCAGAGCACCTCCCATGGTGCAGTTCATGAAATGTCCTTCAGGGCAAAATGTAGGTGTCCGAGGAGACACACTACAATGTGAATGTTGCCCTCCCAATACTGCACCTTCATAATGTATTGCGGTTAATAGTTCACCTGTCTTTATCCTTCACTAGAATGAAAGCTTCATGAGGGCAAGATCATGCTTGTCTTATTTACTACTGTCTCAATACTGATCACAGTGCTTCATAGATATAAAAATTCAGTGAATATATTGAGTAAATGACCTTAACAACAAAACACAACCAGATCAGATCTGTTTGTAATGTTTGTTCTAGTCATTTGAGGACAGTTTATTTGCTTGGATCCTGGTTTCTGGTGCAAAGCCTCTAGTCATGTCCTCTGTCCTATTGCTTTTCTCAAATGGATGTCTTTATCAATTCCACACTTTTGAGAATGAACGTTAACTATTTTCCTTCAGACATGTGTTGACTAAAAAGATGCACAATGTGAGAGTTGTGAGTTAAGTTTTATTTGGAGGCAAAATGAGGGCTGCAGCCCAGGACACATCACCTTAGATAGGTCTGAGCTGCTGCTGCTGCAAAGTCGCTTCAGTCGTGTCCAACTCTGTGCAACCCCATAGACAGCAGCCCACCAGGCTCTGCCATCCCTGGGATTCTCCAGGCAAGAACACTGGAGTGGGTTTCCATTTCCCTCTCCAATGCATGAAAGTGAAAAGTGACCGTGAAGTCGCTCAGTCGTGTCCGACTCTTCGCGACCCCATGGACTGCAGCCTACTAGGCTCCTCCGTCCATGGGATTTTCCAGGCAAGAGTACTGGAGTGGGGTGTCATTGCCTTCTCCGAGATAGGTCTGAGAGACTTCTCCAAAGAAGTAGTAGGGGAAGGTCAATATATAAGATTTTGGTGAAGGGGACGTTCAATGCCATCAACTGAAGGGGAAGGGGAATTCAGGGTCTCCTTTACAAAATGTTTTCTGCTAGTCATGAACAGCTGGTGTCACATGAAGAGATTTAGTGATTTTCTAGATATGAAAAGATGCAAGGATAGGGATTATGAGGTCAGTTCCTGAAACTATCTCACTATCTTAAGACCTGTCCCAGCAGTTTCCCTGGAGCACAGAGTGCCTCACTCTCCACCCTGACCCCTCTCAGGTGGTGCTGAAGGTCAGCCACTGCAGCAGCATGGCGTTCAGTTCCCACAGAGGAAGGTGGCAAGTGCCCTTCTTGTTTTTCAGTCACTGGCAACTGCTCTTGGCAAGTTCCACTTTGTAATTGCCTCATGTGTTTTCTTCAATGTCATCTTCCTGCATCAGCCTACTTTTTCCATCTGTGCCTCACAGGTTCTTAGTTACCTTGATTCTTAATCTTGGCCTCTCCAGATAGAAAGAGACTCACAAAAGCGATACAGAGGCAGTTCGAAAACTGTTGCTAGAAACTGAGAGAGTTCTAACACTGCAGGACAGCATCTCCTAAAGCATTCTCAGGAGATTTCCAGGCCTGCTTCTCTGTTGGGTTGAGGAATGGTTGGGGTTTGACTGGGAAACAGGGAACAAGGTGGGTGGTATAGTGTGCTGGAAAGAGCACTCAGCAAACCAGGAGATATGTGAATAATTACTATATACAAAGCACAGAGCTAGGTATGGTGGAGCTGTTAATACGACACAGCAGAAACCAAGATTCTTGTAGATGATATCCATTTGGAGATATACATTCATGAAAATGTAATCTTTAGTACAAGGCAGAATGTGGGAAAGACTGAATGAGCATCCAAAGAAAGAATTAGGAGTTAAAGGAGAAAAATAACCCTGGACAGGGATATTCCAGGGAAGAGTCATGTAGCAGGTGGGCTACAACTTTTCTTAAATGGATGGCTTTAGACAGACTGACTTCCAGATGCCTTTCCAATTCATCCTTTCCATTCAAGACCAAATTGTTGAGTCACTGGTCATTATTGCTTAAATTTTCTTTCTTTAAATTGTACAGCTAAGAATTCTCATTAAAAAATTCAGACAGAATATAATAGCAAAATGTGAAATGACACATAAGCATATAAATACTGAAGGTTTTAATAGTTAAAATAAGATTATATTATACTATTTTGCAACTTCTTTTTACATTGAAAAATATTACCTGATGATTTTTAAAATTAATTAATTTTATTGTTGGCTGCACTAGGTCTTCATTGATGAGTGCAGGCCTTCTCTAGTTGTGGTGAGTGGCGGCTACTCTTCTTGGCCATGTTCAGGCTTGTTACTGAGGTTGCTTCTCTAGTTGCAAAGCAAAGGCTCTAGAGTACTCTGGATTTAGTAGTTGTGGTGCATGGGCTTAGTTGCCCCAAGGAACATGGAGTCATCCCAGACCGGGAATCAAACCCATGCCCCTTGCATTGCAGATGAATTCTTAACCGCTGGACCACCAGGGAAGTTCAAATAATTTTTTTGTATAATAAGTTATACAGTTCATTCTTTGTCTTCCCTTTTTGCTTGGAATTTGATGAAAGGCTATTCTATTGACTTCTGGCCTCTCCCTGTACATTCTTTTCCCAGTTGCTATCAGTAATATTTTAATGATATGTATATACAATTATGTTACTTCTTTGTTTTGAGTCTTTCACTAGCACTTGTGTTAGTTCAAATCTTTTGATGTAAAGAAACAGATGGCAAAACTCCAACCGGTTTAAGAAATAAATAGAATTTTATTGGTTCTATGTATTGGTTCATTACTGAAGATCCCAAGGTAGGGAGGCTTCAGATAAGTCTTGACTTGCAGGTTCAGTACAGTCATCAGGAGCCTGGATTCTTTCTCTCACTCCAATCTGTGTGTCGTGTGTCAGTTTTATTCCAAGCCTGTCTTCCCTCCTGGCCACAGTGTGTCCTTTACAGATGCCTCAGCATTATTAATAACACTTTTGGACTTCATTCTGTTTGGAAAATCTCTAGAACTATCTCCAAATGGAGACTAGGGGCTGATGGGAAATGAAGAAGCTATGCTAATGAAGCAGTCACACATTTACACTAAAGTATTTTGTTGTTTTGAAGTACAGATTACCATTGACCCTTGAGGACGCCCCTGGTGGCTCAGCTGGTAAAGAATCTACCTGCCATGCAAGAGACCTGGGTTTGATCCCTGGGTCGGGAAGATCCTCTGGAGAAGGGCATGGCAATCCTCTCCAGTATTTTTGCCTGGAGAGCTCCATGGACAGAGGAGCCTGGAGGGCTACAGTCCATGAGGTCACAAAGAGTTGGACCCAACTCAGCAACTAAGAGTTTCTTGAGTAACATGGTTTGAGCTGTGTGAGTTCACTTCTATGTGGCTTTTTTTTTTCTCAGTTATAAATAGTACACTACTGTACAATCCTCAGTACTGCACGATCCTCAGGAAAACACTAAAATAGTTATTGAATGAGTTAGTACATAAATAGATATCATTTAAAAATATATTTGTTTACTTATTTGGTTGAGTGGGTTCTCAGGTGTGGCATATACAGGCTTAGTTGCTCCAGGACTTGTGGGATCTCAGTTCCCTGACAAGGGATTGAACCCATGACCCTTGCATAGCAATGCAGATTCTTAACCACTGGACCATCAGGGAAGTCCCAAATAGTTATCATTTATGAGTGTAAGGTAAAAAAAAATGGATTTAACCATGATAAAAATTTACCTACCCATTTTAAGTAGATATTATTTTCCCTACTTTGCAGCTGAGGAAACTGAAGCTCAGAGAAGCTGGGTCATTTCCTTTGGGTCACACAGCTAGACAGTGACAGAATCGGGTGCTTATCTCTTCCGCTTGCTCTCTCTCTCAAGTCGGAGTTGTTCAGTTCTGATAAATGGTAGACATAAAGTTTCAGCATCGAGCATGATGTCTTGCTGCATTGCTTTAACTGCCTAATGGAAAGATGAACTATTCAATCTACTTCATGAGTTTCCAGGATTAAGAGATTATGTCTGTGACTGTGCTCTCAAACACAGAGGTATGTAACACTATGTAAATATAAGATATTATTTTATAATTTGTTCTGTATTAATAGCTTCAGCTTCATAATTAGCTTAGGATGAATGCTTTAAGGAAATTTAATATTTTTATGTGTGTGAAATGGAGTCTTGAAATGCATTTACAGAGCAGGGCTATAGCCTCAAAGGGAAGGGAGGCAGCCTAATTTTTTGGCCAGTGTACAGGGCTAAGACCAAGGAGCCTTGCAAGGCATCTTCATTTCACTCTTAGTTCTCATTAGCTGAATTCAAATTTCAGTGGTGAAAGCACACAATTCTTCAGCTGCAGAGAGACTGCCTCTGTAAAAGGAAAAAACAAATCTATAAATGTAATCATCTCGCCCTTGTCAGCTAATGTAACACAATAGTAACTCTAAAATGGTTTTCTTTAGGTGCTTTTGTGGGATTTATTCTTCTTGGGATAGATCAGGATATGAGCAACATTTGGTTTCAATAGAGACCTTCTGGAGCTTTTAACCAGTTATAAAGTGTCTCTCTAAGCCTGGACACAGTCCTCCAATAGAATGACAGAGGCTTTTAAGTCTTGAAAGAAAGGAAAAGAGAAGACCAGTGGCAAACTGTCATTTCATCATCTTGTGGGGCAAATATTATATATCTGGGAAAAAGATTTTTAAAAAGTTTGTAATTTAGAAGTGTCTAAAGGCGTTTTGTTAGGTCAACTGTGTACCAGGAATTTAAAAGGAAAGGCCTATAGACCTTTAAATGCTCCCCAGATACGGTGAGCTTAATCTATTGCAAATTATACTTCCCACTCCTTGATCTGGGAGAAAGGTTTCTGTCTTGCTTTCAGTATTTAAAATCTGAAATAATATAGACCCAGCTACCTAGGGGTCTGCTTCTTGGCCTGGTGCTTTGTCAGCCCAATTGAGATGGGCAGGCTGGAAAGCAGCAAGTTCCCCAGCATAACTCATGGGAGCGAGAGGCAGCGTTTTCTGTGTTTTTTTTTTCCAGAGGCTGGCTGGAGCCAGACTTGCCTTGAGTTTCCGCCAAGGCACATCACTAAATAAGAGGGAGGTAAAATAAGGATAAGATTTAACTGCTTCTTTCCAGGGAAGCTTGGAGACAGTCTTACTTCCTTTTTTAAAGTTGGAGGCAATTTTATTTGTTTGGGCAAATCTTATGGGAAATGAATAAGTATCAGATGACATGCTTCAGTAGGCTGAAAATAGATCACAGTACACGATTTCTTTTTTATTTATCAACCATATGTATTTATTCCAAGTTTCCTTTTCACAGCCTCCCAGATTGGGAGAATCAGAGATAGTAATAGCTGGCAGGAACAGATCTTTTTTAGTTTGTTTGTTTGGGAGGTTACCTCCAAAATTTTTATTTTGAAAAATTTCAAACCTACAGAATAGTTGAAAGCATAATGTGAACATTTTGTACATTTGTTTTCCCTTTCTCTCTCTCTCTTTTTTTTTTTTTTTTGGCCTAAAGTTGAAAAGTTAGGTTCATGTAGAATCATGAGAGTTCATCTCTAACTAGTTTAGCATATATTTTCTTAGAACAAAACACCCTATCATGGTCATATCCAAGAAATTTAGCATTGATATGATGGCATATTGTAACATACAGTCCATAGGCAAATTTCCCCCAATTGTTCCAATAATGTCCTTTATGGCTACTTTTTGTCATTGAATTCAAAGTCCAAAAAAGGATCACATATTATATTTCATTATCTTGTCTCTTTGGTCCCCATTCACTTAGTACAATTCCCTTTGCCTAATTTGTTAATTGTGATATCAATATTTTTTGAAGATTCCAAGACAGGTGTCCTGTAGAAAGCCCTACAATTTGGATGTACCTGAGAAAGTCCCACCAACAGTATTGTGTATGTGTGTATATGTATGTATATATGTGTGCATACTCAGTAATTAAGCATGTCTGGCTTTTTGTGACCCCATGAACTGTAGCCCACCAGGCTTCTCCATGGGATTTCCCAGGCAAGAATACTAGAGTGTATTGCCATATATATATACACACATACACACATAGTCAGACAACAAATTTTAAGACTTACTGCTTTTCTATATGGTTATGTCATCAAGTTGATGTACAGTTAGGCTCATTTGTTTCTGCTGATATTTAATTTTAGAACTTGCTTTTTGTAAATCCTTTTTAATTTAAATTTAATATTGAATATGTAAAACATTTACTTGGCTCAAAAGACAAAACTGTATTAAAAAATCTACTCAGAGAAGTCTGTATTTATATTTCTATCTTTTCCCCAATTTCTACCTACCATTTCTCAGTATTTTTTTTTTCATTAATTTCTGGTTTATTCTTCCTATATTTCACTTTGCAAAAGTAAGCACATAAATTATGTATGAATATATATATGTATATATGAATTTTGTTGTTGTGCAGTTGATAGGTCATGTCTGACTCTTTGCAGTCCCATGAACTGCAGCATGCCAGGCTTTCCTGTCCTTCACCATCTCCCAGAATTTTCTCAAACTCATGTCCATTGAGTCGGTGATGCCATCCAACCATCTCATCCTCTGTCATCCCCTCTTCCTCCTGCCTTCAATCTTTCCCAGCATCAAAGTCATTTCCAATGAGTCAGCTCTTCACATCAAGTGGCCAAAGTATTGGAGCTTTAGCATCGATATCAGTTCTTCCGGTGAATATTCAGGGTTGATTTGTTTTAGGATTGACTGGTTTGATCTCTCTGTTGTCCAAGGGATTCTCCAATCTTCTCCAGCACCACAGTTTAAAAATATCAGTTTTTCAGCACTCAGCCTTCTTTATGGTAAAACTCTCACATTTGTACGTTACTACTGAAAACAACAACAACAACAACAGCAACATAGATTGACTATATGGACCTTTGTCGGCAAAATGATGTCTTTGGTTTTTAATATGCTGTCTAGGTCTGTCATAACTTTTACCCCAAGGAGCAAATGTCTTTTAATTTCATATATATGCATAGATATGGGTTTCCCTGGTAGCTCAGCTGGTAAAGAATCTGCCTTCAATGCAGGAAACTCCAGTTCCATTCCTGGTTGGGAAGATCCCCTGGAGAAGGGATAGACTACCCACTCCAGTTTTCTTGGGCTTCCCTGGTGGCTTAGCTGGTAAAGAATGTGCCTGTAATTCAGGAGACTTGGGTTTGATCCCTGAGTTGGGAAGATGTCCTGGAGGAGGGCATGGCAATCCACTCCTGTATTCTTGCCTGGAGATTCTCATGGGCAGAGAAACCTTGTGGGCTATTGTGCATAGGGTTGCAAAGAGTTGGACATGACTGAGTGACTAAGCACACAGCACGTGTAACACATATGTGTAAGTACATACGAGTGTCTCTATATATGTGTGTATGTTGTACTATGCTGTGTTTAGTTGCTCAGTCGTGTCCGACTCTTTGTGACCCCATGGACTGTAGCCAGCCAGACTCCTCTGACCATGGGGATTCTCCAGGCAAGAATCCTGGAGTGGGTTGCCATGCCCTGCCCTCCTCTAGGGAATCTTTCCAACCCAGGGATAGAACCGAGGTCTTCCACATTGCAGGCAGATTCTTTACCATCTGAGCCACCAGGGAAGCCCATATGTGTGTATAGATACATATATTTATGGTTTTCTGTCTTATGATAGAGGTTTTGTATATATAATATCTTTTTCCTCTGCGTTTTTCATTTAATATATCATAGAAATCTCTCCATGTTAGTTCATAGATGTACTTCTCATTCTGTCCACAATTGCATTGTGTCTGTTGTGTTAGTCAGCCTTCTCTGGTGGCACATTTCAACTTTCTCAACACTTTGCTATCAAAGCCTTGACAAGTAACCTAGTGCTTATGTGTACTCAACTGGTAGAGCTGTACTTATAGTTGTAACAGTGGACTAAAAGGTAAAATACACATGAGGTTTTGTTACATATTGCAAATTCCTCTCCATAGGGTTGTATCATTCTGCACCTCTGTAGTGTGTGAGCATGTGTGACATAGATATTAACACTTGCTTTATCTTACGGAATCCTAACAACAATATTTTCAGGAAGATTATTTTATTTCCCTCATTTTATGCTTAGGAGTAATGCTCAGAGATTGTCACAAATGTCTCCAGGTTCACATGGCTAGCAAGTGGCACAGCCAGGATTTGAACTCAGGCTCAAGCAACTGACCACTTCACTCTATGGTTTGCCTGCATTAAGCAGCATGAATCATGTTTTGGTACCCTGATAAAATTCAGGAAAAACCATTTATTTCTGAAAATGAAGTTCTTGAAAATATCAAGGAAAACTAGAGAGTCAAGGGAATTTACCATGTCAAGGGATGTTGGAGAAGTAAGAGAACAGTCCTCATACTCAGTCTGTTTCTTAAGGAGGTGAGTGTTCAGTTCCTAGGTTGAAGCCAAAAATTCTGGTCTAGTGAGTGTTGCTTAAAGAAAAGAAGTTTTGCTGCTGCTGCTAAGCTGCTAAGTCGCTTCAGTCGTGTCCGACTCTGTGCGACCCCATAGATGGCAGCCCACCAGGCTCCTCCGTCCCTGGGATTCTCCAGGCAAGAACACTGGAGTGGGTTACCATTTCCTTCTCCAATGCATGAAAGTGAAAAGTGAAAGTGAAGTCGCTCAGTCCTGTCCGACTCTGTGCG
>SJYX01005829.1:133652-144509 GCA_006410675.1 Oreotragus oreotragus | reverse complement strand
GGAGATCCAACCAGTCCATTCTGAAGGAGGTCAACCGTAAGATTTCTTTGGAAGGAATGACGCTAAAGCTGAAACTCCAGTACTTTGGCCACCTCATGCGAAGAGTTGACTCATTGGAAAAGATTCTGATGCTGGGAGGGATTGGGGACAGGAGGAGAAGGGGATGATGGCGGATGAGATGGCTGGATGTCATCATGGAGTCGATGGATGTGAGTCTGAGTGAACTCCGGGAGATGGTGATGAACAGGGAGGCTGGCGTGTTGCGATTCACGGGGTCGCAAAGAGTCGGACATTACTGAGTGACTGAACTGAACTGAACTGAACTGAATGATAATAGTGAGGGTAACCGAGGACTCAGCCTACGGAAGGCAGCAGCAAGGAAATCCCTGATGTCAGATGCAGATAATGTCATGACCCAAGGCAATGGAGCCAAGAGCAGCTGGGATTTTAGAGACAGCCTCTCCAAGGACGTAACACTTGAGGTAAAAGGTGACAAAAGAGAAGGAACTGGCCATGCAAAGACTTGGAGGAACAGCCTTATTGACAGTGAAAGTGAAAGTCACTCAGTCGTGTCCAACTCTTTGTGACTACGTGGACTGTACAGTCTGTGGGATTCTCCAGGCCAGAACACTGGAGTGGGTAGCCTTTCCCTTCTCCAGGAGTTATTCCCAACTCATGGCTCGAACCCAGGTCTTCTGCATTGCAGGCAGATTCTTAACCAGCTGAGCCACAAGGGAAGCCCAAGAATACTGGAGTGGGTAGGCTATCTCTTCTCCAGTGGCTCTTCCTCACCCAGGAATTGAACCCGGGTCTCCTGCATGGCAGGCAGATTCTTTACCAACTGAGCTATCAGGGAAGGAAAGCTATTAGGGAAGCTGTATCCCCCTTTATTGGTAGAGGGAATAGCATGTAAAATGAAGACTGGTATGGCTGGGATATATTATTGATGAACATGGGAGTAGTAATTGATGAGTAATTGACAGATCAGGCAGGGCCTTGATGATCAGGGTAAAATAATTTGTATTTTATCTTAATTACATCTTGGTATTCATGTTCCAAAGGACTTCTGAAATGAGTGGCATTTTAGTCATCTGAGAATGTATTTAAATACAGTTATACAATATATGATATGTTCCAAGGAAATATAAATAGAAGTAATTATTACTGATTGTCAAGAATTTATTTATTTTTAAGTAAGAGTAATTTTTCTTTAAGCAGCATGTAAAATGAAGCTGAACCTGAAGTTTGGCCAGCAGTGTGGGCTAAAGGACATTTACAAAAATAAATATATTGCTACTTACATTTACCACCTCCAGATAAGTCATCAACAGGAGCATATTCTTCACATTCAAGTATGAATAAACTGCATCTCGGTAATACAAGTGTAGTAAACATATTTTATTTCACAGAAAGAAGTAGAAATTTTAAACTATCTTGTGTGTGGCACATGTGAAGCTCACAATGTGGGCCACTGATTTAAATAAGCAGTACCGCCCACCTCCACCCTGCTCATCAGATCTTCATTTTTTGGTGAAATCAGGTTAACAGAAGCTTTCTTTTGATTATAACCCTCATTTTGCACTCAGTATTTTTATAGATTCCAGAAATCAGAGGAGTTTGTAATATTAAGTAAGAAATCAAGCTAAGAACATAAATCTTTGAGAAATAAAGAGTGAAAAAGTTGAAATATGCCATATCCTAATCATGAAACAGCTGAAATAGAGTAAATAGCAAGACTGTAACTGAGAAAAAACGTTGAAATGAAATGAATGATGGCTAATATATTTAAAGTCATGACAGACACATCAAAAATAAGGATAATTTAGTAACAAGTCAACTTCTAAGGAAAAACTCAAACATAATATTTAACATTAAAGCAAAATCATAATTAGCTAAGTAAAAATTCAGTAGGAACACTAAAAATGTGTGAATATGTTTTACATGTCCTTCCTTAGGCTGATCTCTAAGACCTGTCAATTGTCCAGGTATCTTTAAATATCTAGGTGTTTGATATCATGTAGATCAGAAATGCAGACAGCTGACTGAATTTTCTAGTTTCAGCTGGCTACTTAGCAACATATAGATATAGCTTGAACAACATCTTTAGACTTATGAATTAGGCACAGATAGTATTTCTTGTAGGTAACATATAATGTAATAAACCTAAAGGGTAACCATTCATCAGTTCAAGATTGTAGCTGATTAAGTAAGATCACTGTCATATATATTTAATAAGCATTTTTTAAAAAGTCATTTTGCACTAATTTATCTGATAGATATGTTTAGCTAATGAAAATGCCCACTGAGATAGGCAAAGTATTGAAGTTCTTTTAATGTAGGTGAAGAACTTCATTTACTGTACACAAATGGCCTTCTATAAAGGGGCATAACAACCTTCCCAGTGTCAGGGAAAGAAGATTTCCTGGACCATCAATACTTGTGAAGATGTGCTTTGGCCCCTAAGAGCACGTGACTGAGATCCGAACTTCAGGCTCTTCCAAAAGGCTTGCTCCATTTCTGGAGGGATTCCCTCTTGGACTTTATTACATTCTGTGGAGACTTTCGGAGAAGGCAATGGCAAGCCACTCCAGTACTCTTGCCTAGAAAATCCCATGGGCGGAGGAGCCTGGTAGGCTGCAGTCCATGGGGTTGCTACCAGTTGGACATGACTGAGCGACTTCACTTTTCACTTTCACCCATTGGAGAAGGAAATGGCAACCCACTCCAGTTTTCTTGCCTGGAGAATCCCAGCGATGGGGGATCCTGGTGGGCTGCCATCTGTGGGGTCACACAGAGTCGGACATGACTGAAGCGATTTAGCAGCAGCAGTAGCATGGAAACTTTATCACATTCTGCAGAAAGACTGATGTTGAAGCTGAAATTCGAATACTTTGACCACCTGATGTGAAAAGCTGACTCATTTGAAAAGACCCTGATATTGGGAAAGATTGAAGGCAGGAGGAGAAGGGGATGACGGAGGATTAGCAGCAGTAGCATGGAAACTTTATCACATTCTGCAGAAAGACTGATGTTGAAGCTGAAATTCGAATACTTTGACCACCTGATGTGAAAAGCTGACTCATTTGAAAAGACCCTGATATTGGGAAAGATTGAAGGCAGGAGGAGAAGGGGATGACGGAGGATGAGATGGTTGGGAGGCATCACCAACTCAATGGATATGAGTCTGAGTAGGATCTGGGAGTTGGTGATGGACAGGGAGGACTGGCGCGCTATAGTCCATGGGGTCACAAAGAGTCAGACAAGGCTGAGTAACTGAACTGAACCAAACTGTGGAGACTTGGTATCCTGTCTGCCCTCTCCCCCATACACCACATTCCAGAGTGTTGGCTTTGAGACTGGCTGAACCTGTGACCACTTCCTGAGCACCCTACTCCCCCAGTGGGAATACCTATAGACTGTGACTAGTTCTTTCTTTTAAAAATGATCAGACCTACAATATGGAAATGTCAGTTCAAGACTAGAAACTATAGTCAGTCTAATTTGTTGACGCATTCTAATGATACCCAGGGTCTAATTTAGGAGTTTATTCTTGATCTGGAAGGCAATAGGCAGTCATCATACATACCTGCCTGAGGGAGGGAGTGCCAAAATGAAAATGATGTTTGGGGAAAATACTGGTGACATCTTTGGAGTGACCTGGAGATAGAGAAATGGAAGAAAGGCAGAATAAAAACATGATACATATGAATGTGTCTATCTTTGTTTACTAATTTTGGTTTTAGCAGTCAGCTATGTTACTAACCTGAGTCAAGAACCTTTTACAGGTGATCTCAGTGGGAGGTAAGAAGGGAAGTGACTGGCAGCCTGGTAAAGCACACACGCCTTGTCTAAGGGACCAGTGGAGGTGAATGGAAGATTAGAAGGGGTTGTAAGTGTTACTTTGACAGAGAGGTGTGGTTAGCCTGAACAGTCACTGAGATCAAAGTTACTTGAGAAACGCTTCCACTGAACAGATTGGTGTCGAACTAACTAAGCTTATGGCTCAAGATTACTCCCAGAAGGGACCTTGGGATGGAGTCTAAAGGGAACTCTAAGAAAGATGCACAACCCATGTTTACCACTCTGAGTCCACACAGGAGGTAAAAAATACAACCACTACTTTAATGAAAAGAATTTAAAGAATTATTCAATGCCTATTGTTAATAGGTACTACCGAAATCAAAAGGCCCAGAGGGAGCAGTAAGTGCAACTCCAGACTGTAGGAGGAGGGAGGAGGCTGGGATTACTAACACTGAGTGGCTGGGAGAGGAGGTCTGTAGAGCCACCCCTAAGTCGTGTGTTGAGGCTGATCCTTTGAGGGTTGCAGAGTGGAATCAACAGCTATACTGGAACCAACCATCAGGGTGAAGAAGGGCTGTTAGAGTGAGATGGCAGAGAAAAGCAACGAGACAACAGAAAATCAGAATGAAAGCAGGATGCAAACAGGAAGGAACAACTTCCCTCTAGCATCCCCTTGTGGGAGAGCATAACGTGGAGCTTCTGGCAAAGGAGGAGAAAAGGTCTTCAAGTCTCAGCCTTGGTGATGCCAAACAGAGTACACAAGGTCGGGTTTGATGCTGAGAGACAACAGTGTAATAACTAGGAAATTGGGTCATCGATACCGATTGGTGGAATGGGTGTCATGAGTAGAGTGGTCAGTAGACATGGGTCATGGATGTTCTTTGACAGAACATTATTGAGACACATGATGAGCTTGAAGCCTCTTCCAAAAAGACCTACTTATCTTGAGATTATGAAAAGCTAATGGTGAATAATAAAAATCCCATCAATAGCATTATTGCAGGAGTACCTTTTATGTGCTAGGCTAATCTGTGGATATAATCTCATTTACTCTTCACAACCATATTATCCCCATTTTGCAAATGAGGAAAGAAGAGACAGGAAGGAAATCTAGCAGATTATGATTAGAACCCGAGTCTGTCTGATTCTGAATTACTTAGGTGTTCTAAATTACCTAGTAGTTACCTAGATGGTAATTACTACTTGAGTAATCTTCAGCTTTATCAACTCTCTTAAAAATAACAATCAGTGAGAGCTTTAGTAAATTTCAGGTATCTGGGAAGAGTATGTAAAAGAACATGGGGAAATTGAAAACTTGTGTTGGAAATGGGGGAACTCATTCAAAAAGCATCTCCTCTAGTGTGTGGACTTTGTGAGGGCTCCACAGGTATTATTAAAAAAAAAAAGAAGAAGAAGAACCCATGTTCTTTTCCTATGTATATTTTTGCCTGGATCACTTTTCCCTTGTTGGCTTGTTTGGGCATGTTGTAAGCTTTTCTAAAGAGTTTATGGATCTTTGGTTGATCATTCATGCTTTGGTATGAGACACTGAAAATTGACAAAACCTACATTTTGTTGGTAGAGCTTCTAGACTAGAGTCTTCTAGTGATTAACTGATATTTTAGGGTGGAATCAGCTGATGAAGAATCTGCCTGCAATGTGGGAGACCTGGGTTTGATCCCTGGGTTGGGAAGATCTTCTGGAGAAGGGAAAGGCTACCCATTCCAGTATTCTGGCCATGGGGTTGCAAAGAGTTGGACACGACTGAGATAATTTTGCTTTCACTTGTTTCACTGTCTCTAAGTATTGTTAACTATAGATATTTTCTCTGTCTTCCAAAGTAGAAAATTTTTCAAATTTAGAGAAAAAAATTTAAGAATAATTATATATATAATTTTTTCTCTATCATTTATGAGTAAGTGGTCTACATGATACTTCTGCATGTTTTTCCTATATATAAAGATGTTTCCTTATAAAAACAAATCATAGCCGCCAACATCAGAAAATTAACATTGCTAGCATCCAGTCCCATCAGTTCATGGGAAATAGATGGGCAAACAGTGGAAACAGTGTCAGACTTTATTTTTTGGGGCTCCAAAATCACTGCAGATGGTGACTGCAGCCATGAAATTAAAAGACACTTACTCTTTGGAAGAAAAGTTATGACCAACCTAGATAGCATATTCAAAAGCAGAGACATTACTTTGCCGACTAAGGTCCGTCTAGTCAAGGCTACGGTTTTTCCTGTGGTCATGTATGGATGTAAGAGTTGGACTGTGAAGAAGGCAGAGGACCAAAGAATTGATGCTTTTGAACTGTGGTGTTGGAGAAGACTCTTGAGAGTCCCTTGGACTGCAAGGAGATCCAACCAGTTCATTCTGAAGGAGATCGGTGCTGGGATTTCTTTGGAAGGAATGATGCTAAAGCTGAAACCCCAGTACTTTGGCTACCTCATGCGAAGAGTTGACTCATTGGAAAAGACTGTGATGCTGGGAGGGATTGGGGGCAGGAGGAGAAGGGGACGACAGAGGATGAGATGGCTGGATGGCATCACTGACTTGATGGACGTGAGTCTGAGTGAACTCCGGGAGTTGGTAATGGACAGGGAGGCCTGGTGAGCTGTGATTCATGGGGTCGCAAAGAATTGCACACGACTGAGTGACTGAACTGAACTGAACTGAGCACTAACTTTCAGACCCCATTTAAGTTTTCCCGTAATGTCCATTGTGGAAAAAATCTAGGCTAGACTACTATGTTGATTTTGTATCTCTTCATCTCCTTCAGTTTAGGAAAGTTCTTCAGTTCTTCCTCAACTTTTATGACCTTATCATTTGTGAATGTCAGATATTTTGTGGAATGTTCTTCTATTTTGTGTTTTACTGATATTTCCTTCTGATTATTTTTGTGTTATGTGTTTTCAGCAGGAATATCACAGCAGTAAGCTTCTTATCCAACCTATCACAGAGTGGTGCATAATTTTGACTTGTTCTGTTATTAGTGATATTAAATTTGAACACTTGAGTTAGGTGGTATTTGCCAGGATTCTCCACAGTAATGTTACTTCTTTCCCATTGTAATTAAGAAGTGTTTTCTGTGGGAGATGCTTCAAGGTTTTGTAAATATCCTGTCTTTCATCAAATTTAATTCATTAGTTGAGATCAGCATGAACTCACAGATTTGCATTTTCTTCAGTGGTTATAATTTGTTGTGATATTATTTTCTATTGATGCTCAAAATGCCCTGGACTTGACTAGTAAGAGCTAAGATGACCACTGTATAGTTCTGATGCAGCCCCGTCATTCCTGGAGGACTTCTTTTTCTCCAGCCACAAGATCATCGAGAAGCCAGGATGATCTTTAGTAGTTCCTTTTAGTAGAAAATATTTAGAAACCCTGATCTCTGTGGTATGCATGCAGCACTCAGGTTCCAACATGCACTCCAGTTCACCTCCATGATTGCTCAGCTCTCCTCATTCTGCCTAGGTCTCATATCCCTGAGCTGCCCTTACATTTCCCCAGAAATGTAAAGCTACGTATCTGGTTTGGCCCCAGCTACTAATTTGAGGTCAGTTTTTCAAGAAAGGAAGAGAAGAGAAAGAATTAAGATCCATATTCTAAATGACTCTCTCAGAAAAATGGAGCAACTTCTAGAAGTTGGAGCAAGAAGGCAGAGCCACGTGATTGAGCCCTACTACAGTGTCAAGAATGCACACATACATGTGAGTAATATAAGTACATGCAAGCAGTGTACAGCCTCTAAACCAAGTCAGTTATAATACTTTGCTAGGTCCTCAACCATGATGCAGGGCTTCCTTGTAGCTCAGTCGGTAAAGAATCAGCCTGTAATGCAGGGGGCCTGGGTTTGATTCCTGGGTCAGGAAGATCCCCTGAAGATGGAAATGGCAGCCCACTCCAATATTCTTGCCTGGAGAATCCCATGGACAGAGGAGCCGGCGGGCTACAGTCCATTGTGTTGCAAGGGTCAGACACAACTTAGTCCAACTAAGACTAAGTGACTAAACCACCAAGAGAAAGACAACATAGTATTTCCACACTCATTGAATGAAAACATGACTATAATGGTTTTATCCAGAGCTCTTCTTGGGTTCCTAGGAGCTGACTTAGAGACAAGGATTCGGGTGTAAGTGGTGTGTTTGGGAGGTCATCCCAGGAAATACTGGGTTAGTATGAAGACAATTAAAGCTGTCTTCTGAGCAGTTTCATCCATCTCTGAGGATGCCTGGAGCTCAGTTCCTTAAGGGAAGTTTGGAGGTCAGTGTGAACATATTTCGTTTATTCCAACTGACGGCCAAGGAAAAAGTGACATTAACTGATTACTTCCTTGGTTGTCATTGATTGAAAATTCTGAGTGACATTAACTCTCCAGAGTGGCCAACCTGACATCAGTTCTCCAGTGTGATCACAGACTGATGGAAGCTCCTTGGGCAGAGAGTTCTAGGTGTTTGCATGCAGTAAGTGACTTAAGACACACAAGAGGATATCAACAAGGCACTGACCACATTTGCTGTAAATGCTGTGTCTTTTCAAAGCTCTGTACTCAAAAGTGCTCATACTACCTTAGGGAGATTTTCAAGAGTGTGTTAGGTTATGCTGTAATTTGTGTTATACCCCAGTGAGACTCCAGTGAACCAGAAAAACCTAATAATATATAATACACATATATAATATATGTAATAATACAATAATAAAAGCTTATAATATCTCATATTTTGAGTTCTTACTATAGTATATACTATATAGTTTATAATATTTTATAAATGTATTTATGCAGTTATAATGTCAATACAGTATATATTATGTATAACTTTATATAACATTTTGTACAGTTACTCTTATAATATTTTATACAGTTATAATATTTTATACAATTAAATTTCAAAGGGACTCCTTAAGATCAGTGTTGTTAAATATTTACATTTGAGATATAAGGAAACTAAGACTTTGAGAAGGTTAGTAACTTGCTCAAGATGGCACTGCTGGTAAGTGGTTCTGTCGGGTTATAAATGGAGGCAGGGAGGCTCCAGAACTACCAGCTTCTCTGTTTGCTAAAGCAAAGCCTTTGGAGCTTCATCAAAAGCAATAGAAAGAAGATCTCTGAGGAAGAATCACTAAAATGCTCCCACAATCAATCATCTAGTGAAGAAACATTGATCAAGTGATGAGGAAAGCTGGGATTTAGACAGGAGGTCTATAAATGTAAGTAATCAGCCTTAGGTTCTAATTGGAACCCTGGTGTAAAATTTTATTCTGCAGAAACCTACTGAGTTCAAAGCATCAGTCACATCTCTGGAACTCACTTCCAGCTTCTAGGAACTACTAACGAGGGAATCTCAAACAATGCAACCGGGATCTAGAGGCTGGAAACAGGCCGTTTGCTGTTCCAGGACTCTGACCTGAGAGTTGATATGTATAAGTCATACTCTTGAGGTCTTTCACTCACTTTTCAGTTAAAAGAAAGTTATTATGCTTATTCCTTTTGATTCAGATTCTGACAGGTAGAAATTCTTTTGTTTTTAAATTTTTAAAAGTTGAAGTGCAGTTGTTTTATAATGATAATTTCTGTTGCACAGCAAAGAGATTCAGTTATGCATGTATACAGAGACACACACACACATATATTCATTCTTCTTAATAATCTTTTTGTTATGCTATTTCCAGTATCATGGAATATTGAACATATCCCTGTGCTATACAGTAGGATCTTGTTTATCCATTCCATATATAAGAGCTAACATCTGCTAACCTCAACCTCCCAGTCCATCTTTCCCCCAACCTTCTGCCAGTTGGCAACTACAAGTCTGTTATCTATGTCTGTGAGTCTGTTTATGTTTTTTTGATAGGTTCTTTTATGTCAGATTTTAGATTCCACATATACAGGTATTTGCTTCTTCAAAATAGAAATTCTTAATGCAACAAAACTCTTATTTTCCATGTAGAGAACTACTTCTTGTCTCCAAAAAATCTAGGAAAAAAGGATACTGAGTATTGATTGTAAAGTCAATCTAAGTTTAATTCTGCATGAAAATGATTGAAAACCATGTTAAGATGCTACAGGAAATGTCCACTAAATATTAAAAATGTTTTTAAGAGGGTAAAAAACCATCCTTGGGACATAGGTACATTATGGTTGAATGGTTGAATACGTATTTGGTTGAAACCAGGCCACTTCCTATTTTAACTAGGAAGATTTTGTTTCAACTTTGGTGTATTTTTAAATACGGTCTTGAAAAATGCAGTTGTTCATAGGTATTATTTATGTTTGAGCTGATGACCTCCTTAAGTGGGTGCCTTAGGAAAGTGAGTAGGCTATGAATCTAATTAATGTGGATATGAACTGAAGAGTAGGAAGTCAAGAAACACTTGGAGTAACAGGCACATTTGGCCTTGGAATGTGGAATGAAGCAGGGCAAAGACTAATAGAGATTTGCCAAGAAAATGCACTGCTCATAGCAAACACCCTCTTCCAGCAACACAAGAGAAGACTCTACACATGGACATCACCAGATGGTCAACATCAAAATCAGACTGATTATATTCTTTGCAGCCAAAGACTGAGAAGCTCTATACAGTCAACAAAAACAAGACCAGGAGCTGACTATGACTCAGATCATGAACCGCTTATTACCAAATTCAGACTGAAATTGAAGAAAGTAGGGAAAACCACTAGACCTTTCAGGTATGACTTAAATCAAATCCCTTATGATTATACAGTGGAAGTGAGAAATAGATGTAAGGGCCTAGATCTGATAGATAGAGTTCCTGATGAACTATGGAATGAGGTTCGTGACATTGTACAGGAGATAGGGATCAAGACCATCCCCATGTAAAAGAAATGCAAAAAAGCAAAATGGCTGCCTGGGTAAGCCTTACAAATATCTGTGAAAAGAAGGGAGACAAAAAGCAAAGGAGAAAAGGAAAGATATTAGCATCTGAATGCAGAGTTCCAAAGAATAGCAAGAAGAGATAAGAAAGCCTTCTTCAGCAATCAATGCAAAGAGATAGAGGAAAACAACAGAATGGGAAAGACTAGAGATCT
>SJYX01005829.1:122734-133646 GCA_006410675.1 Oreotragus oreotragus | reverse complement strand
TGCTCTCAGTGTGGGGACCCCAGATTCCATCCCTGATCAGAGAACTAGATCCTGCATGCTGCAATGAAGATTGAAAATCCTATGTGCCACAGCTAAGACCCAGCACAGTCAAATAAATAAATAAAAATAAAATTTACAAAACAGATTGTGTGTGTGCTCAGTCATGTCCAACTCTTTGTGACCCCATAGACTGTAGCCCGCCAGGCTCCTCCATCCATGGGATTTCCCAGGCATGAATACTGGAGTGGGTTGCCACTTCCTTCTCCAGGGGATCTTCCTGACCCAGGGATCGAACCCAAGTCTCTTGCCTCTCCTGCACTGGCAGGCAGATTCTTTTCTACTGAGCCAACCTACCTGGGAAGCCAGAAACAGAGATGACTGTCAAAGAAAACCAAATCCCTCAAGTTAAGGAATTTAGCCCTTTTCTGTGTCTGCTAAGAGGCAAGAGTCTGCTCCTTGAAATCATTCCTTTGCTATTTGCTCCTTAGCTATCTAGGGTCCGTGTCTTACTCTTCTCCATCTTCGGTCTCTGGGTGCACCGTTGGGGAGAAGGGCGGCTGTAGCAGCCGACCGCTTGATGGCAGGCATTCTGTTTCTGCCCTGAGTTCCCTCAGGGCTCACTGTCAGGGGGACTGTGACATGCTGACGTGGTGGCTGCCACATCCTTTGTTTATCGAGGTACAGGCAACATTTACAGGGCTTCCCAGGTGGTGCTGGTGGCAAAGAACTCACATGCCAATGCAGGAGACATCAGGGCCCTGGGTTCAATCCCGGGGTCAGGAAGATCCCCTGGAGGAGGGCATGGCCACTCCAGTATTCTTGCCTGGAGAATCCCATGGACAGAGGACCCTGGCGGGTGCGGTCCATGGGGTCACAGTGAGTCGGACACGACTGAGTGACAGCACGCATGCACGCGTTTTGTTAGTCTTCTTTGGCCATTATTAGGAGATAAGGCAGAAGCCCACTCACTGCCCCTTGCAGTGGAAGGGCAGAGTATTAACCCCTGGACCACAGCTGTGTGTGTGTGTGCACACGCGTGCGTCTGACTGATTGCCATTTCCTTCTCCAGGGGAGCTTCCCAATCAGGGCTCAAACCTGTGTCCCTTGCGTCTGCTGCACTGGCAGGTGGGTCCTTCACCACTGATATCTTTGCTTTCCTGCTGGCTCAGTTGGTAAAGAATCCGCCTGCAATGCAGGAGATCCCAGTTCAATTCCTGGGTCGGGAAGATCCCCTGGAGAAGGGATAGGCTACCCACTCCAGTATTCTGGCCTGGAGAATCCCGTGGACTGTGCAGTCCATGGGGTCACGAAGAGTCAGACGCAACTGAGCGACTCTCACTTTCACTGTCCTTTACCACTAGTGCCACCTGGGAAGTTCCTCGACTCACTCATCGAAAGTCACTTGAGGCAGTAGCATCTGAGTTAAGCAGGGATATATATTTGACATGCCATAGGCTAAGGATTGTTATCTTTAAATGAATAAATATTTTGTTTGCCTTCTGTCATAATGTCTAATTCTATAAATATTAATAGATGTAACCCATATGAACTAAAACTCCTAACGGTTCTCAGTGATTTTTAAAAGTGTAAAGTGGCCTCAGGTCCAAAAAGTTTTGAGAAATGTTGTCCACGGACAATGCCTGACTCTCAGCAAGCTGATGTGACCATTGGTTAAATAACAAAATAAACAACAAATCTGATCCGGTTGCAGTTTATCACAGAAAAGAACTTTGTTTCTTGTTTTGCATTCGTAGACATTTTCAGAGCCTTTTCTGTCTGAGACAGACATTCTGTAGGAAGATTCCAGTAGGCTTACTTGGCATTATTGCTTCATTTGATCACTTTTCACAGTGGGTAAGACACTCAGGTTGCAAATGAGAATTATTAGAGTACACACATTCACATTCCAGATACTTTTCATACTTTGCCTAATTAAAAATCAACTTAAAAAAATTCTCTAATAGCTGTGTGATGGGTTTCCTGGGTGGCTCAGTGATAAGCCTGCCAAACATGAGACTTGGGTTTGATTCCTGCGTCAGGAAGATCCCCTGGAGTAGGAAATGGCAACCAAACTCCAATACTCTTGCCTGGAGAATTCCACGGAGAGAAGAGCCTGGTGGGCTACAGTCCATGTGGTCGCAAAAAAAGTCGTCAGATATGACTTAGGGACTAAACAGCTACAACAAAGCTGTGTGATGTTGGGGAAGTGAGTGCACCTCTCTCCAATAGACTGTAGCCCGCCAGGCTCCTCCCCTTTGGAAAAGACCCTGATGCTGGGAAAGATTGAGGGCAGAAGGAGAAGAGGGTCACAGAGGATAAGATGGTTGGATGGCATCACTGATGCAACGGACAAGAACCTGGGCAAATCCCGGGAGACGGTAAGGGTCAGGGAAACCTGGCCGCCACAGTCCGTGGGGTCACAGAATCGGACATGACTTGGTGACTAACAACATAAACAATGTTTCGGGGTCTGTAGATCTTAATGGCGTAAAAAATTGTGTGTGTGTGTGTTTTCAAAATATTATGTCATCTTCATGCTTAAGGATGTTCTTCATTCCAAAATAATAAATATACACTAAGTGGAAAGAGCAAAACGGGAATTTTCATTTAGTTTATTCAGAATTCTGAAAAGTTCACCAAAACTCCCTAGATTAATATGTAATAAAAGCATTTTGAGGAGAAGGAAATGGCAATCCACTCCAGTATTCTTGCCTGGAGAATCCCATGGACAGAGAAGCCTAGTAGCTTACAGTCCACAGGGTCGCAAAGAGTCGGACACGACTGAGCGACTTCACCTTCACCTTCACCTTCAAAAGCATTTTGGACTTCCCTGGTGGTCCAGCGGTTAAGGGTCCATGCTTCCACTGCAGCGGGTGCAGATTCCATCCTGGTTGGGGAGATAAGAGCCTACATGCTGCATGGTGCGGCCAAAAAGAAAAAAAAAACATTTTGTAAGTTCGATTGTCTGCAGCTGTAAATACGCGTTTCACTAATCATGTTCAACAATCATGCTTTTGTATACAAATATTTTCATTGGCTTCTAAAAAATAATAAGTTCAAAAAATCAGATTTAGTCTGTGAATGCTAAACTCTAAGTGAAGAAAAGATCAGAGAAACTTATAAACATCACTTATGTTCTATGTAGGAATATCCAGTAATATATAAAAATCGTGATATAAATAAATAAACAAGACAAAATAATGAAGAATAAGATTAAACGGAGGAAAAGAAAAACTGTATTGAAAGTAAATGTCAGCTAAAGTAACCATCATTGAGCGATCCGGCCTCAGGTGCCGCAGGAAGTGCCTCCGGCGCCATCTGGCGGCCAATGGGGGGATAAAGTCCCAAAGGCGGAAGGAAGAGCAGAGAGAGTCCAAACAACATTTCAGCGGTTTCCAATGTGATCGGTTAAAAACAACTTTATTGCATTATAAGAATTTACAAACATCTGGAGGGACACTGTTTGAGAAGACCCCTTTTCGGAAACAGTGGTTTGGGATGGGAAGGGAAGGATTGAGAGTTTGGGGTGAGCTATTATACGTATAATGGGTAGATAAGGCCTTACTGTATGGCACAGCGAGCTATACTCAAGATCCTGTAATACACCATCATGCAAAAGAATATGAAGAGAATGTATATGTGTGTGTGACCAAATCACTGTTCCGTGCAGCAGAAACTCACACCACATTGTAAGTCAACTCTAATAAAATGAACAGCAACAATAAAAAAGAAACACTGGCTTGGGTATTCAAGAAGGACTGTCAGCAAGCATCTTCCTAAATGGGGAGAGACTGAAAGTCTTCCTTCTAAGAGCAGGACAAGAAACGATGTTGCCTTTGCATCTTTCACTCAAAAATGTAGCCGAAGTTCTATTTAGAGCAGTTAAGCTAGAAAAAAATGAAAGGGAGTTAAGCTGCAAAGTTGTTAGGTTATCTTTATTTGCAGATAACATGATCTTATACATAGAAAATGCTAAAGGGGATGCCCCGGGTGGGAAGTCTCTGGTTCAGTTCAGTTCAGTTCAGTCGCTCAGTCGTGTCCGACTCTTTGCGACCCCATGAATCNATGCTTTTGAACTGTGTTGTTGGAGAAGACTCTTGAGAGTCCCTTGGACTGCAAGGAGATCCAACCAGTCCATTCTGAAGGAGATCAACCCTGGGATTTCTTTGGAAGGAATGATGCTAAAGCTGAAACCCCAGTACTTTGGCCACCTCATGTGAAGTGTTGACTCACTGGAAAAGACTGTGATGCTGGGAGGGATTGGGGGCAGGAGAAGGGGACGACAGAGGATGAGATGGCTGGATGGCATCACTAACTCGATGCACATGAGTTTGGATAAACTCCGGGAGATGGTGATGGACAGGGAGGCCTGGCGTGCTGCGATTCATGGGGTCGCAAAAAGTTGCACACGACTGAGTGACTGAACTGAATGGAACTGAAGGGTTTATTTGTTCAAATGTATAGAGATCATGCAACATTGGGAACTAGACAGAATTTACCTAGGGATAAAAACGTAGCAGGGAGGACAATAGTGGCTGAATTAAAAACTCTTTCTACCAGTCACACCACTTTTCACAAGACGTTTCAAACTTTGAAGATGCCAAGCAATTATCTAAGTTTTCAGGCCCTGGACCGTCATTTAGCTTTGAGCATTGCTAAGGCCCAAATGGATGAGGGAGACATGTTTCGATTGTACTCAAGACCAGTCATATGTTTTGTACAAAAAGAAAAAAAAGAAAAAAATTGTCTGTCTTTTGTTTTCTTTCTCATGAGAATACATTTTGGAAGAGCAGATCTTGACTTTACTGAGTCTTATACTCTAGTGATCTAAGTGAGTAAATGCTAAAGCTCCCTCACTTCCCTCCATACATTCTGAGTAATTGTCTTAACTTCTTTCTTAGCCCTCTACAAGGAAACTTTCAAATACTAACCACTAAAATCCCAATAAAGTAAAGAGATAATAAAAACAAATGAAAGTGTTTCCACGTGGAATCTCTTAGATTTCAGGGTGAATAAATTGGCACATACTTGGTGGAGCTCTGGGGCCAAAATACGAGCTTATTCTGTTCTGTTTTCATTGCTTCCTTTCCCCCCTTGTCAGTTTACTACCTACCCTTTGCTGAGTTTCTGGGGACTCGAGTCTTCCTGATGGCCATTTGTCACCTCCTCAGCTTCCATGGCTGTTGGCTATGGATAGTCCAAAAGCATCAAGGTGAAGAGAAAAAAAATCAGGAAAGAATGATTAGCTGAATGCTGTCTTCCAGAATTTCAACTAAATTTGGAAACAGAAGCCAAGTGGCAAAGTAAAGATTTTCTTCCCATGGATCTTCTAATTGCCCCCCAGAGGCAGCCCTTGGGATCGCTGAGGATGTTAAGCATTCAAGGTGTGTTGACTGCAGGCTGATAGTCATCAGGCAGATGGCAGGGAATCTGCTGGCAGGCTGAATTTTCTCTGATGCAGAGGAGGGCTGACTGCTCAGTAGTTAAGTGGGGGTAGCTGTCAAGGAAAGATGCTTTCCCTCCCCTACAGGGACAATTGAACCACACACTTCCCAGTTCCCAGGTGCCCTGGGCGTTTTTCTCTGTTACAGCATTTCATTCCTGAAATGAATGACACTTAGCAGGGAAGGTGTCTTTGGTAAGTATTTTACAACAGTGCAGGAGTTAACAGTTTCTTTTTTCATTAAAAGTGAGTTTCGGTGGCTTCGTGCCTGGCAGCCTGGAAACTTCTTACTTCCTTTTGATGCAGTGATCTCATAAAGGGTCTCCTTTTCCCAGACATCTGCCAAAGGGAAGGTTATGCTTCTTTCTTCTCTTCCTTCTGCCTTTGTTCCCTGCTTCTCTTCCCTCCCAAGTGTCATAAGAGGGATTTTTGCAACAGTGATAGATACTAGATAATACCATAATCGCAACCAACAAAGGATTTATTTACTAAGGTATGTGTGTGTGTGTAAGAGAGAGAGAAAGTTTCAAAAAGAGCTTGGGTGACATGTGAGGTAAAAATTATAGCTCACTGGAAAAGGTAACATAAAAGAGAGGAGAAGAAAAAGAATAGTTGTCAGTTTACAACATCAGTGAACATACCAATTGTCGTTTTAAAAAATGCAGATCTGCTGCTGTTACCATTCCACTCACAGAGAAGTCTCTCAGTTGTGTCCGACTCTTCGGGACCCCATGGACTGCAGCCTACCAGGCTCCTCCATCCACGGGATTTCCCAGGCAAGAGTACTGGAGTGGGNAACATCAGTGAACATACCAATTGTCGTTTTAAAAAATGCAGATCTGCTGCTGTTACCATTCCACTCACAGAGAAGTCTCTCAGTTGTGTCCGACTCTTCGGGACCCCATGGACTGCAGCCTACCAGGCTCCTCCATCCACGGGATTTCCCAGGCAAGAGTACTGGAGTGGGGTGCCATTTCCTTCTCCAGCGGATGTTTCCAACCCAGGGACAGAACCCGGGTCTCCTGCATTGCAGACAGAAGTTTTACCGTCTGAGCCACCGGGGAAGCCTCACAGTTAATCAAATTAAATATTGTCAAGGTAATTCTGTTGCAAGGCCCAAGGGAATTCTGTTGCAAGGAGGATAATACACTGTCCCAAATTCAGAGTGAGTCCTCCTTAAGAACTGACACTATATCACTCATATGGCTGCCCAGAGCTTACCTTGGGACTTGGCCCAAAGAAAGCACTAGATGAAGATTTGTTAACTGGTGTTGAATAAAAGTTAGTAGATTGTTACATCATGAACTCTGCAAAAGTATTTGTGAGAATTAGGGTAATGACTATATGTAAGTGGAAGCTGATCTATATGTTATTCTCCTGACCTACACTTCATTAGCACAATCACTCTTCTGCTGGATGATGCACCTGAGACGTTACCAGTACGTAAAGGATCATCTGAAGCATCCAAGAAAAATTTGATTATATTCTGCATAATTTGAGTATTTTTAACCTTGAAGATATTTTACTGTACTTTAATTCTTTGAAAACTGACAATCTATTAAGGATCCAGAGGATAAATTGCTAGAATCAGAATCTTTAATTAACCAAAGCACCGAATATGCATCCGTTAAAAAACTATTTTGAGGTGGACAGAGTAGGGCTGGAAGGCTGATTTCGCAGTTGCTAGATTTGTGATCTTGCGGAGGTCCTTGACTCTATCTAAACTTTGGATTCCTCATCTCTATAAAATGAGAAGAGTAGCATTTCCTCCCTCCAGGGCTATAGGGAGGATGGAAGGAGGTAACGACTGTGCTCAGCACAGTGACAGGTACTCGACAACTACTTCAGTAAGTAGTAGGAGTAGGCGTCCGTAGCCGCCCTGGTGTCTGTACCGGGTTCCACCTTGGCTGTGCCCTGTGATTATTTTGTAGAAGATATACTCAGAGAGAGGAAAGCCTGGGTGTGTACCAGCAGGCTTTCTGTGTTTCTGCTCTAGGTCTGAAACTTCATACTAAGGAGGAAAGTGATAGGTAGGGGAAAAGCTTTCCCAGTGTTTGGCAGCATGTTATTAGTATCAGGGGTGGAATTAGTCTGGATGTATATTTTTCCAAATATAATATGTTACTTTCGAAGGTGGATCTATACACATCCCTGTGTTTTCCCTCCAGTCCCACAAGCAGTTTGAGATCAGTTCACTGAAAATGCTATCTGCTCTTTGTAGTCAGAAATGAAAAGAAACTGAGTTTTCAGTCTCACTCAGAGATTTGCATTTGAATAATAGGTGTCAGGTTTATATTGGTACCCACTTCTTGGAAGTGTGAAGTTAAATGCTTGTGGCTTCACTCAGTATTGGAAGCAAGGCATTAATATCATAATTATCTTTTTCTTTAATGAGATGATACTGAGAAGCAGCTTTAGGAAAACTTATTGAATAAGATGTTGAAAATGAAGAAAAGATGAGTTGACTGCCTTTCCTTTCTTTCTCTTTGTGGGTCTTAAGTTGGGAAGAGGAAGAAGAATCCACATGTTGTTGCTTGAAAGCTCAGGCTACTTTTCTCGGATGCCTAGATGCTTTTCTGTGAGCTAGATAAAGGCCCAAAGTCTGAGGGGTTCTGTCTTTGGACAACAGTTGGTGTTGTAGGGCTGGACCACTGAGAAAGTCACTGAAGAATTTCTAAAGTATTGCAGATTCTCCCCATCCCCCCAGCCTTCTCCATCTACAATTTCAGGCGTCTGTAAGACTGTCCTTAGGTTCAGTAATTCATCAGAAAGACTTGGAGATGTCAGAACAGCTGTGATATTCGTGGTCTGTGTTTGTCACAGGGAAGGATGCAAATATAGTCAGCAGAGAGAAGAGCTGCAGAGAAGGGGATCCAGGACTCAAGAGCTGGAGCGTCCAGTGGTCCTCTCCCGGCGGGGCTGTGTGGACAGGGCCTATTTCTCAACACTGTGTCTCGACACATGTGCTCCTCCAATAGTGACGTTACCCGGTCTTTAACGTACAGAGTGTTGTTGGGCTCAGCTATGTGACAGATGACTGTCCCTGTGGCTGACCTTCGTCTCCAGCCCATCCAGAGGTTGAGCTGACGCCACGTGGACAAGGTTCCCCGCCCCAAGTCATGTTGTTGGTATAGAATATCTGGCATGGCCCTACACCCCGTCCTCACCCCCAACAAAGATACTCTCATCAGTGGACATTCTTAAGGATAGAAATTACCTCCTGGTGCTGAGGGCAACGGCCAAACCTAAGTCTGGGCAGAGTTCATCCTGTCCTGTATACCACACTCTGACTGCTTCCAAAACAGAAGCATACTTTTGATACTGATACAGAATTAAATGAGGTAGCTCCACAGGGCGAGTTGAGAAGCAGCATATCCAGTGTGGGTTCAACTTATTTCTGGCCCCTTGATTTTCTAAAGGAATTTGCAGTTGTCAGTGATACTTTCTATGTAAGATTCTGCTGGAATTAAGGATATGGACAAATTGTAATCTCACTGCCCTATGTACTCAGCCATTACTTCACCGTTCCGTAAAAGTGCCTGATAACCTATGCAATTTTACTTAAGGGATTTCTTATAAACATTATTTTCCTGATCCTGAAACCAAAGTTAGCGATGGAAAGCAATATCCCCATGTTTGGAAGGAAGTTCTTATTCCTGCCAGCTTCAACTGAATGAGAATTCTTTGCAGACCCACTCATCCCAAACACTGCATAAGGCTCTTTTGGGACTTATCAAGAAAATAGTAATTTTTCACCCATATGAAGAAGTTGTGGAAGAGTGAGCCCTAATCAAAGTTTATATTTTCCCACGACATTTCAGGCAAACCTGTTGTTAGGGTGTATTGAGCTATTTATTATCAAAAGTTCATGTCCCTCTACATCTCACCTCCCTTTTTATACTCAGTTATGAATTATAAATACAAATGCCTATGGAACTAGGTGAGTTATGTGTGAAATAGGGCAGTAGATGACTGGATATTACTGGAGAGAATGGCAAAGGGGCAATTACCAGTCTGCTATAGAATTTATGTTCAGATTTTGCAAATATTTTACAGGCAAGTGAAACACATCTTTTGACAGACATGGCTCATGAACTACTAGTTTGGGACTCCTATAACAAAGGGATACAGGAGCAAATGCCCATCTATTAGTAGGGCAGAAGATAAAGTTTACTTTTTGGTTTAGCATTTCAGATATTTTCAGATTATGCAATCTGACTTGATGTTGGCTGTAAAAAATCAGTTTTCCAATTTTCCTGCAAAATGTAAAAATAAAAGCTAAACAAAGAATTGTACTACATAATGGATGGAGGCATCAAGCAAAAAGAGTTATGATTTCATCCTATTCATTTTTCATTCTTTGTGGTAGGGACTTGACCAGGAAAGGTAGAAATTGAAGCCAAGCAGGACCCTGTGGAACTTGTGGGTCAAATCCTTTCTGTGTCCCATTTCTTGTTTGTAGGAAATAAGCTTTATTTAGCTTTCTTGACTTGATCTTGATCTTACTTGATCTTCCATGACTTCCAAAGGGCAGGTTCAAATAGTTATTAATCGTGGAAGGGAGGGAATGCAGAGACAAGGGAGGAGCAGTCAAGAAAGAGTGCTGCTTTGGGCTGGGTTCTGATGCCACCCAGGGGAGTATGCAATATATACCCACCCAGGGGAGTATATATTATATACCCAAGGAAGTATATAATAACACTTCTGAGTTATTTTGTAGCCCTAATGCCCTCATCCAGGTGGAGGATGACAACTTCAGGCTGAGCACAGAATTCCTGGGATATTTCTCTACCACCTCACCCCCAGCCAATCAGAAGAAAGTCACACACTCTGCACCCCAAACCCCACATTTTGCCTATAAAAGCTTCTCCCTCACAAATCATCAGAGAGGTAGGTGTTTTTGAGCATTAACTACCTGTTTTCCTTGCTTTGCCTCACAATAAGCCTTCCTGTGCTCTAAATCCCCATGATTCAGATTATGTGGAATACTGCATGTCAGGCACACAAACTGTGTTTGGTAACAGAATGAGGGAAAACTTTAGATTTAAAAGTACCTAAGCTGCTGTGTACTCTCTAACACCCAAAAAAGATGTCCTTTTCATGACAGGGGACTGGAATGTAAAAATAGGAAGTCAAGAAACACCTGGAGTAACGGGCACATTTGGCCTTGGAATGCGGAATGAAGCAGGGCAAAGACGAATAGAGTTTTGCCAAAAAAATGCACTGGTCATAGCAAACACCCTCTTCCAACAACACAAGAGAAGACTCTACACATGGACATCACCAGATGGTCAACACCAAAATCAGATTGATTATATTCTTTGCAGCCAAAGATGGAGAAGCTCTATACAGTCAACAAAAACAAGACCAGGAGCTGACTGTGGCTCAGATCATGAACTCCTTATTTCCAAATTCAGACTTAAATTGAAGAAAGTAGGGAAAACCACTAGACCATTCAGGTATGACCTA
>SJYX01005829.1:93890-118557 GCA_006410675.1 Oreotragus oreotragus | reverse complement strand
GTACTCCTTTTCCTATTTGGAACCAGTCTGTTGTTCCATGTCCAGTTCTAACTGTTGCTTCCTGACCTGCATACAGATTTCTCAAGAGGCAGGTTAGGTGGTCTGGTATTCCCATCTCTTTCAGAAGTTTTCCACAGTTTATTGTGATCCACACAGTCAAAGGCTTTGGCATAGTCAATACAGCAGAAATAGATGGTTGTCTGGAACTCTCTTGCTTTTTCCATGATCCAGCGGATGTTGGCAATTTGATCTCTGGTTCCTCTGCCTTTTCTAAAACCAGCTTGAATATCAGGGAGTTCACAGTTCACGTATTGCTGAAGCCTGGCTTGGAGAATTTTGAGCATTACTTTACTAGCGTGTGAGATGAGTGCGATTGTGTGGTAGTTTGAGCATTCTTTGGCATTGCCTTTCTTTGGAAATGGAATGAAAACTGACCTTTTCCAGTCCTGCGGCCACTGCTGAGTTTCCAAATTTGCTGGCATATTGAGTGCAGCACTTTCACAGCATCATCTTTCAGGATTTGAAACAGCTCAACTGGAATGCCATCACCTCCACTAGCTTTGTTCTTAGTGATGCTTTCTAAGGCCCACTTGACTTCACATTCCCAGATGTCTGGCTCTAGATTAGTGATCACATCCTCATGAGTATCTGGGTTGTGAAGACCTCAACAGAAAGGAAATTACAATTGTGGTGATGGTTTAGGCACTAAGCTGTGTCTGACTCCTGAGACCCCCATGGACTGTACACTGCAGGGCTCCTTTGTCCATGGGATTTCCCTGGCAAGAATACTGGAGCGGGTTGCCATTTCCTTCTCTAGGGCATCTTCCCAACCCAGGGATGGAACCAGGTCTCCTGCATTAAGTTGTCTCCTGCATTGCAGGCAGATTATTTACCACTGAGCCATCAGGGAAGCCCATAAATAATAATATCTAATTTTTAAATTCTGGACAGTGAAATAAGAGTGGTAGGGAGACATGGTGTAATATTTTTTACATTTCCTATATAATTTATGGTTACAATATATTCGGTTTATAAAATGTATTTATGGAAAGTCAATCTATGATTATTTCATTGAGATTGAAGTATAGCTCTGTGCACTTCTAGCATGTACAGTGGAGCCTGGTGAGCTGCCGTCTATGGGGTCACACAGAGTTGGACACGAGTGAAGCGACTTAGCAGCAGCAGCATGTAGTAGGCATTTAATAAACCTGTATTGAATGAATTTTAAAAAGTGCTTGCTCGGGTTCCTTCTCAGCACCCTACTAGGTTTTCTAATCTTGTATAGAGCCCACGTCCAAAGAAGGATGATACACCATGCACAGTGAACAATGGCCACCTTCTTTTCTTTGTGCCCAGAATTAGAAGCAGAAAGGCTAGTATGTGAGGGGAAATTATTCTCTTGATAAAATTCCAAGTACATGAACTTTTATAACGCTGACCTTCCCAGTGAGATTTTTAGGTCCAGACTTTTAGTAAAGAATTGGCATGAGCACTCACAAGCTTGGGTGCTTATCCAAACTGAAATTAATCTCTGAACCTTTAAAGGTTTTCTGAGTTCTAAAGTAAGCAGAGAAAGCCAGAGAGGGCAAGGAAATCAGAGAAAAATCAAGGAAAGCGATCACAGCAAAATCTTCTCGGGCCAGAAAGATCACAAGAGTGATTGGAGGGCAGGGGGAGAAAGGGAGCGCACCAAAAGGATTACTGAAGTAGAAGAGGATAACGGAGGAGCAGGGCAGCTTAGAGGGAGCCACGGGGGACAGAGTAATCAGAGCAGGGGTTCAGAGGGCAGGCAGAGCACCAGGAAGACAGAGCAGAGGGAAGCAATTACAGTGAGGAGAGCAGGGGTGAAACCGCGCACGGAGCAATCAGCATGGAGCAGGAGGGGCAAGAAACAGGCTCTCAAGACGGGCTAGACTCTCAGCATCTGGTGTTGACAGGGAAGGACGTTTGTAAGCACTTTATTTTGATTGTGATAGCTCAAAATCTTGAAAAGCGTTGTTTCTATTTTCCTTGTTTCTCCTCCTCTCCCTTTGTTACATTTCCTCTAACAGAAGGGTAGAGGAGAAGAGAGGGGTAACTTGAGTTTTTCCTAGATACTTTGCAGTTTGATTATCAATACATCATGTGAGACTTAAAATGCCATGTATTGCAAGCCCTAAAAGATGAAACTGACTTGAAACAGAATATAAGCTATCTTTATGCCTTCTGAAAATTCAACGTGAAGAAACTACTATCTTTTATGACAAGGAAAAAGCATTTTAAAAATATAAATAAAATGCTAGTAATGATATAGCAAAAATAAATGTTTGTGAGTTCAAGTATAAACAATAGTATTGTTTTCTGGAGAGATTATCTCTTTATCACACAATGAGAGAAGAGCTGGCTGAAGCATGCTAAGGTAACACAACGTGTTGAAAGATCATTTCGGCATGTCATAGTGCCTAGAATAGCAGTTTTAGCTGATTTGGGAGTTTATATCTTTTCCCAGTTCAATCCCATCCCTTACAGATAAAGAAATAGACATTCAGAGAAATTGGCATAGTGTTTTAAGGCCATGCACTGCTTAACAGTAAGACTATAAGGTTTGTAGTAAACAAAATTTTGACAAGATGTGTAACACTTTATACCTTCTCAGGTTCTGAATTTATCTGTAGGTTATGTTGAGGTAAACTGTCATATTGGAATTAAAAGCAGAAATGCAGCTGTTTTGGTGTGACCCTGAATAATCCCTGGGTCTAGCTCCTGGGTATGTGTGCTATGTCTGCGCAGTTCTGTCGTAACACACTGATATGAATCGACTCTTTCTTTTCCCCCATCAGCTCTCACATGTACGCCTTGACCCAGTCCACTGGAATTCGTTTTACTTCATTATCATAAATGTGTGACGTTTATTGCGAGTAGGAGGGTAGGAGGGAGGGGTCAAATAAGAGAGATGAATAATCTATGTCTTTCGAGGGCTTCCCTGGTAGTTCAGTTGGTAAAGAATCTTCTGCAAGCCTGCAATACAGGAGACCCTGCTTTGATTCCTGTGTCAGAAATATCCCCTAGAGAAGAGATAGGTTACCCACCCCAGGATTCATGGGCTTCCCTGGTGTCTCAGAGGGTAAAGAATCCACCTGCAATTTGGGAGACCTGGATCCAATCCCTGGGTTGGGAAGATACCTTGGAGGAAGGCTTAGCAATACACTCCAGTATTCTGGCCTGGAGAATCCCCATGGACAGAGAAGCCTGGTGGGCTACAGTCCATGGGGTGACAAAGAGTTGGAGCAATGAGCAACTCAGCACAGCACAACAGTCAAAAATGTGCAGCTAAGATCACAACAGGTAAAGGCTGCTGCTGCTGCTAAGTCACTTCAGTCATGTCTGACTCTGGGTGACCCCATAGACGGCACCCCACCAGGCTCCCCCATCCCTGGGATTCTCCAGGCAAGAATACTGGAATGGGTTGCCATTTCCTTCTCCAATGCATGAAAGAGAAAAGTGAAAGTGAAGTCACTCAGTCTGTCCAACTGTTAGCGACCCCATGGACTGCAGCCCACCAGGCTACTCCGTCCATGGGATTTTCCAGGCAAGAGTACTGGGGTGGGGTGCCATTGCCTTCCCCGAACAGGTAAAGGCAATGATCTTCAAATTAGAAATACAGTATAGAATTTTTATCATCATAAAACTCCTTTTCTGCAACACAACCTTACTGCCGAACAAGAAACCAAGACAGTGCAGTGCTTACTCTTCCTATACGCTACCCTCAAGATCCATCATTACCTGCATTTCAGATCTCAGTCCTGAGTTCACGCAATAGAAACTTTTATTAAAGTGACTCCTGACTTCCAGCAGCAAGCGGGTTACAGCTCCTCTGGCTACAGCTTCATTCTGCCCGTCAACGTTAAATCCTCTCCATCCTTTCGAGAATCTTACCCAGTGGTTTCACTGAGCTATTTATTCTTCCCTCAATAATAGCTTTAACAATTATCCTGTAAATAATCTAGTGGATAATTGATTAGCGGCAGACAGGCACTTTTTTCAAGTATTTTATCAGGAGATAAAATGGAGCTGTGTTGGGAATTCACTGGCAGTCCAGTGGTTAGGACTCTGTGCTTCCAGGTCTGGGGCCATGATTGAGGAACTAAGATCCCAAAAGCTGTGAAGTATTAGAAAAAGAAAGAGAGAGAGATGGAGCTGTGTTAAATATTTTTCTTCTTTACATGGACTTAAGTGTGTATCTCTTCAAATTATAAGTCTTTGAAGGTTAAAGAGTTTGGTTTCTCCTTATGTAACCCCCCACAGCCCATGGAATGGTATTCAGAACACAATAGTCTTAATGGGCTTACAGACCTCTGCCTAGCCTCCCTAGAATCTTAAGCAGTTTGCCTGACTTATTCAACAGTTGTTATGGGCAAACCAACTTCATTAATCACTACATCCATCATTTTCCTTCTTGTATTTCTTGGAACTAATCTGATTGATTATTGTCTTTGATTTTCCCATGTGTGGTTCTTTGCTTTTCACTCTGAGAAAATAGCACCTATGTTACTTCACGAACTTGCTGTGAGGACCAAATGAAATGCTCTACACATTTGAACAGTAGGTATAGGATACATTACAAGCGGATGTTACTTTCAGAGAGTTCTTTCCTTTAGTGTGAAACTATATAGGCAATTTACTTGTGAAACAGGGTATAAATATATTATCTATAAATTTGGCATAGGGAAATGTTGTAAATTCTATACTTTATAACAATTAGAAACACATATTTATCAGGCCAACTATCAGCAGCAATAGTCATCAAAAACTGCAAGTAATAGAAAAGCAATTTTGTTTCACTGTTCCCCTGGCCAGAGATGTACAATTAGATGTAAGCACTACTTACACGTGCATGATGCAGGGTCACGTGCTGCCCACTCAGGCTCAGTGTGGACTCTGGAGCAAGACTGCCTAGGTCAGAATCCAGTTCTTTTACTAAGTAGATGAGACTTCTTTCTGTCCTGTGTTCCCCATCTGTGAGAGGGGAGTGGTGGAAATGAACCCCTAACGTTTGTGATGATGATTAGATGAGCTGTCTGTAAAGTGCGTAGGAAAGTGCCTCACATAGAGAAAACTCTATCTAGTTGTTAGCTGGTGGTGGTGGTGGAGGTTTATTCCCAAAGTTGTGTCCAAATCTTGCAACCCCATGGACTGTAGCCCACCAGGCTCCTCTATGCATGGGTTTTCCCAGGCAAGAATACTGGAGTGGGTTGCTCTTTCCTTCTCCAGGGGATCTTCCCGACTGAAAGACTGAACCAGCGTTTCCTGCATTGCAAGCCAATTCTTTACCATTGAGCCACTAGGGAAGCCCTGTTGGCTGGTTTTACTGTTATATCAAAATGTATGATTGAAAGGTGAGAAGTATAGCCAACCGCTCTGGGCTTTGTTGTCCTCGAGATCTAACACCAGGCTTTGTTTGTGAACACTTACAGGGTGGGCAGTACTTCTCGCTCACTTCCAACTCTGCCGAGTCTTCTTGGTGAACACCTCAGCGTCTGCTCAATGAAGAGGGCAAAGAAGATAGCAGATAAGTCACAAGGAATCAGACACAACTGAGCGACTCAGCACAGCACAGCTCAGCAAGTGAATATAAGATGAAATCATATTAGATCACCGGCCATTGCCAGATGGCAAGAGCATAGTCATGCGAGTCACTCTGGGGTCCTTACCCCAGCTCTGCCCTCAACCAGCCGGGTGGGCGATGAGTTCCAAGCTGGGAGGCTGTATCATGACACGGAGCTGAGTGGTGGGATGGCCGATGACTTGCTCTGCATGGATGTTAGTTTCTGTTCAGTTTGACACATGGTTCTGTTTTATTTAGGCTCTCTGGCTTTGCTTTAATGACTTGTGAGAAACAGCAGATTTTCATTCTTTTTTGCAAATATTTTAACACTTCAAGATTGTCATTCGCACAGTTGTTACATCAGTAACAAAGCAAGCCTGAGCTGTGGAGCAGGATGGGTTCCAGGGAAATAGCCGATCTGTTTCTTCTTTGCCTCATCTGCCATGTATATTTCAGTTGTTAACTGGAGATGGAAATGTTTCCAAGTTTTCTTCTTCCAGAAGTATTGATCTCTTGGGCAGAACATAAAGTCTTCACCCCTTAAGCTTTATCATCATGCTTTCTCTACCTTATCAATTCAAATGGATTTAGCATGCATTATCAGTAGTTAGATCTTGACTTTCTTTCTACTTCTTTCTCCTTTTAAGCAATCTGTCTAGTTGCAAACCTCTTGTTAGAAGAGATTATATGATTGTTTTGGGGTTTGGAATCTGTTTGAAGAACTGGCAGCATACTTGAGGATTTAAAATGATGTCTTAACAGGAAACAGCTTCTCTGTTGAAAACCTCATTTCTCACAGAACTGCTTTTTCTTTCCTTACAAAAATTTTTCTACATTTGATCACCTTGCTACCAGAATGTTTGGTTTTATTGAAATGTAGCAACACAAATATCACTAATCTGGTTTACGCAAATTCATTTGTGCACTCCCTGTCAACAATAGCTTTATCAGCCATCAGAATCTAATTGAAATGATAGTGCTGCATGTAGTCATCCAATAATTAGAAAATAAACAGATTGAAAATTCAGAGGCATTTGAACAAAAGCCATCAAAGTAACATAAACAGGAGAAAAGGTAATTAAAGAGCTTTCTCTCTTCAGCTTTCAGCATTACAGGCTTATTTAAATGCAGCTGTAGCAGGAGACCTGAGCTGGATTGACTGGCCAAATTTGTTGGCTAATGCTGTTCTGAAGTATGCCCCCATTAAAAACGTGGCAAAGAAATTAAAAAAAGCATGATAATCATGGCACCTCAAAGCACACTTTATTTGCCCTCTGAGAACCTCCGTGGCAATGCACACATTTGACAGTTAATAATAGATGACCAAAGGCACTGCCCTTTATCATCTAAACACCAAATCTTCAGAGACTTGGGGAAAAAGAGCAGTCTGGTCCCGTACTATAAAATTGTGACGTCAGAAGGTTGCTCTACACAGGCTACAAACCTCCACTTGGGCTTTTCTCCTGCTGGAGAAAAGGAAGCTCTCTGACTATCAGAGGCGGTAATGCATGAATGCAAGCAGTTTAGCAATAAGCAATTCAAACTTTTGAAAGAGAGGTAACAAAGCCCGAAGAATAAGCCCTGGTCATGAATGTATATATAGTCCCGGGGCTCGTTGGCATAGCAACTATTTCTGAGAACTCTGGTGCTGCTTAAGCAAACAGCTGAAGCACAGAGCATGCCTCAGCTAAGCTGCGTCCATCTGTAGTATTAGCATGCAAGGGTCAGAACAGGAATATTTTCTCCCGCGAATCAATGATATTTTGGTATTTCCTCCTAATAACTCTACTATTCTCAGTGTCTCACGGCAAGGCTATAGTTCGCTTTGTTTTTTCATGCAGGCATTTTGTTGAACAATCTCAGTATAGTTGAGTATGATTGAATTGGTTTGGGAATAACTAAAAGAGTCTGGGGCGCCCCTGGTGGCTCAGATGGGAAAGAAACCACCTGCACTGCGGGAGACTCCAGGCTTGATCCTTGATTCGGGAAGATTCTCTGGAGAAGGGAATCTTCAGTATTCTTGCCTTGAGAATTTCGTGGACAGAGGAGCCTGGCGGGCTACAGTCCATTGGGTCGCAAAGAGTCTGACACAACTGAGTGACTAACACACACTCACTCAGAAGTGTCCAAGATCAGTATCTTTCACCTGCTATTTGCTAAGAGCTTCCAAAGAAATTGAATCAATGATTCAACAGCAACTCATTATGATGATCCAACAAAAACCATATCTGCTGAAGGTTTTATTGCAAAGTTCAGCACACCAGGTAATTGCAAAGGTTTTGGAATCAGACAAACTTAGGTATAGTTTCTGGCTCCACTATGAAAAATGATGTGACATTGGGCATATCACCGATCTTTTAGGAATATTACTGATTCCTCCCACAACTGTCATCTCATGGATAAAATGAGAATAGTAATAAATATCTCATGGGTATTTGATGATTAAATAAAACATTGTATTAACATGCTAAGTGCAGTACTCAGGAAATGACGCTGCTAACAGACCCTGCTGGGTTCCTACCCAATGGCCATTTTAGAACTTAAAATGTGTGCCCTGCCAACCCCTTCACACATGATTCAGCAAAAAGTCCCGACTTGTCTAAGCCAAGTGCGCTAGTCTAATGCCCCTCACCAGTGACTGGATGTGTCACCAGAAGTGAATGTGTGACTATTACTCAGTTCAAGCTCATTCTGCTGGCTCCATGACAGGCCAGTAAATCAGGAAATGAGGTGTTGGGGCAAGGAATAACGACTTTATTTGGAAAGCTGGAAGTCTGAGAAAATGGCCACCTAGTGTCCTAGAGAACCATCTTACCCAAGTCAGAACTCAGGCTTCTATGCTAAAGACAGACGGTGTTTGTTTGGTTGGTTTGTTACTGCAAACTTCTTAGTGTCAGAATTCTTTGTTCTTACAGCTGTCCAAGTAGGTCAGGTCATGAGGTTCCTGCAAACCTGCAATAAGACAAAAGTTATTCTCTATTTCACAATTTTTTTTATCTCTATATGAATGCATAAGTGTTATATCCTTAAAGGTCAGAAGCTTGAGAATGGGCTATCCTGTATATTTTAGGATATAGGCAATATTCTTAAAGTAAAAGCAATATAGTACAAAGGTTAAAGTAAAAGAAAGATGTAAATGGAGTCAGATTTGTTCTTTCCTATTTTCTGGCCACTGATACAGGAGGAGTAAACAGCTGAGTGGTAAGACAGTACATGCCCTTGGACTAGGGTACTGGAAGGTTTCCAGGAGTTTCAAGGTTACAGAGTAGGCAAGTAAACACATGATGACAACTTTTATGCATTTCCAAGTGGATACTCTTAAATATTTGGGATTTGTAAGTAATGAGTGGGAATTTATGTTTGGGATGGACTTCATTAGTATCAATTCTTTGGGAACTGTGCTATGCAGACTATTGCTTTATAAGCATTTAAAAAGTGTACACACTATGGTGTTTTGAAAAAACAGAGTAATTCACCAGTCTTGTTTCTGTGGAGAAAAGACACAAAAGAAAAGCTCTGTCTCTTGGAAACGTTTGAGGGCTTCGTGGAAAACCCTTTTCAGCATTTGAGAGAATGTGAACAAGGGTTTTAACTGACAGACATTTTCCTTCCTTGGGGGTCTGCTCTACCACCCTTTCTGAAGATGGAAGGGATTTTAATGAGAAAGACTCAGTTGTGGGGCCAGTTTGAGTCTCTTTTATTGTTATCAAAAGCAGGGTGCTTCCTGAAAAAAAGGAATTGAGAATCATTGAGAACTTCTGAAGTCTGGAAAAGAACTCTGAATGTTTTATAGTCAGACTCCCACTCCTTGATACCCCTTATAAATCTTTGCCCCCAAGTAGTCCTTCCAAGTTCAAATTGATTTATTTTTATCTTGCTTTTACTCCTGATAACTTTAAAGTTTTGTGTTTCCAAGAACTTGGAGTGTTTTCATGAATCATGTCTTTTTCTGATTATTTTAAGTTTTTTTTCTTACTCTGTGAAACTCAGGACTTTACAAAGAAGGATGAGTTAACAAAGGATGAAACCTAGCATCTGTCTGTGAGCTGAGAGTTCCTTTCCTTGGGAGTTTCACTGAATAATCTGCCAGTAATATGATGCATGAGATTGTCTTGGCAGTTTATTATTTTGAGGCAATAGAACACAGCACATAGGAAGGAGTTATTCTGATCTATCATATCAAGAATCTACAATTTATAGCTCTGTCTATTTGGTAGTAAAAAGACACTCCTTGAGAGCTAGAAGGACTGTGTGTATATGTAGTGATAAGACTATGGTCCTTTCAAACTATTTTGATATCATTCCATTTCTATAATATCTGTGACTAGGGTGAAAATTTGTTAACAATTATATATTTAATGTAAGCATGAAATATGTGCATTTGTTAAATATACATTATTGTATTTAATCTCTACCACAGTCCTATGAGGTGAATTATATGAATTCTCAATGCACAGTACAGAGGAAGTTAAATAAATTGTCTAAGGCCACATAACAAATGAGTGACAGACTCAACTCCAGGCTTTTTGATTCTTGATGGTGTTGTTATTTTCATTTATTCACAGCTGCTTCTGTGTGTTCCTGTGGTTTTGATGCAGGATAATAATTTTTTTCATTACCACTTGTAACAAATATTTCAGAGATGGTTTGCTCACCCAACTTTAAGCCTATGGTTAAAGGTTGGTGAGTTTCCCTTCTCAGAACAATTGGCAAAGTCCGCATCCTATTTCCCTTATGGAACTCCCACACTCCAGGATTATTATTATTGTTCAGTTGCTAAGTCATGTCCGATTCCTTGCAACTGCATAAACTGCAGCACCTAGCCTTTCCTGTCCTTCAGTGATTCCCTGAGCTTGCTCAAACTCATGTTCATTGAGTCAGTGATGCCATCCAACCATTTCATCCTCTGTTGTCCCCTTCTCCTCTTGCCCTCAATCTTTGTCTGCATTAGGATCTTTTCCAGTGAGTCAGCTCTTCATTTCAGGTGGCCAAATCATTGGGCCTTAGTCTTTCCAATGAATAATAAGGATTTATTCCCATTAGGCGAGGAAGGCAATGGCACCCCACCCCAGTACTCTTGTCTGGAAAATCCAATGGATGGAGTAGCCTGGTGGGCTGCAGTCCATGGGGTCGCTAACAGTCGGACAGATTGAGCAACTTCACTATCACTTTTCTCTTTCATGCATTGGAGAAGGACATGGCAACCCACTCCAGTGTTCTTGCCTGGAGAATCCCAGGGATGGGGGAGCCTGGTCGGCTGCCGTCTATGGGGTCACACAGAGTTGAACCCGACTGAAGTGACTTAGCAGCAGCAGCATTCCCATTAGGATCGACTGGTTTGATCTCCTCGGAGTCCAAGGGACTCTCACGAGTCTTCTCCAGCATCACAATTTGAAAGCATCAGTTCTTTGGCACTTAGCCTTCTTGATGGTCCAGCTCTCACATCTGTACATGACCACTGGAAAAATGGTAGCTTTTCCTGGCTATTAGGCACCCACCTTAATTTCCCAAGAGCCAGATGGCACGAGGGCAGCCCCTGTGTCCTGGAACCTGTTAATTCAAATTCACTGATCCACAGGAGGCTTGAGAAACCTAGCTCAGCCATGGAAATGGCAACCCACTCCAGTATTCTTGCCTGGAGAATCCCAGGGATGGGGGAGCCTGGTGGGCTGCCGTCTATGGGGTCACACAGAGTCGGACACGACTGAAGTGACTTAGCAGCAGCAGCAGCAGCAGACAGTGTATTAAAAAGCAGTGACATTTCCTTGCCAACAAGGGTTCATCTAGTCAAAACTATGGTTTTTCTGGTAGTCATGTATGGATGTGAGAGTTGGACTATGAAGAAGGCTGAGTGCTGAAGAGTTGATGCTTTTGAACTGTGGTGTTGGAGAAGACTCTTGAGAATCCCTTGGACTGCAAGGAGATATAACCAGTCCATCCTAAAGGAAATCAGTCCTCAATATTCATAGGAAAGACTGATGTTGAAGCTGAAACTCCAATACTTTGGTCACCTGATGTGACGAACTGACTCATTTGAAAAGACTCTGATGCTGGGAAGGATTGAAGGTCAGAGGAGAAGGGAACAATAGAGGATGAGATGGTTGTTGGATGGCATCACTGACTCCATGGGAAATGAGTTTGGAACTCCAGGAGTTGGTGACAGACAGGGTAGCCTGGCGTGCTGCAGTCCATAGGCTGCAAAGAGTCAGACACGACTGAGCCACTGAAGTGAACTGAACTGAATTGTCCTGGTCCTGGTCTCTTCCCTCTGGAGATTTTTCATTAAGTCACCATCACAAGCTGGCCATCTGATGCTAAGTGGCTGTCTTGACAGTGGTCAACTGGCTTTGTCAGGCATATTGATTTTGCACTGAAGCCAGATTTCTCATTAATTATTATAATCATCCTGTGAATCTGTTATATGATTCATTATTGAAGATGGCAGGCATGTTTGCAAGTTTCGGCTGCTAGGTACCTGCAGGTGGACCATATGCCAAGATCAGCAATTCTGTGCTGCTCCTGTCCAGTTAGTACTGTTCACATTTGCATGAAACTTATTTTCAGGTTATGTATAGGCTTGCACATAGAGATACTTGTTTTTCTCCCTGAAACCACTCTTTGCCCAACTATTATTATTTGTGTTTGAAGCTAAAACTTAAAAGCTTCTCTGCATTAGTATCTGAGCACTATGAAAGTGCTCTAAGGCAGATTTCTTTTTGTCTATAGTTGTTGTCTATTTTTTTAAACCTTGGTTGATGAAAGTGAAAGTGGAGAGTGAAAAAGTTGGCTTAAAGCTCAACATTCAGAAAATCGTGCTGCGATTCATGGGGTCGCAAAGAGTCAGACACGACTGAGCGACTGAACTGAACTGAACTGAGACGTCTAGGAATGAAGCTTCAAGTGATCCACCGAAATCATGAAACTTCCTTGAAAATGGATTATCTTCAAATTCCATGTGAAACTGGCTATCTCTTGCATAATATATTAACATTTGTTATCAAAGTAATGTCACTAGTTTTGCTCAAATGTTTAAGTAAAATGGACATTTTCTTTAAAAAATCTGTCCTCTTACTCCTGTGCCTGCTGCTGCTGGTGCTAATCCTGTGGGTGCAGGGACCCAGGCTGAGACGCAGGGACCTAGGGCTCCTCCGCTAGATCCAGAGATGAGAGCACCATTTGGCTGACTCCTACCAAAAGTCTCAGGAGAGCCCTCCGCCCCCCACCTCCAGGCAGCTGGATGCTAGACATGCCGCATCTGGCAGGACTCTGCCTCCCAGCAAGTTCAGATAATTATCCCCAAACCTATCCATTTCCTCATCTTCCTCCAGGGTCTTTCGGGCGTGACTCACTCTGTGACATGAAACAGCTGGCGGGGTTTTTCCACGATGTCCCTTTGTTTTTGTTGCTCTTGTTTTCATGATTCTTTGGTGGCACTTGAGGCGTTATCACCCCTGACACGTGACTTCCTTCTTGGCCTCACGCTTTTCTTCGACTGAGGTGGGCCAGAGCACATGCCCAGGTCCTTCCTTTAATCTCAGTTTGATCTGTTTTAACTACAGTGGAGTGGAAAGAGCATGGGGTTTTGAGCCAAGCAAAGCTGGTTGCTGCCCTGCCTCTGCTGTTAACTGGCTGTGTAACAGTGTGCAGACGGTGTCACGGCTCCTGGTCACAATATGCTCATCAGGGCTCATGGGAACAATCACATCCATTTTCCAGAATGTTGTGAGGAATAAAGGTTAGGTCTGTAGATGCACGTACCTTATTTAGTATCTGGCACAGAGTAAATGAGAAATATGATTCTCAATTCTTTCCTTCTACTAGAGAGAAAGTCTAGCTCTGTGGTCTGAAACTCTGGTTGGCGTTGGTGCCCAGTGAAGAGCCAGAGGCACTGACAGCTGCAGGCAGCCACACCCCGGGGGTAGGGGGTAGGGTACCTTGCCTTAGTATCTCCAGCTCCTACCCAGGGGGCTTATAGCGATGATTCAACAAATATCTGTAGACTGAATAAATGGATAGGAGACAAGAGATTACTTTCTTCCAGAACAATAAAGGACAGTAGATGAATCAGTCAGTTCAGTCGCTCAGTCGTGTCCAACTCTTTGTGACCCCATGAATCACACCACGCCAGGCCTCCCTGTAGGAAATGGCAACCCACTCCAGTGTTCTTGCCTGGAGAATCCCAGGGATGGGGGAGCCTGGTCGGCTGCCGTCTATGGGGTCACACAGAGTTGAACCCGACTGAAGTGACTTAGCAGCAGCAGCATTCCCATTAGGATCGACTGGTTTGATCTCCTTGGAGTCCAAGGGACTCTCACGAGTCTTCTCCAGCATCACAATTTGAAAGCATCAGTTCTTTGGCACTTAGCCTTCTTGATGGTCCAGCTCTCACATCTGTACATGACCACTGGAAAAATGGTAGCTTTTCCTGGCTATTAGGCACCCACCTTAATTTCCCAAGAGCCAGATGGCACGAGGGCAGCCCCTGTGTCCTGGAACCTGTTAATTCAAATTCACTGATCCACAGGAGGCTTGAGAAACCTAGCTCAGCCACCCCACTCACTGTACTTTCTGCCTCCAGCCCAGCTGGTTGTGGTTCTTCTTCCATCCAGCCCTGACCAGCCTTGACCATGGCATTCTGTCATTTGGAGCTGAAGTGATAGGGTTTGTTTTTCCTCTCATCTGTGATGGTTGGATGGCATCACCGACTCAATGGACATGAGTTTGGGTAAACTCTGGGGGTTGGTGATGGACAGGGAGGTCTGGTGTGCTGCAGTCCATGGGTCGCAAAGACTTGGACACGACTGAGTGACTAAACTGAACTGAACTGATCCAAGTTTCATTGTCTTATGTCTCACCTTCAAAAGATTCTTTACATCTTACACAGCACCACTTTGCAGTTTAAATTTGTCTATCACCTTCTTAGTTGAACTGTGGTGTAGCTGGAAGAGATTTGGATAGAGACACAGGTGACTGCAGGCTTTGACTGGCTTTGAGCAGGCTTGTCTGACCTCTCTCAGTCTCAGCTCTGTCACCTGTAAAACTCTCAATGCAGTAGTACTTGTTTTGGGTAGGATCCTAATATTTTGTGGTAAAAATTGGGGTTGCAAAACTGCAAGGGTATCTGGGAACAAACTGAAAGAGAAATATTCAACCAGAAGGCAGTGCCTACATCCTGTAAATGTGACGCTTTCAATATGGCTCATCCACCCCTAAGTCATGATAACATGACAAAAGGTGTCATGAAAAATTTCTTTTGTCATAATGACAGAATGGCACACAAAACTGGACTCTAGCTAATAAAACAGTCATGGCCAGTATCTCCTCAGGCTGGTTGGTAGCCCATCTTTAGAGCACCAGCTGCTTGTTGTAGGGTTCTGAGAGTCTCCTTTCCACAATGCAACCTATGAATTTTAAGACAATTTGTTATAGTTCCTTTGGATCTGTGTTTTTTTCATTCCTTCTGTTTTATTTATTTATTTATTTTTCTGGTTAGGAGCTTTAGAAGCTGCTGAAGCTGCAGATTTTGGTATCATTGACCTGCCTTCCTCTTTGTTTGGCAGTTGATGAATCCTTGGGGAGAAGTGTCTGCAATCCTGATCGAGAGCCAGAAAAGAGCTTCTGTGAGCAGCATCCCCTGGATGCCTGATTTTTCTGAAAGATAAGCTCTTGATCAGGCAAGCAGGGGCTTAATGATTTATGCCTTCATGCCCAACTCCAGATAAAGTTAGACTATATCCTAGAGTGTATATAGAAGGAAAAGCTATTGCAACACTTTATTGGTTGGCGATACATTCTTAAAAAAAAAAAAAAAGAGAGAGAGAGACATATTATTAAACAGCTTGTATTTGAAATGGTTTCCAAATTTCAGCAGCCCAGGGATAATGATAATAATAGAAGAGGGAGTCTTAAAACACTTTAGGGAGTCATCCTCTTCCATCAGGCTTTCTTTTTATTTAAGATTTAGCTTAGAGCTTTGTTCTGTATTTGTATTTTAGAAACAGAATGGGTGAAAATATAGCATTGCTAAGGTTTAGAAGAAGCATGAGATTTTTAAAAAAAACCTCTCCATACCTTTTTGCTAAAGAAAATGATTGTATTTTAATAACCTAAATAAGAGATAGGCTTAAGATCCCGCCTTGGAATTAAAAATAGGGTGAAAAATAAATAAAGTCAAGAGTCTAAGTTATAATACCCAATCATTCTAGAATGCCTGAGAGGTTTTGCCTCTTTTGTCAGTGATTAGTTGACATACTTAGATCCAGCTCTTTGCAACCCAAGGAACTGTAGCCACCAAACAAAACTCCTCTGTCTATGGAATTCTCAGGCAAGAATACTGGAGTGGATAGCTGTTCCCTTCTCCGAGATCTTCTTGACTCAGGGAAAGAACTTTGATCCCCCCTGCCATGCGTTGCAAGTGGATTCTTTACCATCTGAGTTGCCAAGCAAGTATTTCACCACTTAGATTCTGTAATGCTTTCTCCTTCATGTCTATCCCAGTTCAGTCTATTCCATGAGGTTCCTTACAGGTCATGAGCCACTCCTTGAATGGAATTTTCCCTAACAGAGCAGACCTTGATCCTCTAGGCAGTTGCCCTCAGATCGCTTCAACGTTTCTGTGTCCTCGTTTGGTTTCAGCATGCTCTTTCTTTGGACCACTGACAGCTTCTGGGTCTCTAGAGGACTTCCCTCAAGCTGCTGCAGCCCCTTTGCCTGCATGTTCAAGCGGCCCTAAGAGTGGGTGTGCTGGGAGCGTCCCTGTCCTTCAGAGGCCCTGGGCTGATGCGTGACCAGTATAGCAACATGGGAGCTCAGGACTCTTTCTGAAGTGTTCTCACGTTCCAGCCTTCTCATGCAGGACCTGGTTGGAGTCATCTTCCGTGAGACTTTGAAAGAGCTTCTTCCTCTTCCCTGCCCTACTTTCCTCATTTCCTTAGCAGTTTATTTTGAGAGCTTTTTCATAATGCACATCCTATCTCAAAGTCTGCTCCTGGGGAACTTGACTGAAAATACAACTTTCCTGGTATCCCTTTTCTTTGAATTCTAACAGCAATCTTTGGTTGAACGCTAATAATATACTGTGCCACATTGCTCAATTACTTTTCACTCCAATGAGATTGCGATCCCTCTGATAGTGCTTGGAACCCTATCTTAATATCTACCGTTCTTTGCTGTTTTACCATGCGTCTATAGCCAAAAAGATTTTAGGAGCTTTACCATAAATGAGAAAGAACGATAAACTAAAAACCAGTGGACAGAGGACAGAGGATAGGAAACAAAAAATAAAAGGAGGTGAAAAGAAGGTGAATCAACAAGTATTGACTGAGAAAAGCAACCACAATCAGAAATAACATTTAGCTTGTATCTCTTAGCAGCTAGGACAAAAATGGAAACATGATTCCTTTGCTTAGTTTTCAATGTTTAGTAGTATAAAGTTGCTTTGGTTACCTATTGCTGTGTAACAAATTACCCCCAAATTTAGCAGCTTGAAACAACAAACATTTATTCTCTCTCACAGCTTCGCAGGGGCAGGAAGCGGGGAGGGGGTTCAGGCTCACAGTCTCCATCTGCAGTCAGGCTGTTGGCAGCAGCGGCCGTGCAGCAGGGCTTGATTGGAACCAGATAATCCAGTTCTAAGCTCACTGGTGTGGTCGTTGGCGGGCTTCAGTTCCTCGCTGGCTGTTGTCCAGAGGCTTCCCTTCTACTCCAGGTACTTCTTCACAAGTGGCCTGAACACACGCATGACACAGCAGCTGGTTTCTCCCAGAGTGAGTGATCTGAGGAAGGAGAGAAAGCCAAAACGAAGACGCCGTTTTTTATGCGTCCTCTGGAAAATGCTAAGCCGTCAGTTCTGCCGTGGTCACTGGTTTCCCAGTCCATCCCCAGTGCGACAGGGAGGGGCCTACACAGTGCGTGAACTGGGCGGAGCTGGAGATCGCGGGGGTCGTCGTGGAGGATCACGACCACAGATGTATATCACATGCATGCATTTCTCCTGAAAGCGAGGGGTAAAACTGATAGTGCAAGAGAGGATTACATATGTACGTTTTTTGTATGCTCCATGTACTTGTCATATGAAAGGTTTTCAATGAATATTTATGGATATGTAAAGCCTACTAGTCTTCCAGGATGCCTTCTCTACAAAGAAGAGTAAGTCAAATGAAGCTATTAACAATAAAACACTCTGTGCCTATACTACCTGGACGCTGATTTAGGCACCTGTAAATCGATCTTCTTTCATAAAATGTGGTAGGTATGTCACTTCCTCTTTATTTCTAATGCTGACACTCTAAAGCACGTGCTTAGATTTCTTCATCAGTTTCTCAATGAACCTGCCTTTGTCTAAATTCTCTTCATCCTATATCTCCTTTTCATCATGTCACTGTTGCTTAATGACTCATTACTAATAGAATAAAGTCCAATCTCCTTGACTTTTTCAAAAGCAGAATTCATCTATCCAAGTTTTTATTCCATTGCTTCCATCATGAGCCCTTTATTTCAACCTGGATGTATTATCACTGTATTCCAGATATTCATGCCTTTTTTTTCACTCAACTAATTTTTTGTAGCTGTTTAATCCCCTGGGAATTTCTTATTCTAATATGTTACTGCCAAGTGCTTGTTGAGTTGACTTTCTCAGTATTCTTTTCTCTATACCTTTGTTGGGGAAGGCAATGGCACCCCACCCCAGTACTCTTGCCTGGAAAATCCAATGGACGGAGGAGCCTGGTGGGCTGCAGTCCATGGGGTCGCTAACAGTCGGACAGACTGAGCGACTTCACTTTCACTTTTCTCTTTCACGCATTGGAGTAGGAAATGGCAACCCACTCCAGTATTCTTGCCTGGAGAATCCCAGGGATGGGGGAGCCTGGTGGGCTGCCGTCTATGGCGTCACACAGAGTCGGACACGACTGAAGTGACTTAGCAGTAGCATACCTCTGTCTTAGTTTGAGATCTCGGTGTTTCTTAGCTAAATTATTAACTTTTTTTTTTAGCTTTCTGGCTTCTTTTTTAACCAATCCATCTTCCCTATTGCTCTATTATTTTTATAACATGTCACACCAATCATACCATTTCCTTGCTTAAAATGAACTCACTTAGATCTTTCTCTCTTTTCAAGCTCTGTGATCATCTGTATTGTCTGGGTTATTCATTTTGATGTTCTGTAACATGTTTCCTCCTATTATCACTTAACTTTTTTCTTTCCATTATTTATTCATTTATTCATTTAACATATCCTTTGAATACATATGATATGCCACATACCATGCTAAATCCTGAGGGATATAAAGATTAAGAAAAACGGACCCACTTTCTGCTTTCATGGTCTTTAGAGTCTTGTGACAAATAGAGACTAAATTAAGTAATCACATTAAAGAGAAAGTGTTATAAAGGGAGGACACATGGTTGTAAAAGATACATACACAGAAACCAGCCTGAGACCCAGACTTCAGAGAGGTTCCTCTGAGGAAGTGACTTCTGAATTGGGATCTGAACAGTGGACAGAAAGCACATAGTGAAGAGGGCTGGGGGGAGAGTGAGGGTAAGAGAAGGTTGTCAGTGATGCAGTGACATGGGTAAAGGCCATATGATGGGGCAAGCACATAGAAGAAGGGTGGGGTGATTGGACCCAGGAACAGAGAAAGGACATTAGTAGAAAAACTGGTGAAATCTAAATAACGTATGGAGTTTAGTTGATAGACAGGGAGGCCTGGCGTGCTGGGATTCATGGGGTCGCAAAGAGTCGGACACGACTGAGCGACTGAACTGAACTGAACTGAACATACTAATGTCAGTTTCTAAGTTTTGAGAAACATATCACAGTAACAGAAGATGGTGACATTAGGAGGAAGTGAAACTGAGAGGGCTGTGTATGGAAACTCTCCACTACCTACTCAACTTTTCTGCAGATCTAAGATTATTCCAAATTAAAAGGTTATTTAAAGAAGAAAGAAAGATGGAAAGTCCCAGGGACCTTGTGCACCATCTTGAGTGTTGGTCTTTATGTTGCAGGGAGTGTAAAGCTGTGATGGTTTTAGACAGTGGATGACACAGCAGAGCTGCATTTGAAAGTATCACTGGTATGGGGGGCAGTGTGAATGGATTAAAAGGGTAATTGGGTGGGCAAAAGAGGCCAGGTGGGACACTGTTACAGTCATTTGACAAGAACTAGATGAAAGTGGGACGGACTCTCTTTGGTGATGTGTATATTCATCAGACACATTTCGTGGATGAATAAATGAATAGACAAATAGATGAACTAGTGAAAAAGGATCAGGTTAGGTGAAGTCAGCCTTGCAGGAGCGTGGGGACACTGTCCCAGGCTTGAGGACCGGGACCTGTGAATTCTGACAAAATCAACAGACTCTTCCTCAGGGTTTTTCCTCTCATTTGCCAGGACCTTACTCCAGAAATGGGTGGTTCCTTATCTTATTTTCGGAATGCCCAGTGCTTGCCCAAAGGTTCTGGGAGGAGTGCTGAAAGTAAAGGCAGAGCTTCAAGATACCCTTGGAATGATCTGAAAGTGATCAATACCAGAAAATGTAAGTAAGTCAAGATGCGGTGAGACATCTGCACAGCGGCTCCTTCTTTGCAGCAAGTTCATTCTGCAGATAATCTGTATTTTGCTCTTTTGGCAATAGAAGCGATCTTAGCTTGCTTAGAGCACCTGTAATTACAGGATCTCCACCTCCTGAGGGAGTTTCCAATTTCCCTACGGAGAAAGGAAGCTGGCGGAAGGGCCGCGTATGGGGAAGTTGCCATACCAAGAGTTCTGTTTTCTCATTTAGGTGAGATCCCGCAGTTTGGGCAGGGGCAGGTCTGCCTTTTCTGCAAACTTTTCTCATTTGAAAAGACAGTTTATGGTTTTTAAAGAATTATCTCTTGAACTAATTAGCTTGAAGATCAGGAGGAGACTGCTGAGCTGCTTTCAACCTAGAGGAGGAAGAAACTAAGAATGATTAATATTCCAAGATTATTTCAGCCAGGCAGCCCCGAAGATCCCAGTTTCTCTCCTAGAACCTTTCTTCTAACATCTGAGCTCAGGGTATAGAGAGAGTTATCGCTCTCTGTGTTTGTTTTCTAACACATGACCAGTTTTAGCCAATGGAGTTTATATCATGGATCTCAGAGGTTAATCGTTCCCCTTTCTTGTCTCCTCTCTGCCCCAGACATGCATTCATTTGACTGGCAGCCTGGAAAATTGAAAAATGCCACCGGGGTTATTAAGGTTGAAATCGTTTCTGCTCCTTGAAGCTCTGCAAGCTTGTTATTGCTGTACCTCTAATATTCAGGCATCAGAACAGCACGTATTGTTCTTAGCTTGCCTGACACAGGCCCATCTCGGCTGTAACACCCAGATAGAATGAAGGGGTCTCAAGATGTCATTTCTCTACTCTGAAATAGATCCTTTTAGTCGATTAAAACAGAGTCCCCAAAGTTATTCGAATATATTCTGTGTCTTTGTGCTAAAAAAACCTACAAACATTTATTTAAAAAGAAGAAAGCATTTCTCACCCCACCTTAGTAACAGGAAACAATACCACCCCTCCACTGGAAAACTTCCATGTGTGGTTTAAACACAACAAAGAAACAAAATAAAAACACTCTAAAGCCAGAATACCCCATGGTAACAAGAAACTTCAGAGAGATTCTTCAGGAGAGAGAATTTGCTTCTATTTAGCTTTAGGGCAATAACATTTTTATCATGTTGCCCCAGGCAAACAATTCAATATTAACAGTAATGTCTGTTTATGACGAAGAATAGGATGGAAAATAATCTACAATAACAAAAAACCCTGATCATAAAACTGAACTTAAATCTACGTCCTTCAAAAATTTCAGCAATCAGGGTCCCTGCAGAATTCATTACTGATGGTTCAAATGAGAAAACTTTAATAAAAGGAATGCTTAAAGGAATGTGCAGGCTGGGATCAAGTGAGAACGAATGAAGGGTGAGCAGGTGGTCCGCTCAGGTCTGAAGCAGGAAGTCATTACCTCGCCCTGACTGAGAGGCTGAGGAAAGGAAATATATAAACCAGACCCCAGTGAGCCCTGAAACTGTGGAGGGAGAGGGTTGCTGTCAGAATGAATGGACACAGTTGCCACCATAGAATGCAGAATGAGTGTGGAAGAAACATGCTCAGCTTCTTCTCCCGCCAACCATCTCCTGCATCTCTCTGTTGGCCAGCTTTGCTCAGAAGGCGGCCAGCAAGAGAGCCCAGGAGTGTGGTGGGTGTGGACCACATTCTGAGCACAGAGGAAGAAAGGCAGGGGGCAGAAAGGGAAGCATATCCAGAACAGCTGATCTCTGGGTCGCTAAAGGATTAGCATTATTGATGTCTAAAGAACTAAATTATTATACAACCCACTGCAGTATTCTTGCCTGGAATATTCCAAGGACATAGGTGCTGGCCAAGCTGTGACGCTATGAGGTCACAAAGAGTTGGACATGGCTGAGCAGCTAACACTTAACACTTGTGTTTTTTACCCTTCATGAAAGACAAGCTCAACATTCCATATTTTGTTTCATATGAGATGAAGATTTCAAAATTATCATAGGCTGGTTTTTCTCTTGCTTTGCAAAAATATCTCAAATTTTTTCTAATACTCCAATATCTATATGTGAAAGTGAAAGTTGCTCAGTTTTGTCCTAATCTTTGCAGCCCCACGGACTGTATAGTCCCTGGAATTCTCCAGGCGAGAATACTGGAGTCAGAATATCAGAATACTGGAGTGGGTAGCCTATCCCTTCTCCAGCAGATCTTCCCAACCCAGGAATCGAATAGAAAGGGAAGCATATCCAGAACAGCTGATCTCTGGGTCGCTAAAGGATTAGCATTATTGATGTCTAAAGAACTAAATTATTATACAACCCACTCCAGTATTCTTGCCTGGAATATTCCAAGGACATAGGTGCTGGCCAAGCTGTGACGCTATGAGGTCACAAAGAGTTGGACATGGCTGAGCAGCTAACACTTAACACTTGTGTTTTTTACCCTTCATGAAAGACAAGCTCAACATTCCATATTTTGTTTCATATGAGATGAAGATTTCAAAATTATCATAGGCTGGTTTTTCTCTTGCTTTGCAAAAATATCTCAAATTTTTTCTAATACTCCAATATCTATATGTGAAAGTGAAAGTTGCTCAGTTTTGTCCTAATCTTTGCAGCCCCACGGACTGTATAGTCCCTGGAATTCTCCAGGCGAGAATACTGGAGTCAGAATATCAGAATACTGGAGTGGGTAGCCTATCCCTTCTCCAGCAGATCTTCCCAACCCAGGAATCGAACCGGGGTCTCCTGCATTGCAGGTGGATTCTTTACCAACTGGACTATGAGGGAAGCCCTATATAATCTCGAAAGGACTTTTTACAGACAGTATCTCATTTAACCCAAACTAATGTCCTAAGAGGTAGGCATTATTTGATTTATTTTACAGATGAGGAGACAAGGTCAGAGCATAAAATGACTTTCCCAATATTCCGAGTCAGAATTAGAAGCATCAAGATGCAAACCTAAGTCACTTGACTCCAGCCCCCAGGTTGTCTTATACCACTCTGCCTTTTTCAGAATAACAATGTCATAAATTTGTCTTACCAGCTATGCTGAAGAACAGAACTGTCTGTACCTTGCAGAAAATTACATTTTCAGGGAACTAGAATCTTCAGATCAGGCGAGCTCAGTTTCAGGAAGTAAAGGACAGTCCAAACTATCAAGTCCAGCTGAAGGAAATGAGGCAGGGAGAGATTCAAGGAGATTCCAGAAGCAGAGACTGGAAAGACACCCCGAGGAAATGATAGGAAGTAAGCAGGAATCTTTTAAGAGGAATGTGCATTCCTGAGAGTGTTTGGTAGAGAGTTATTAAGGATGTGAGCAAGGCTTATTGAGTGTCAGGCAGAATGCTGCAACATTTCTTTCTCTTTTGGATCTTCGTCTCTTTTGGCAGTGCAGCCTGCAGCATCTTAATTCCCCAAACACGGATCGAACCCCTCCCCGCTGCAGCGGAAGCTCGGAGTTTTAACCACTAGACCACCAGGGAAGTCCAAACAGCATTTCTTCATGTAAGCTTCTTTCATGGGCCGCCTATAGCAGAATCACCTGGGTCACTCATTACACAGGTCTACATAAGATCCCCTCTGCCTTAGAGTCAGATCTGTTTGAGAGGAGCTATATAGTTGAGCCGGGGAAGGCAGTCGCACCCCACTCCAGTACTCTTGCCTGGAAAATCCCATGGACGGAGGAGCCTGGTAGGCTGCAGTCCAAGGGGTCGCTAAGAGTCAGACACAACTGAGCGACTTCACTTTCACTTTTCACTTTCATGCATAGAAGCAAATTGCAGCCCACTCCAGTGTTCTTGCCTGGAGAATCCCAGGATCAGGGAGCCTGGTGGGCTGCTGTCTATGGGGTCGCAGAGAGTCGGACATGACTGAAGCGACTTAGCAGCAGCAGCAGCAGCATGCAATTGGGCATTTGACATGTCCTGTTCATTAGTCCCTACCCTGCCCCTATATCCTCTCTCCTCCTGCACACTGAGGTGGAGAATCATTGATGGAGAGCAAATTTAAGCAGCTTGACTAAAAAGAGCTCTGTCACAGAACTGTAAATATTTGGTCACTGTTCCGTTTTCTGGCATGGCTGAATATAAGCCATCTGATTACGTCTCTTATCATCCCAACTTCTGTTTCCTTGCTGCAATCATACCTTCTGAATACGTTTTTGAAAATGTATTTTCTAATTTTATGCTTTAATAAACAAGGCCTATTAAACACAAATTGACTTTTCAGACTCTTCAGTGCCTTGAGTTAAATATTTTAAACATCAATTATGGTGAACATTAAAGATGCGAATGCAGTAAGTTGGGAAAATGGGTTGAAACTGTATGGATGATAAGATTGTTTTTAAAAAGTAATCCTTAATACCAGCATATGTTCTTGTTATTTAGTCTCATTTTCATAAAAGTAATGTGGCGAATAAACAACTTGCAAGACCTCTAAGGTGAAATAATATGGCTGGCTTTTTCTGTTTTTGCAAAATTACCAACAGATGAAGTCATTTCCAAGATACTTCCTAATCAACACTAAAAG
>SJYX01005829.1:41891-93829 GCA_006410675.1 Oreotragus oreotragus | reverse complement strand
GAGCCTGGTAGGCTGCAGTCCAAGGGGTCGCTAAGAGTCAGACACAACTGAGCGACTTCACTTTCACTTTTCACTTTCATGCATAGAAGCAAATTGCAGCCCACTCCAGTGTTCTTGCCTGGAGAATCCCAGGATGAGGGAGCCTGGTGGGCTGCTGTCTATGGGGTCGCAGAGAGTCGGACATGACTGAAGCGACTTAGCAGCAGCAGCAGCAGCAGCATGCAATTGGGCATTTGACATGTCCTGTTCATTAGTCCCTACCCTGCCCCTATATCCTCTCTCCTCCTGCACACTGAGGTGGAGAATCATTGATGGAGAGCAAATTTAAGCAGCTTGACTAAAAAGAGCTCTGTCACAGAACTGTAAATATTTGGTCACTGTTCCGTTTTCTGGCATGGCTGAATATAAGCCATCTGATTACGTCTCTTATCATCCCAACTTCTGTTTCTTTGCTGCAATCATACCTTCTGAATACGTTTTTGAAAATGTATTTTCTAATTTTATGCTTTAATAAACAAGGCCTATTAAACACAAATTGACTTTTCAGACTCTTCAGTGCCTTGAGTTAAATATTTTAAACATCAATTATGGTGAACATTAAAGATGCGAATGCAGTAAGTTGGGAAAATGGGTTGAAACTGTATGGATGATAAGATTGTTTTTAAAAAGTAATCCTTAATACCAGCATATGTTCTTGTTATTTAGTCTCATTTTCATAAAAGTAATGTGGCGAATAAACAACTTGCAAGACCTCTAAGGTGAAATAATATGGCTGGCTTTTTCTGTTTTTGCAAAATTACCAACAGATGAAGTCATTTCCAAGATACTTCCTAATCAACACTAAAAGCTTCTTTTCTGTTTTTATCATCATCTTTTTGCAGCATTCAAAACATTATGTATTGTCAGTTTGCTTTAAGATTCTAGTGTTTGGATGCCAGATATCTGTGGTTATAGTTTGTTTATTATATAGAATGAAATATTGATTTTCACTGTTTTTCAGTAAAGGTTTTGTTGGTCATTTGGAACTTCATTCTGTAGAATATGGATGCTCTACCTCCCTATGCTGTTATAACTTTCCATTTGGAACTCTATAATCTGAGTCATCTCTCAACAAATGGCATTTCAAATCCTGTTTAATAATGGCTTTAAACAATTGACTGAGGCTGGCTGTAACTTAACTGTGACTCTATAAGCCATGTGTGCTGATTGGCCTTGCTGATTTATAGGGAGGTAGAGATATTTTGTGGCTCAGTGATGAATCTGCCTGCAAAGAGGAGATTCAGGAGACACAGGTTTGATCCCCGGGTGGGGAAGATCCCCTCAGGAGGGCACGGCTACCCACATCAGTATTCTTGTCTGGAAAATTCCATGGACAGTGGATCCTGGTGGGCCTAGATCACAAAAGGGTTCACAGGACTGAACCAAAAAAGATATTTTGTAATTAGTAATCTGAGGTTGAGTTAGAGCCACAAGTAGAATTTTCCTTCCTTTATTCTAATTTAAAATGGCAACTATATTGCTTCCCCTCCTCGCAAACAAACAACAGTAGCATTATTGATTAATCATAAGAACTAGGCCTGTTGGTTGGTTTTTTTCCCCATTACTGGGTCATGTTTTAGGATAGGTATATTTTGACTTGTTTTTCCAGTAATGGTCATGGGCTTGAATTAATTCATTAATCCAAGAGAGCAGTCTTGGATTAACATCTGTGGTTTTGATTTGGCTGACTTGGGTGGAAGCTGCAATCTATAGTCATGGAACAAAACCAAAATAAACAGCTTATTTCAGAATTAACTCAAGCGTCTGACCTCATTTGCAACACGCTCTACACCAGAGCTTATTGGTTTTAACCTATGGATATTTTTAAAATTAAAGTCCTTATCTTTGGGGACTTTTCCAGAAAGTCCAGCAATTACTTTTTCAAATATCCATTATTTCTTCAGGGGCATATTTGATAAGAGACAGAGGAAAATATAAGCATTATATATTTTGGTATAAAGATAACACAGCAATTGCTGTAGTAATTTCCTGTAAGTTCTTATCAAAGCAATTTAAAGCAAACAATTGGAAAGTGAAAATTAAATGTGATCACCTTTTTCGGAGAGTGTGCTCACAATGCCAAATAATCAATTGTATTGATTTCCTTCCTTCTGAGCTGACCAGTCGTTTTGTTTCCATGTAGCGTCACCTCAGCATGTACTTCAGAGCACTGCCTAGAAAGAGACCTTAACAGGTGTGGTCACTGGGCTGGGCCATTATAGTTAAGATGGTGCTTTTATAAGACCTGACACTGACTTGAATGTTATTAATTCCTAGACTGATATTAAAAGAAAAAAATCACTTAGCTATTCTTTTAAGGTTTAATTACATATATGCATGTGTATATATCATTTCTCACACCCAATTTTCTTTGCCGTCTGTTACACTATTACTGGAAAGCAGATGTTTATTATAAATTATATTTCTTTAATATGTGACCAAGTGAAGATATGGGGTTGAATTATTTAGTTTTTGAACTTATGCATAGAACATTAAATAATACTAATATCAACTCTGCAGAAACTGTTTAAAAATAGGAGCAACTGGGGTGCAGTATTTCATGACTGAATTCTAAAGCTTTCATACTGAAAGCAAACCAGGAGGTAAGAACAACTGAAAGACTCCAAATGCATCACATCTGAAAAAACAAAAGATAAGCTGAAGGTATCAGGGACTTCTTGTCGTATTCATTTCTTCTTGCTGTCCACACTACTGTAAGCCAACTGAGTTTTTTCAAAATTCTTGGTTGGAAATTTGCTTTCAAGCTAATAGGAATTTTTCTATTCTGTAAATAGAGATTATTAATATTTATTATTAGTTTGGTCATATTCTGAAATTAAGTAAAAGTAAAGTACAGTTCAAGGTTTCCCCCCAGTTGTCTTTACTTGCACTACTGCACAGAAAAACAGCAACAAAGAACTGCTGATTCCTATCCTTTCAAGTTGACAGTCATTGCTATTTTTCCCTTTCCTGTTTACCATTTGAAATTTTGGCATTTGTCCTCCATATTGATATGAAACAGAAAAGCTTGACATGACAAGAAATTGAAACTATTTATATATTTTGTTTCTTTGTGGTTTGAAACATACCCTGGTCTCTGCATTGGAAAGCAGTGTTTTTCAACTGAGTGATTTTTGCAGCCCCTTCCTTTCTCTGTTCCCCACACCCCAAGGGCAGATGGTGAAGTGTGGAGATATTTTTGATTTTCAAGACTTGGAGGTGGGAGGGCTACAGGCATCCAGTGAGTAGAGGCCAGAGATACTGCCAAACATTCTGCAATGCTCAGAACAGCCCAACAACAAAGAATTATTTAGCCCAAACATCAGTCATGACAAGGTTAAGAAACTCTGTTCCAAAATAACCCCCTCCAGGTGAGAGTGGGATAGTTTGAGAGAATAGTACTGAAAAGTGTATGTTATCATATGTGAAACATTGCCAGTCCAGGTTCAATACATGAGACAGAATGCTCGGGGCTGGTGCACTGGGATGACCCTGAGGGATGGGATGGTGGGGAGGGGGCAGAGGGGTTCAGGATGGGGAACACATGTACACCCATAGCTGACTCATGTCAATGTATGGCAAAAACCACCACAATATTGTAAAGTAATTAGCCTCCAATTAACTAAATTATACAAACAAACAAAAACCAAAATAACCCCCTCCAAAAGCTGGCGTTACTGCTAAATCCATCCTAATGCATCTCTGGCTTTCAACTAACAGGTTTCCATGGCTTGTTCACCCATTTCCTAGTTCACACTAATGATTCCACTCCACTCCACTCCACTATTGAGAGTAACATAACCTTGTATGATTCTAAGGCTTTAAAAAGATCTTAACACCTCATCTTCTTCGACTGGGGAGCATTTGATCTTCCTGCCTTATCTATTTTGTTCTTTTTTAGCTTACCATTCTAAGTGCTTCTTCATATTTACTAACTCACTTTATGCTCAAAACATCCCTATGAGGAAGATATTATTAACATTAACCCTGTTTTACAGACGAGGAAGCTAAACCAAGGTAACTTGGAAAAGGTCGATGCAGTTAGCAAGACTTATGTTCCTGGAGAAGGCAATGGCAACCCACTGCAGTACTCTTGCCTGGAGAATCCCATGGACGGAAGAACCTGGTAGGCTGCAGTCCATGGGGTCGCTAAGGGTTGGACATAACTGAGAGACTTCATTTTCATTTTCATGCCTTGGAGAAGGAAATGGCAACCTACTCCAGTGTTCTTGCCTGGAGAATCCCAGGGATGGGGGAGCCTTGGTGGGCTGCCATCTGTTGGGGTGCACAGAGTCGGACACAACTGAAGCAACTTAGCAGCAGCAGCATGTTCCCTTGAGTCTCCCTTTCACCTCTCCTCCTCTCAACAGCCTTAATCTTTTGCTCTTTCTACCACGTTCTGGGCTCAGAACAGCCATGGTAATGTGCTGTTCAGGTAGCACTGAGCCCTGGACTGTGCTGTCCTGGGCTGGCCAGGTGGAGAGAACTACCCTGCTGACTCAGTTTCCCTCATTCCACTTTGGGGTCTCACCCTCTAGCCTTTTAACCTTTTAGCCTTGAAATGTCCTAAGCCATGTGGAGACCATGGTGCTACTGGAGGACTCAAGCATTCAAGCCTGCTCTCCTTCTTGAGTATTGGTCGTCTGCATTAAGCACTGTCAAGGTGCTTTGCACATATTATCTCAACTGGGTAGACATTGGGAAACCTACTGCACACAAGAGGAGATGAAGAATGAGCACTCAGCTGCTAACTGTGGGTGTTGACTGGTGATGCACAGGGTGAGGCGCTGCATTCAGGGCCGTATGATTTAAAGCCCCCACTCTTTCCATGGGATCCTGTTAACTCATGTCCTGCCAATAGTCAAGGACTTCACTAGCATGGCTAGGGTAGAGCCTGGTTACTTTCCATGAAGCACACAATGGCTTTCAGTTGACCACAACGGCTTGATTCATACTGGCCTGGTGTTCTCAAAGTCGGAAAATATTTATTTTCACTCTCTCCTTTGAGGCCATGGCAGAATTGGTCTCGTCCTTTTATTCAGCATGTAACATAATGCAGCGGTTTGCTAGTGGCTGCAGTTCTGGGCTAGTCTCTTAGACTTCTGGAGTCGTGGGTGCCCAGGAGAAACCGCGGCAGGGTCTATGGTCTGACAGGCTTGGTTTGGTGCCAGGCCACTCCTCCATGATATTCCTTCTCAGTCCGCTAACTCCTGTAATCTTCAGGTTGCCCACCTTTCAAACTGTGATAGGAATACTTTAAATCACAGGTTGTGGGCAGTCTCACAATTCCCAATGCACAAAGACTTCACTGACATGGAGCAAACAGAGAGCAAAACCCCCTACAATTCCCCCTCATTTTAGTTATAGGACATAGGTTCCCAGCAGGATGTGCCTGAAAGCAAATAAAACATCCCCAAACAAAGTGCTTGGGCATTACAAAAGACAGATGTCACCTGTCTGATAACAGATGGGAAGAGAGAGAAGGTGAAATGTGGAACTTCCGCGGGAGATTTTTTAAGTCGATATATTCTAGTATTACAACTCTTTTTTGTAGTTTTGCTCTGGGGAAAGTGGTTTCTCTTTGCTTGCTTAACCTGTGTTGTAGAATTCCTGTGTGCAGCCTGGCAAATTACTGCCATATCCTGTTTCAGAGATGGCCACTCTTCCGTCATGGGTAGACATTTTCGAGTGCATAAAAGTGTGAAAGGCTATTAAGAGGGTGTGAATGTTTTTGTAAGCAAGATATGCTAGATGTTATTTCTACCCACAATTTGCTTCTGTGCTTTTTTGGAGGGCTTTGTAAAATCTCTCAAAATACCATCTAGATGGTTTTAGTCCCTCAAGTGAATCTCCATCACCTCTGTGTTCTCTTATTTGTCTGTCCAGTCATGGCAGGCATCACATTTTGGTAGATCATTAGACATTCCTCAACTCTTTCTGCCTGTCATTCTGGAGACTGGAAAAACCCAAGACTCACCTTGTCAGAATCCCTTTGCTGTTCTGAGAAACAGTTCTACCCAATAAAATACAAACAGAAATCCAGAAGGGAGTCAAGGAAAACTTTTACTTTTTTCCTAGTAAAAGTGACATATATTGCATACACCATAAGTACTAATCAGTCCTTCTTTTCTCCCCTCCCATCCTCTGTCATCTTTTCATCCTTTCATTCTTGTTGTCGTTGTTGTTGTTGCCTTGAATGAAGTTATGATGACTGGAACTGCAGCAGCCATCTTGTGATAGCCAGGGAAGATCCCCCAAGTCACAGAAATTCCAGCTTTTATCTTCTGAAATTGCAGAACTAATACCAGCAGCTGCCTACCTTTCAAGTGAATCTCCATCACCTCTGTGTTCTCTTATTTGTCTGTCCAGTCATGGCAGGCATCACATTTTGGTAGATCATTAGACATTCCTCAACTCTTTCTGCCTGTCATTCTGGAGACTGGAAAAACCCAAGACTCACCTTGTCAGAATCCCTTTGCTGTTCTGAGAAACAGTTCTACCCAATAAAATACAAACAGAAATCCAGAAGGGAGTCAAGGAAAACTTTTACTTTTTTCCTAGTAAAAGTGACATATATTGCATACACCATAAGTACTAATCAGTCCTTCTTTTCTCCCCTCCCATCCTCTGTCATCTTTTCATCCTTTCATTCTTGTTGTCGTTGTTGTTGTTGCCTTGAATGAAGTTATGATGACTGGAACTGCAGCAGCCATCTTGTGATAGCCAGGGAAGATCCCCCAAGTCACAGAAATTCCAGCTTTTATCTTCTGAAATTGCAGAACTAATACCAGCAGCTGCCTACCTCTAGGCTTTTTGTTACATGAAACAAGAAAATCCCATTGCTTGAATTGCTGTCCATAACTTTTTTTTTTTTTGTTACTTGTGACTGATTTAATTCTGGATATGGTAACTTTGACCAACATATTCCATTCACCTGTGAATTCTCAGATTTCCATTTCTTGTCTGCTAAAAACTCTGCTCTTTCAGGAAAACATAAATGTTTGAACCAACAACTGCATCAGGAGTATATTCTTTTCTTTTTATGATGATTATTAAACACTGTATTGGACATCCCTTTTACTTCCTGACTTTGCACTGTTAATGTGATATATTTTGCAATATGAATACCTTCCATTTGTTGCTATGCTATCTTGTAGAGAGATGTTCTTAGCGATATTCCTATGTTTTGCTTTGTGTCATTGAGTCATAAAGTCTAGTTATTTTTTATGCCCTTAAGATGAGCAATACAGAGCTCTCTTCTCATTAGACACTTCAGCAGGTACTTCTGATGGATGGACACATCGCATATTGAATTCTGCCAGCTGCTACTAGGCAACCAGAGAGGGTGTCAGTGTGGTGGTATTCACACACACACAGAGCTGGGCTAGATGTTCTCTCATAGTGTCACTTACTTCAACTGAGAAAGAGCCAGACTTGGAACTGGATCGGCCCCCGCCCCCACTTCTTTAGCTTAGAAATGCTTTTCTCAATAGCTTCCCACCACAGGATTCCTTTCAGAGCTCAAGCCCTGAACATTTACGTGGCATGTACATTACAAGAGTTCTTTTTTTGAAAGTGCAGATCTTTTCTCCTTGATTTGGTATCTGACTGTGGTTATTTCTATTATTAAGCATCAATGATTCATATTATATAACAGTAGTTATTCAGAATGAGAAGGTATAATATAAAGTAATAAGGTACCTTCAGCTGTGCATTGCTTTATGGTACTTGGGTGATTTAATTTTTTTCATATTTTATTTCTAGCCATCCCTATCATTTCATTGAATTGCACACACAGTATTTCCTTGACATAAAAATTTACCTTTCTTTTCCTTAAAGGAAAACACTGAAAAGGGCAATGATTTCAATCTTTTGAAAAGTCAACTTCTTTTTTATACACAAATGCTTGAAAACCATGATTAATTAGAAACAAAACAGCACCGCCCACATTCCTTTTGCTTCTCTGTGTCATCTCTGACAGTTACGAGAGACAAATATGTTTTCTCACATTACTACCACTGTTCAAGCAGTAAAACTCAGAGAGAAGAAGTGCAAATGAAATGCCGGAACATAGACATCAGCTCTACATGGACATGGACTGACATAGCCTTGATTCAATCCTAGAGACAGAAAACAGCCAACATCATCTATTTTTCCATATTATCAAGAATCTGAAGTTTTAAACAGCTCTCCAACGTCATTTCTTCAGGAACTGATTTAATATCCTTATTTTGATTTGAGAGCACTAAGGGGAAGACAGAGAAAGCCTGCCTTTCCCTCTTTGAAATTCAGAAGGAATGGTAGCTGGGAAAGACTGGTTGATTGGAATGAATGGTTTAAGAACAAGGTGACGACTATAACGCGTCCTTAAAGACTCTGCAGTCTCTTTGTGCTTGGCGCAGGGCTGGCCCACTCTTGTCCCTCTGGCATGTATGCAGAATCTAACTTCTGGACGGTTTCTGTTTTGCAGTCTTCCAGCTAGATTCCCGCCTGAAAGGCAGGGAAGCTGCTGGTAAATGCATTCGCTGCACCAGAGTCCTCTGAGATGAAAGTGTTGGGATGTAAAGCTGTTATCACACCCCTTGTAGTCTCATTTTCACTTGTACCTCAGCCATACACTCATGGCTTCCTGACAACCCACTTGATTACTGCGTGGAAATGTCTAGGTTCAGAGCCAGGCTGACTTTATAATCGACTCATGGAACTTGTTTTCCCTTCCTTTCTCTACACTGCTTTGTTTCGACCTCTTCTAATGAAAGAAGTAGAGTCTTTTGACTTCCGGATTCTGTATTCCACTCACTTTTGTTGTTGATAAATGGAAATGTCATAGCAAGGCTGCCTGGAGATGTGGTTGCCGAAGAGAAAAGACCTCTGGCTGGAAGCCCCGCGTGGGCCTGTCTGCCTGACACCTGTCCNTTGAGTCATAAAGTCTAGTTATTTTTTATGCCCTTAAGATGAGCAATACAGAGCTCTCTTCTCATTAGACACTTCAGCAGGTACTTCTGATGGATGGACACATCGCATATTGAATTCTGCCAGCTGCTACTAGGCAACCAGAGAGGGTGTCAGTGTGGTGGTATTCACACACACACAGAGCTGGGCTAGATGTTCTCTCATAGTGTCACTTACTTCAACTGAGAAAGAGCCAGACTTGGAACTGGATCGGCCCCCGCCCCCACTTCTTTAGCTTAGAAATGCTTTTCTCAATAGCTTCCCACCACAGGATTCCTTTCAGAGCTCAAGCCCTGAACATTTACGTGGCATGTACATTACAAGAGTTCTTTTTTTGAAAGTGCAGATCTTTTCTCCTTGATTTGGTATCTGACTGTGGTTATTTCTATTATTAAGCATCAATGATTCATATTATATAACAGTAGTTATTCAGAATGAGAAGGTATAATATAAAGTAATAAGGTACCTTCAGCTGTGCATTGCTTTATGGTACTTGGGTGATTTAATTTTTTTCATATTTTATTTCTAGCCATCCCTATCATTTCATTGAATTGCACACACAGTATTTCCTTGACATAAAAATTTACCTTTCTTTTCCTTAAAGGAAAACACTGAAAAGGGCAATGATTTCAATCTTTTGAAAAGTCAACTTCTTTTTTATACACAAATGCTTGAAAACCATGATTAATTAGAAACAAAACAGCACCGCCCACATTCCTTTTGCTTCTCTGTGTCATCTCTGACAGTTACGAGAGACAAATATGTTTTCTCACATTACTACCACTGTTCAAGCAGTAAAACTCAGAGAGAAGAAGTGCAAATGAAATGCCGGAACATAGACATCAGCTCTACATGGACATGGACTGACATAGCCTTGATTCAATCCTAGAGACAGAAAACAGCCAACATCATCTATTTTTCCATATTATCAAGAATCTGAAGTTTTAAACAGCTCTCCAACGTCATTTCTTCAGGAACTGATTTAATATCCTTATTTTGATTTGAGAGCACTAAGGGGAAGACAGAGAAAGCCTGCCTTTCCCTCTTTGAAATTCAGAAGGAATGGTAGCTGGGAAAGACTGGTTGATTGGAATGAATGGTTTAAGAACAAGGTGACGACTATAACGCGTCCTTAAAGACTCTGCAGTCTCTTTGTGCTTGGCGCAGGGCTGGCCCACTCTTGTCCCTCTGGCATGTATGCAGAATCTAACTTCTGGACGGTTTCTGTTTTGCAGTCTTCCAGCTAGATTCCCGCCTGAAAGGCAGGGAAGCTGCTGGTAAATGCATTCGCTGCACCAGAGTCCTCTGAGATGAAAGTGTTGGGATGTAAAGCTGTTATCACACCCCTTGTAGTCTCATTTTCACTTGCACCTCAGCCATACACTCATGGCTTCCTGACAACCCACTTGATTACTGCGTGGAAATGTCTAGGTTCAGAGCCAGGCTGACTTTATAATCGACTCATGGAACTTGTTTTCCCTTCCTTTCTCTACACTGCTTTGTTTCGACCTCTTCTAATGAAAGAAGTAGAGTCTTTTGACTTCCGGATTCTGTATTCCACTCACTTTTGTTGTTGATAAATGGAAATGTCATAGCAAGGCTGCCTGGAGATGTGGTTGCCGAAGAGAAAAGACCTCTGGCTGGAAGCCCCGCGTGGGCCTGTCTGCCTGACACCTGTCCGGAGACGTGAGTATCACAACCCCCCGTGGCTGAGCCAGATGGCCCCCCCCCCCATCCTCTTTATGCGCCCAAGCAGCGGTTATTTGAGCCACTCCTCTGCTGCGGCCTCTTCCTCTCTCCACTCAGCCATCCACATCCCTGTAAACATCCCAGGGGTGCGCGTTGTGGGCTCTGAAGCTCCCTACTGAGCTTACCTGACTGGTGGCTCTTGAAGGGGGATGTTCCCTGAGATCATGTTTCTTGGAGTGGAAGACATTGGAAAAATCACTAATAATAACATCTGTCACTAACACCTTTTACAACTGGAGTACCACTTCATACAGCATCTCAGTAGACTCTGACGCAGTCTCTCACAGGAAATGATGTCATTAAGGTGGGGTTATTATCTGCACTTTAAAGATGAGAAGATACCTTTATAAAAGTCACCCAGCTCATGAAGTCAGGATGAAATTCAAGTCTGTGGTTGCTACCTAATTTTGACGTGCCATCCCACCTCATTTAGAATACTCATTAATGACCTTTCTGAGGCCATCAGTGCCTTTGAAAATCTGGGAAAAGCTATGAATGTTTTCAAAGAAACATGCACAAATATTTGTACACACAGTATTTTCACATAAGCTCAAGAAGGTCAGCTATGCCCTAGTTCTTGAGCCCTGACCAGGAGACGGATAGCCGCACTTGGGGGTGGAAAGGAAGAAGCAGCGATGGGACAGCCCAGGCCACCCATCAGCCTGTCAGGACAGGGGAGCCGTGCCAAAGTAAGCCAGCTGCCTACATATTTCAATAATGATTACATTTATGTAATTACATATTGTGTTCATTGGGTGCTTATTTGTGCCAGACGTCCTGCTAAGTGCTTTTCAGGGGTTATTTCATCCCTGCTCATTGCAACTCTCTGAGTTAGGTACCTGTATTGTCTCATTTTCCAAAAAAGAACTGAGATTTAAACAGTGTATCCAATGTCAAGATCACCAAGCTGGTCAGTGACTGAGGTGGGATTTGACCATAGGCTGTTTACTTCCAGATCCTGACTCATATCCATTATACAAACGTTCATCTTGAGTTGTGATATGAAGCCAACAACATGGGTTTTCTGAGGCCTGTCTTCGTTATGATTTAAAGGCAGGTATGCCAGGCAGGGAGCTCACTACCAATCTTTTAAACACAGCACCTGTATGGAGGGCTGTGTCCTCTGCCTAAGAAGGCTTCCTTGAAATACTGCATTATGTTCTTCTCTATGATTTTTGGGCTTCCGTAGTGGCTCAGATGGTAAAGCGTCTGCCCACAATGTGGGTGACCTGGGTTCGATCCCTGGGTTGGGAAGATCCCCTGGAGAAGGAAATGGCAACCCACTCTAGTATTCTTGCCTGGAAAATCCCATGGACAGAAGAGCCTGGTAGGTTACAGTCCATGAGGTCACAAAGAGTCGGACACAACTGAGCGACCTCACTTCACTTATGATTTTTTATTTATAACAATGGTGTTCTTCCTTTGCATTAATGTTTTTTCATGATGCTACTCTACTATATTTTATGACTGGGAGAACTTTTCTCTATAACTTAAATTGCAAATCCCTTGGGTGGGATCCACCTCTCCATACGCATTGTATATTCTAGAGTAGTGTTTCTGAAACTTTACCACATACACTGGGCACTTGGGCATCTTGATAAAGTGCAAATTATGGTTTAGTAGGTCTGGGGTAGGGCCTGGGATTCTGTATTTCTGACACATTTCCTGCTTATGCCAATCCTACTGGCCTATGAATCACAATGTGAGTAAAACACACTTTATAGGTTGCTAACTGTCAACCTATGTGAGGCCAGCAGCTACTCATATGCCAAGACCAGGCTTATTTATTCAATAAACTTTTACTGCACTCCGTTGTGTGCCAGATTTAAGAAACAGTAGATTTTAACACTGGATAAGACTTAATTTGAAGTCTCATTTAAAATTTGAATTTGAAATTCAGACTTAAATTGAAGAAAATAGGGAAAACCACTAGACAATTCAGGTATGACCTAAATCAAATCCCTTATGTTTATACAGTGGAAGTGAGAAATAGATTCAAGGGATTAGATCTGATAATGTGCCTGAAGAACTATGGATGGAGGTTCGTGACATTGTACAGGAAGCAGTGCACACCATCCCCAAGAAAAAGAAATGTAAAAAGTCAAAATGGTTGTCTGACAAGGCCTTACAAATGGCTGAGAAAAGAAGAAAAGCTAAAAGCAAAGGAGAAAAAGAAAGATATATCCATTTTAATGCAGAGTTCCAAAGGAGAGGAGAGATAAGAAAGCCTTCCTCAGTGATCAGTGCAAAGGAATAGATGAAAACAATAGAATTGGAAAAACTAGAGACCTCTTCCAGCAAATTAGAGATACCAAGGGAACATCTCATGCAAAGATGGGCTCAATAAAGGACAGAAATGGTATGGACCTAACAGAAGCAGAAGATATTAAGAAGAGGTGGCAAGAACATACAGAAGAAAAAGACCTTTATGGCCCAGATAACCATGATGGTGTGAACACTGGACTAGAGCCAGACATCCTGGAATGGGAAGTCAAGTGGGCCTTAGGAAGCATCACAATGAACAAAGCTAGTGGAGCTGATGGAATTCCAGTTGAGGTATTTCAGATCCTAAAAGATGATGCTGTGAAAGTGCTGCACTCAATATGCCAGCAAATACGGAAAACTCAGCAGTGGCCACAGGACTGGAAAAGGTCAAGGAAAGGAAAAGAAATGCCAAAGAATGTTCAAACTACCGCACAATTGCACTCATCTCACACACTAGCAAAGTAATGCTCAAAGTTCTCCAAGTGAGGCTTCAACAGTATGTGAATTGTGATCTTCCAGTTAGAAAAGGCTTCAATAGTATGTGAATTGTGATCTTCCATTTAGAAAAGGCAAAAGAATCAAGAGATCAAATTGCCAACATCAGTTGGATCATCGAAAAAGCATGAGAGTTCTAGAAAAACATCTATTTCTGCTTTATTGACTATGCCAACAACTTTAACTATGTGGATCACAACAAACTTTAGAAAATTTTTAAAGAGATGGGAATACCACACCACCTTACCTGCCTCCTGAGAAATCTGTATGCAGGTCAAGAAGCAACAGTCATAAATGAACATGGAACAACAGACAGTTTCCAAATTGGGAAAGGAGTATGTCAAGGCTGTATATTGTCATCATGCTTATTTAACTTATATGCAGAGTACATCATGAGAAATGCTGGGCCAGATAAGTGCAAGGTGGACTCAAGACTGCAGGGAGAAATATCAATAACCTCAGATATATAGATGACANAGTTTCCAAATTGGGAAAGGAGTATGTCAAGGCTGTATATTGTCATCATGCTTATTTAACTTATATGCAGAGTACATCGTGAGAAATGCTGGGCCAGATAAGTGCAAGGTGGACTCAAGACTGCAGGGAGAAATATCAATAACCTCAGATATATAGATGACACCACTGTTATGACAGAAAGCGAAGAAGAACTAAAGGGCCTCTTGATGAAAGTGAAAGAGGAGAGTGAAAAAGCTGGCTTAAAACTCAACATTCAGAAAACTAAAATCATGGCATCTGGTCCCACCACTCAATGGCAAATAGATGGGGAAACAATGGAAACAGTGGCAGACTTTATTTCTTGGGCTCCAAAATCATGGCAGATGGTAACTGCAGCTATGAAATTAAAAGACGCTTCCTCCTTGGATGAAACACTATGACCAACCTAGACTGCATACTCAAAAGCAGAGACATTACTTTGCCAACAAAGGTCTATCTAGTCAAAGCTAGGTTTTTCCAGTGATCATGTATGGATGTGAGAGTTGGAGTATAAAGAAAGCTGAGCACCGAAGAATTGATGCTTTTGAACTGTGGTGTTGGAGAAGACCCTTGAGGGTCACTTGGACAGCAAGACAATCAAACCAGTCAATGCTAAAGGAAATGAGTACTGAATATTCATTGGAAGGACTGATGCTGAAGCTGAAAATCCAATACTTTGGTTACCTTATATGAATAACTGACTCATTGGAAAAGACCCTGATGCTGGGAAAGATTGAAGGCAGGAGGAAAAAGGGATGACAGAGGGTGAGATGATTGGAAGGTGTCACTGACTTGACGGACATGAGTTCAAGTATGCTCTGGGAGTTGACGATGGACAGGCAAGCCTGGGGTGCTGCAGTCCATGGGGTTGCAAAGAGTTAGACACAACTGAGCAACTGAACTGACTGACTCCCACTATTCTAACTCAAGGATGACAGAATGGACAATTTTGTTTTCAATTTATCCACAATTAGCTGGGAGCCAGTATGTACATTGAAAGAAGAGTGATTTGGAAATTAGATGGACTAGTATTTCAATCGTTTCTAGTTTTGGTGATTTCTTAACCATGTAACTATTATTTATTCCTGAATGAGTCAACAATTTTTATTGTTTACCTTCCAGATACCAGGCCTTGGGCTAAATTCTGCAAGTGTTGGGGATCCGTGGGCTTATTCTATACACTGGAGAAAAGACAGTCAAGTAAATGGAGCAATGAAGGTGAGTGTGACAAGTGTTGTGACAGAGGAGTGATGAACTATTTCGAGGGTATAGAAAACATCCATATGTGCAAATCAATCAATGTGATACACCACATTAACAAATTGAAAGATAAAAACCATATGATAATCTCAATAGATGCAGAAAAAGCCTTTGACAAAATTCAGCACCCATTTATAATTAAAACTCTTCAAAAAACGGGCATAGAGGAACTGATCTCAACATAGTAAAAGCCATATATGATAAGCACACAGCTAACATTGTTCTCAATGGTGAAAAACTGAAAGCATCCCCCCTAAGATCAGTAACAAGACAAGGGTGTCCACTTTCACCACTATTGTTCAACGTAGTTTTGGAAGTCCTAGCTATAGCAATCAGAGAAGAAAAAATAAAATAAAATGAATCCATATAAGAAAAGAAGTAAAGTTTTCAATGCTCGCAGATGACATGATACTATACATAGAAAACTCTAAAGATACTATCAGAAAATTACTGGAGGTAATCAGTGAATTTAGCAAAGTGGCAGGATACAAAACCAGTACACAGAAATCACTAGCATTTCTATATACTAACAATGAAAAATCAGAAAGAGAAATTAAGGAATCAACCTCATTCACCATTCCAACAAAAGGAATAAAATACTTCGGAATAACCTTACCTAAGGAGAAAAGAGAACTGTATATAGAAAACTATCAGACACTGATGAAAGAAATCAAAGACGACAAAACAAATGGAGAGATATTCCATGTTCCTGGGTAGGAAGAATCAATACTGTGAAAATGACTATACTATCAAATGCAATCTACAGATTCAATGCGATCCCTGTCAAAATACCAATGACACTTTCCACAGAACTAGAACAAAAATTTCACAATTTATATGGAAACACAAAAGACCTCAAATAGCCAAAGTAGTCTTGAGAAAGAAGAATGGAGCTGGAGGAATCAACCTTCCTGATTTCAGATTATACTACAAAGCTACAGTCATCAAGACAGTATGGTACTGGCACAAAAACAGAAATATAGACCAACGGAGCAAGACAGAAAGCCCAGAAATAAACCCATGTACCTATGGGTACTTTATTTTGACAAAGGAGGCAAGAATATACAATGGGGCAAAGACAGCCTCTTCAATAAGTGGTTCTAGATAAACTGGAAAGATACATGTAACAGAATGAAATTTGAACACTTCCTAACACCATACACAAAGGTAAACTCAAAATAGATTAAAGACCTAAATGTAAGACCAGAAATTATTAAACTCTTAGGGGAAAACATAGGCAGAATACTTGATGATATAAATCAAAGCAAGATCCTCTATTATCCACTTCCTAGAGTAAGGGAAATAAAAACAGAAGTAAACAAGTGGGACCTGATTAAACTTGAAAGCTTTTGCACAGCAAAGGAAACTATAAGCAAGGTGAAGAGACAGTCCTCAGAATGGGAGAAAATAGTAGCAAATGAAACAACTGACAAAGGATTAATTTCCAAAATATACAAGCAGCTCATACAACTCAATATCAGAAAAACAAACAACCCAATCAAAAAGTGGGAAAAAGACCTAAACAAACATTTCTCCAAAGAAGACATACAGATGGCTACCAAACACATGAAAAGATGCTCAACATCGTTCATTATTAGAGAAATGCAAATCAAAACTAACATGAGACATCAACTCACAACAGTCAGAATGGCCATTATCAAAAAGTCTACAAACAATAAGTGCTGGCAAGGGTGCAGAGAAAAGGGAACACTTTTGCACTGTTGGTGGGAATGTAAATTGATACAGCCACTATGGAAGACGTTATGGATATTCCCTAAAAAATTAGGAATAAAGCCACCTTGTGATCCAGAAATCCCACCTCTAGGCATATACACTGAGGGAACCATTATTCATTACAGCACTATTTACAATAGCTAGAACATGGCAGCAACCTGGATGTCAATGGACAAATGAATGGATAAAGAGGTTATGGTACATATACACAATGGAATATTACTTAGCCATAAGGGGGAACACATCTGAGTCAGTTCTAATGAGGTGGATGAACCTAGAGCCTATTATACAGAGTGAAATAAGTCAGAAAGAGAAAGATAAATATCGTATAATAATGTATATATACAGAGTCTAGAAAAATGGTACTGAAGAATTTATTTGCAGGGCAGCAATGGAGAAACAGACATAGAGAACAGACGTATGTACATGGGGAGATGGAGGAGAAGAGGACATGTGTGGAGAGAGTAACACGAAAACTTACATTACAATATGTAAAATAGCCAACGGGAATTTGCTGTATAACTCAGGAAACTCAAACAGGGGCTCGGTATCAGCCTAGAGGGGTGGCATGGGGAGGGAGATGGGAGGGAGGTTCAAAAGGAGGGGATATATGCATACCTATGGCTGATTCATGTTGAGGTTTGACAGAAAACAGCAAAGTTCTGCAAAGCAATTATCCTTCAATAAAAAATAAATAAATTAAAAAAATAGAAAACAACATCCAATTCAAGTAATGGTGTGTGGGAGTTTGTCTGGGATAGGAATTAGTTGTTAAGGCAAAGGTGATCTGATTCATGATAATATTGATTTGGAGGCAGGTTTCAAGGCTTTCGACCTCAATTCAACTTATAGCTGTGAATTGTGTAAGTTAGTTAACTCTTCAGGTCTCAGTTTCCTTGTCTGGGAGAGAGTAATAAGCACTGTAGCTTCTTCCTGGGAATTATACAAGTAATTCACATTGAGCACTTGGCATGATACCTAGCATGTGTGATCACTTATCACATGGAGGCTCTGGTAGAAGCACGTAAGTATGAAAGAGCGTGTTGCACATGCAGATCTGAAATTGGTTTCCTCAACTGTGTGAAGAGGGTGTGTCTTTTTGAAAAAAGAGGTCTTTTTGTATTAAAATGCAGGGGTTTGGGGACTTTCCTGGTGGTCCAGTGGTTAAGAATCTGCCTGCCAATGCAGGGGACACAGGTTTGATCCCTGGTCCCGAAACCCACATCCCCCATCCTACAGGGTAACTAAGCCCCCATGCCACAACTACTGAGCGCACACCCTAGAGTCCGTGCTCTGCAACGAGAGACCCCACTGCAAGGAGAAGCCTGCACATCGCAACTAAAGAGTAGCTTCTGCTAGCTGCAGTGAAGAGCATGTGCACCACAAAAAACCCAGAACGACTGAAAATAAATAAATAGATTTAAAACAATTAGAGGGTTTGGGCAGAAATGTACAAAGGCAGAAGTGATGGTAGGGGTGAGAGCAGGTGCTGCGGGGACTGATGGGGAAAGAGAGAGGACTATATAGGATTTGGGTCAGCTTTAGTTTCCCCATCTGTGGTATGAGAGCCTTCCTGAATTGAGACTCAGTACCTCTCCACGAGGGCTTCCCGGGAAACACAATGGTAAAGAATCTGCCTGCACTACAGGAGACACAAGAGACTTGGGTTTGATCCCTGGGTTGGGAAGATCCTCTGGAAAAGGAAATGGCAACCCACTTCAGTATTCTTGCCTGGAGAATCCCATGGAGGGAAGAGCCTGGTAGGCTACGGTCCATGAGGTCGCAAGGAGTTGGACATTACTGCAGCAATTAAACACATGCGCGCGCGCGCACACACACACACACATCTTTGCAAAGCGAGGTGGATCCACCAGGCTGGGGTTCCAGGTTCTCTTGATTTCATTCGTCTGGTCAGGTATCTGATCCTTCTTTTTGTTGTCTATAGCCAGAATTTATGATCCCTGTTGCCTGATTGCCAGAAGTGTCACCATTGGCCACATGGACAAGATTATCTGTGAACTCACTGAAAGCAAAGCTTAAATTTGGAAAGTTGTATGTGCTTAATAAATATTTATGAGTGTTGAATGGGTGAAGAGTGGATAATTAATAAATTCTTGCTGAACTTGTCTGCACCTTGTCTTAGCCGACGTTCCTAAATTTGACTAGTGCTTAATTTAGTTGACCACCTCTAATTCAACTAGGCTCATATAGAGTCTTATTCCGCAAGACTTTCCCCCAGTTCTAACCTGAAGAGGGAATATTTTAATTTAGATATTTCTAAGTACTTGAACATTGCAAAAGATGAGCAAAACTCTTTTTTCATCTCCTTTACATTCTTTCTGGGTTTTGTTACAGTTCTGTCTCTCTGTTTCCCTCTGTCTGTCTCACTGTCTGTCTCTCACACACCCACACATACACATGCATGCATATGCACACGTGTTTATGTCAGAATTTGTTAATTTGTGCATCTGAGTGTGTGTGTCTCTGTGTGTGAGTGTATGTGTCTCTGTGTGATGTCCAATATGTTTCCAAAATGTACTGGCACAAAGCCATAATTTATTTGATTTGGTTTCAGTGCACCCTGGAGTTTTGCCTTCTCCAGGTTTTCAGAGTGACTTGCTCCCAAGGCTTTAACTGTCTTGTAAAGATTGATTGTAAACTTTGCTCACTTGAATTGTGATAACAGAGAGAAGTCAGAGATGAAGTTAGAGTACGGATGTAGTGAGGAGTTTGTGGAAAATGAGAAGCCCTGGAGAAAGGAAATCATTCTGATTCTGTTTATCTTTCGTGTTGTTTGCCTGATGGCAGTTCCTGGGGACCAGTTTGCCTCCTACACTTCCCTTGCCTGACCTGTCTACATTTTCCCTCCAACTATGAAAAAGAAACCTCTTGCTTTTTATATTTGATAGTCTCTGCTAACTCAACAGCCTGAGTTTTTTTTTTTTTTTTCCATTTTCTCAATAAGAAAAGATCGGGTAAAAGTTACTGTTCTAGCTGGCTATTGAAATCTCGGGGGATTACGCCAGTCATAGAGCTTCAGACTGGGTTTATGAATGGAAAAAAGAAGAAGGCTGTAGGCAAGTCTAAGAAAATTAACATGAGACCCTAACACAGAAATGATTTCAGCGGTCAAGTAATCCAAAGTTGGCCATCAATTATCTGTTTCCTTTTTGGGTTCATCACAGAGAGTCCTGTCTGCTATGTAGCTGCTTCTTACTGATCATACAAATATTCAATGAGAAATTAGACTGTTAAAGTGACATATTTAACTCTGGTTATTTATATTTTTAACTTGACATATTATTTCTGAGTTGTTAGCAATTTCTAAAACATACATGTTGGATAACTTTATGGTGAATGGAGTTCTTAGTCTATTCCCCATTTTATTCCTTTCCATAAGTCATTCCTCAAATTTGAGGGTTTTTTACTAGATAGAAAAAAAAAATAATTGAAATTTATATTATTTTAAAATTCCATACAAAAACTATGCAAAAATAAATTGTTCATAAGGAAAATATCTGTCTCTTATACACATCTAGATGTGTATAAGAGACAGTCTATATACTAACAATGAAAAATCAGAAAGAGAAATTAAGGAATCAACCTCATTCACCATTCCAACAAAAGGAATAAAATACTTCGGAATAACCTTACCTAAGGAGAAAAGAGAACTGTATATAGAAAACTATCAGACACTGATGAAAGAAATCAAAGACGACAAAACAAATGGAGAGATATTCCATGTTCCTGGGTAGGAAGAATCAATACTGTGAAAATGACTATACTATCAAATGCAATCTACAGATTCAATGCGATCCCTGTCAAAATACCAATGACACTTTCCACAGAACTAGAACAAAAATTTCACAATTTATATGGAAACACAAAAGACCTCAAATAGCCAAAGTAGTCTTGAGAAAGAAGAATGGAGCTGGAGGAATCAACCTTCCTGATTTCAGATTATACTACAAAGCTACAGTCATCAAGACAGTATGGTACTGGCACAAAAACAGAAATATAGACCAACGGAGCAAGACAGAAAGCCCAGAAATAAACCCATGTACCTATGGGTACTTTATTTTGACAAAGGAGGCAAGAATATACAATGGGGCAAAGACAGCCTCTTCAATAAGTGGTTCTAGATAAACTGGAAAGATACATGTAACAGAATGAAATTTGAACACTTCCTAACACCATACACAAAGGTAAACTCAAAATAGATTAAAGACCTAAATGTAAGACCAGAAATTATTAAACTCTTAGGGGAAAACATAGGCAGAATACTTGATGATATAAATCAAAGCAAGATCCTCTATTATCCACTTCCTAGAGTAAGGGAAATAAAAACAGAAGTAAACAAGTGGGACCTGATTAAACTTGAAAGCTTTTGCACAGCAAAGGAAACTATAAGCAAGGTGAAGAGACAGTCCTCAGAATGGGAGAAAATAGTAGCAAATGAAACAACTGACAAAGGATTAATTTCCAAAATATACAAGCAGCTCATACAACTCAATATCAGAAAAACAAACAACCCAATCAAAAAGTGGGAAAAAGACCTAAACAAACATTTCTCCAAAGAAGACATACAGATGGCTACCAAACACATGAAAAGATGCTCAACATCGTTCATTATTAGAGAAATGCAAATCAAAACTAACATGAGACATCAACTCACAACAGTCAGAATGGCCATTATCAAAAAGTCTACAAACAATAAGTGCTGGCAAGGGTGCAGAGAAAAGGGAACACTTTTGCACTGTTGGTGGGAATGTAAATTGATACAGCCACTATGGAAGACGTTATGGATATTCCCTAAAAAATTAGGAATAAAGCCACCTTGTGATCCAGAAATCCCACCTCTAGGCATATACACTGAGGGAACCATTATTCATTACAGCACTATTTACAATAGCTAGAACATGGCAGCAACCTGGATGTCAATGGACAAATGAATGGATAAAGAGGTTATGGTACATATACACAATGGAATATTACTTAGCCATAAGGGGGAACACATCTGAGTCAGTTCTAATGAGGTGGATGAACCTAGAGCCTATTATACAGAGTGAAATAAGTCAGAAAGAGAAAGATAAATATCGTATAATAATGTATATATACAGAGTCTAGAAAAATGGTACTGAAGAATTTATTTGCAGGGCAGCAATGGAGAAACAGACATAGAGAACAGACGTATGTACATGGGGAGATGGAGGAGAAGAGGACATGTGTGGAGAGAGTAACACGAAAACTTACATTACAATATGTAAAATAGCCAACGGGAATTTGCTGTATAACTCAGGAAACTCAAACAGGGGCTCGGTATCAGCCTAGAGGGGTGGCATGGGGAGGGAGATGGGAGGGAGGTTCAAAAGGAGGGGATATATGCATACCTATGGCTGATTCATGTTGAGGTTTGACAGAAAACAGCAAAGTTCTGCAAAGCAATTATCCTTCAATAAAAAATAAATAAATTAAAAAAATAGAAAACAACATCCAATTCAAGTAATGGTGTGTGGGAGTTTGTCTGGGATAGGAATTAGTTGTTAAGGCAAAGGTGATCTGATTCATGATAATATTGATTTGGAGGCAGGTTTCAAGGCTTTCGACCTCAATTCAACTTATAGCTGTGAATTGTGTAAGTTAGTTAACTCTTCAGGTCTCAGTTTCCTTGTCTGGGAGAGAGTAATAAGCACTGTAGCTTCTTCCTGGGAATTATACAAGTAATTCACATTGAGCACTTGGCATGATACCTAGCATGTGTGATCACTTATCACATGGAGGCTCTGGTAGAAGCACGTAAGTATGAAAGAGCGTGTTGCACATGCAGATCTGAAATTGGTTTCCTCAACTGTGTGAAGAGGGTGTGTCTTTTTGAAAAAAGAGGTCTTTTTGTATTAAAATGCAGGGGTTTGGGGACTTTCCTGGTGGTCCAGTGGTTAAGAATCTGCCTGCCAATGCAGGGGACACAGGTTTGATCCCTGGTCCCGAAACCCACATCCCCCATCCTACAGGGTAACTAAGCCCCCATGCCACAACTACTGAGCGCACACCCTAGAGTCCGTGCTCTGCAACGAGAGACCCCACTGCAAGGAGAAGCCTGCACATCGCAACTAAAGAGTAGCTTCTGCTAGCTGCAGTGAAGAGCATGTGCACCACAAAAAACCCAGAACGACTGAAAATAAATAAATAGATTTAAAACAATTAGAGGGTTTGGGCAGAAATGTACAAAGGCAGAAGTGATGGTAGGGGTGAGAGCAGGTGCTGCGGGGACTGATGGGGAAAGAGAGAGGACTATATAGGATTTGGGTCAGCTTTAGTTTCCCCATCTGTGGTATGAGAGCCTTCCTGAATTGAGACTCAGTACCTCTCCACGAGGGCTTCCCGGGAAACACAATGGTAAAGAATCTGCCTGCACTACAGGAGACACAAGAGACTTGGGTTTGATCCCTGGGTTGGGAAGATCCTCTGGAAAAGGAAATGGCAACCCACTTCAGTATTCTTGCCTGGAGAATCCCATGGAGGGAAGAGCCTGGTAGGCTACGGTCCATGAGGTCGCAAGGAGTTGGACATTACTGCAGCAATTAAACACATGCGCGCGCGCGCACACACACACACACATCTTTGCAAAGCGAGGTGGATCCACCAGGCTGGGGTTCCAGGTTCTCTTGATTTCATTCGTCTGGTCAGGTATCTGATCCTTCTTTTTGTTGTCTATAGCCAGAATTTATGATCCCTGTTGCCTGATTGCCAGAAGTGTCACCATTGGCCACATGGACAAGATTATCTGTGAACTCACTGAAAGCAAAGCTTAAATTTGGAAAGTTGTATGTGCTTAATAAATATTTATGAGTGTTGAATGGGTGAAGAGTGGATAATTAATAAATTCTTGCTGAACTTGTCTGCACCTTGTCTTAGCCGACGTTCCTAAATTTGACTAGTGCTTAATTTAGTTGACCACCTCTAATTCAACTAGGCTCATATAGAGTCTTATTCCGCAAGACTTTCCCCCAGTTCTAACCTGAAGAGGGAATATTTTAATTTAGATATTTCTAAGTACTTGAACATTGCAAAAGATGAGCAAAACTCTTTTTTCATCTCCTTTACATTCTTTCTGGGTTTTGTTACAGTTCTGTCTCTCTGTTTCCCTCTGTCTGTCTCACTGTCTGTCTCTCACACACCCACACATACACATGCATGCATATGCACACGTGTTTATGTCAGAATTTGTTAATTTGTGCATCTGAGTGTGTGTGTCTCTGTGTGTGAGTGTATGTGTCTCTGTGTGATGTCCAATATGTTTCCAAAATGTACTGGCACAAAGCCATAATTTATTTGATTTGGTTTCAGTGCACCCTGGAGTTTTGCCTTCTCCAGGTTTTCAGAGTGACTTGCTCCCAAGGCTTTAACTGTCTTGTAAAGATTGATTGTAAACTTTGCTCACTTGAATTGTGATAACAGAGAGAAGTCAGAGATGAAGTTAGAGTACGGATGTAGTGAGGAGTTTGTGGAAAATGAGAAGCCCTGGAGAAAGGAAATCATTCTGATTCTGTTTATCTTTCGTGTTGTTTGCCTGATGGCAGTTCCTGGGGACCAGTTTGCCTCCTACACTTCCCTTGCCTGACCTGTCTACATTTTCCCTCCAACTATGAAAAAGAAACCTCTTGCTTTTTATATTTGATAGTCTCTGCTAACTCAACAGCCTGAGTTTTTTTTTTTTTTTTCCATTTTCTCAATAAGAAAAGATCGGGTAAAAGTTACTGTTCTAGCTGGCTATTGAAATCTCGGGGGATTACGCCAGTCATAGAGCTTCAGACTGGGTTTATGAATGGAAAAAAGAAGAAGGCTGTAGGCAAGTCTAAGAAAATTAACATGAGACCCTAACACAGAAATGATTTCAGCGGTCAAGTAATCCAAAGTTGGCCATCAATTATCTGTTTCCTTTTTGGGTTCATCACAGAGAGTCCTGTCTGCTATGTAGCTGCTTCTTACTGATCATACAAATATTCAATGAGAAATTAGACTGTTAAAGTGACATATTTAACTCTGGTTATTTATATTTTTAACTTGACATATTATTTCTGAGTTGTTAGCAATTTCTAAAACATACATGTTGGATAACTTTATGGTGAATGGAGTTCTTAGTCTATTCCCCATTTTATTCCTTTCCATAAGTCATTCCTCAAATTTGAGGGTTTTTTACTAGATAGAAAAAAAAAATAATTGAAATTTATATTATTTTAAAATTCCATACAAAAACTATGCAAAAATAAATTGTTCATAAGGAAAATATAGATTCTTTTTTCTACATTAACTATCAGCTCCGCTTGGGATATTTTTTTCTAAACACAAGACCAACTCACATATCAGCACCTGAGTGTCCACTGGTGTGTATATGTGTGTGTGTGTGTGTGAGAGAGACAGTGTTGCAATGAGATTATACATTTTATTTCATTCAAAGAAAATAAAGATTTTCAACTTAAAATCAACCTAATTTCTATGTTTAAATTATTTTTTACAGTTAAACCAAACCATTTAGTTAGCATATGAAATTACTTAGTTTGATATTTTGTGTGGCAAAACTATAGGGGTCATGTTTATAACATGTCAGTTTAGAATATGCAGAGTCAAGGAACACGTATAAAAGGGCTTGTTATATGATTGATCCCACCCTGCCTTGAAACAAAGTCAGATTTCTTCTGTGTCTTTGCTGTTTGAATGAGCAAATAAATATGTGTTGGTTGGTGAAGTTGGAGAGGAGGGAAGAATCATGTCTAATTTTAATGCTTTCCCTTCATTTACCAAAATGGGTTTCAAATTTTTCTAAACATGCATTTACTTTTCTAAATTGTAATTGCTAATGCTTATGCAAATATTGCTTAAACCTTAATTTCTTTTTTGAATACTTTCCACATCGGGTCTTTGCCCTTCCTTTTATCATTTTACTTCACAAGGCTTAACCTCGCCACAGACAATGTTTCCTCCCCAAATTGCTGTGCTGAGCTAGACTGATTATCATTGCATAAATATTATCTCCAGATAAGATTTATTGACTGCCCACCCGTGGAAGGCACTGAATGAGGCCTCTCAGTAAATGTTATTGAATAGCTTCCACCTCTGTTCATAAGATCTGTGCTGCTCGAAAAGGTAAGGCCAAAATTACCTCATATCCTATTTCCTCTGTCATACTCGGAATATAGATTTATAGTTGGATTTCTTCTTTCTACTTTGTGATCTGGAAACTCATTATGAAGTAGCTGTTCTTTCCATAAACTTTTTAGATCTGTGTGAGCTTTCTTTTATTACTTTTTCATGCTGATATGCTCTGGCATCAAAGAATCCTTACAAAGGGATATCTCTAGACCTATTCCTTGGTCATAACAGAAAACAAGACTTTTTTTTTTTTTTCCATAAAATAAGAATTTGGTCCAAATGCAAATCATGTGCTAAAGTTCCACTCATTTAGTAGAACATTAATCACTATCCATCCATTTGGTAAGGTTTCAGGTATTTTGATTTTAAAAGTTAGTATTGTGCATTAAATACGTGATTAGACTTTTAAACCAGTAACGTAATTTGGGTTGAAAAGAACAAAAGTGGAAACACGCGTTTGATAACATTAAATGTTTGCTTGACTTTAGCATCATTTGTGTGTGAAAGTCACTCAGTTGTGTCCAACTCTTTGTGACCCGATGGACTGTACAGTCCATGGAACTCTCCAGGCCCAAACACTGGAGTGGGTAGCCTTTCCTTTCTCCAGGGCATCTTCCCAACCCAGGGATCAAACCCAGGTCTCCTGCATTGGAGGTGGATTCTTTACCAGCTGAGCCACAAGGGAAGCCCAAGAATACTGAAGTGGGTAGCCTGTCCCTTCTCCAGGGGATCTTNAGCCTTTCCTTTCTCCAGGGCATCTTCCCAACCCAGGGATCAAACCCAGGTCTCCTGCATTGGAGGTGGATTCTTTACCAGCTGAGCCACAAGGGAAGCCCAAGAATACTGAAGTGGGTAGCCTGTCCCTTCTCCAGGGGATCTTCTTGACCCAGGAATTGAACCAGGCTCTCTTGGATTGCTGGCAGATTCTTTACCAACTGAGCTATGAGGAAAGCCTTAGCATCATTTAAGAAATATATTAAATAGTTTGCACGAGGGTGTTTTGGAGATGTATGTAGGGAGTAAAAATGGTCATAAGTTTGTACCTTTGAGGAGGACAAGGGGATATTGTCTCATCTGCTTGGTTGCTTTTGGAGAGTGTTGCTTTATATCACACTCAGGGTACGGTACTGAACAGACTGGTTCAAATCACAGCTTTGTTTTGCTTTATTGCCTGACTTTGGACAAACTCAACTGTTCTGACCCTCAATTTCCTTACGTGTAAACCTGGAGCAGAGAGATCTGTTTAGCTTGGTGGATGTTATGAGTATTATAGATAATTTAATGTAAAGTGCCTTATACCTAGTCAATATTAGCTATATAGTCACTGTTAGTATAGCCTTTAGCAGGTCTTGCAAATGTATTTAAAAAATCATTTAGGTCCCCAAACTGTATTTGACTTGCAAATCTTATTAACCTTACCATGTTTAGAGTGGCGTTCTTCCTGCGCCTCTCTCAGTTTTCTTATTACCTTATATTGCTTTCCTTAACCAATTAGTTTATGGAAAATATGCAATGTGTAATCACAAATGAATTTTTTAAAAGCCTACCTAGAAGGACTTAGATATCTAAATGAGTCCTTTAAAACGTCCCCATAGGGAAGCTCTCTATTACATCAGCATTACTGCCATTGTTTAAGATCATTTTAAAGCTTCCCTTTGAAAATAGCCTTCAAAGTCCATATGCAAGCCATCTAGGAAAATTGATCACATTGCTGAGAGTCACTCCTTATTCATATTGAAAAGAAAAAGTGTCATCTAGCTTGGCTCTTAACTTTATTAAGAAAATATTTACCCTGAATTATGTTTTGTTCTCCTTTCCTTTCCTTTTCCTTTTCCCTCCCTCCCTGCCTCCCTTCCCTCTTCATTTCTTTTCTTTTTTTCTTGCCTACCCAGTTCTGTTGGATTCAGCAAGTATTTATTAAGCGCCTAGTATAAGTAGGATCTGGCTTCTCTGGTGGCTCAGATGTAAAGAATCCACTTGCAATGCAGGAGATGCAGGAGACACCGGTTCCAGCCTTGGGTCCGGAAGACTCCCTGAAATTAGGAAATGGCAACACCCTCCAGCGCTCTTGCCTGCAAAGTTCCATGGACAGAGGGATTGCAGAGAGTCAGACACACACACACACACGTGTAGCATCCTGAGGGATCTGTGCTCAGTCGTGTCCGACTCTGTGCGACCCCACAGACTACAGCCCGCCAGGCTCCTCCGTCCGTGGGATTTTCCAGCAAGAACACTGGAGTGGGCTGCCATCTCCTTCTCCATGTGTAGCATCAGCGGACAATAACAAGATCCTTGAGTGGTATCGGGACTCCCGTCGAGGAATTCCCTCTCCTAAGGTTAGTTCACGTGCCGGCTCACTCCGGATCCTTCTCCTCACCTCCAGCACTGTTAAGGGCAGCTTGCTCAGCCGGACACACTCTCCAAGGAGAACTGAGCCTTGAATGTGATGCTGTAAGAAGAAACAGATTTTAAAAATTCTAGTCACAGCGATCTCAGGGCAAAACTTCCAGTGTTTTCCCGTCACAGGGACCCGTGCAGCTGCCTTCTTTCTGTTCCTGTGTTGACTTCCTTCTGGTCCTGTGAAAGTCCTCGTGTTTCTCCAGCACTTTTCCCCCTTATATTGGGGAGCTGAGGTTGATCGCTGCTGGTATATACAGATGAAATAACAGCTACCATTTTTTTCTTCGATGTTTGGTGCTGACAGGTTTGTGTTAACAGCAGTGTTTGTATAATTATTTGAATATCTCATTGAACTGCCCTATTTCAAAAATATATATTGGAAAACATAAAAAGGAAAGTGTTGATACAAGTGATCAGAAGTAAATCTCTCAAACGAATATAGCTGAGATAAAAATGAAAATTTAGCATGTCAACAATTCAGAAACATTAGAGCCACAGGATCAAGGTAACTGCATATTCAATTATGAGCAAAAAGAAAATCAAAATAGGTATTAAGTACTAAAATTATACAATCAAATCTTTAAGGAGAAGGATGATAGAACAGATTTAAAAAAATAAGAAATGATATTTTAACTCTTTAGGAATTTCTCTATAATACATATTTTAGTCAGCCACCCCACTCCAGTACTCTTGCCTGGAAAATCCCACGGACAGAGGAGCCTGGTGGGCTGCAGTCCATGGGGTCGCTAAGAATCAGACACAACTGAGTGACTTCTCTTTCACTTTTCACTTCATGCATTGGAGAAGGCAATGGCAACCCACTCCAGTGTTCTTGCCTGGAGAATCCCAGGGACGGAGGAGCCTGGTGGGCTGCCGTCTATGGGGTCGCATAGAGTCGGACACGACTGAAGCGACTTAGCAGCAGCAGCAGCAGCATTCTATTGATACACAAAGGTTTTCAAGTATTAATTAGGTTGTTATGTAGTAATAAACAGAAAACTTAAATACTCAAGCATAGTATAATGGTTAAATGTTAGAAATATTTATACAATGGAATATTATATAAACATTTAAAAACTTTTTTATGAGTCTTTATAGGTTTGAAAAAATGTCCACAAAATGAAGTTACCTATGAAATAAAAGAATACTAAACTAGATGAAAAACATAATCCAAAATTAAAACAGTAAACTTTTTCAGTTTACTTCAGTTCAGTCACTCAGTCATGTCTGACTCTTTGCTACTCCGTGAATCACAGCATGCCAAGCCTCTCTGTCCATCACCAACTCCCGGAGTTCACTCAAACTCATGTCTGTCGAGTCGGTGATGCCATCCAGCCTTATATACATGCAAAAAAAACAAAAACAAAAACAAAAAACCTGGAAATAAATACAACAAAATATTTACTCTGAGTAGTAAAATATATGAGAAGTTTTTATTTTCTTTTTGAAACACTGATTTTTTCCCCAATTTTGCGAAAAAAGAATTTGCAAAATGTGCAACAATTTTCTAAAGAAATAAATAAGCATTTACATTAAAGTTGAAGATTTGGAAATAAGCTGATAAAATATTTAAATATAAGGCCAGGTGAATTGGACAAAAATGACAGGACTGCTATTCTTCAGTAGGTTATCATTGCTTTTCTCTTAAGTTCTGCAAAATCCCAGGTTCCATTCTTCTGTGGTTAACTCTTAACTGTTTTCTTTAAATTTTCTCTGCTAGTCTGTTCCCAAAAGATAAAATCTTGGAGAGGAATGAAGAATTACCTAATGAGTTAAACTAATACAGAAAGCTTGGCCAGAAATTTCAGTGGCTTAAACTGATTTTCTACTTTCATATTACTACTCCACCTCCAGTCAGCCTCATAAATAATCAGTTATCAAAGCCAACTAAATTAATTCTACTATCAGAGCAACCCAAAATATCAGCTGCCTTCAGTCATTAAGTCCATAAAGAATAAGCACAGTGAAACTCTTGTTATAAACTTAGAAACAGCAGTAATCCAATGAGCTCTGTATTATACACAATATTTTAAAAATTAATCAGCACAGTTTCATATGTATCCTCAAATTATTCTCAGTGTTTTTAACTTCTGATGTGATCTCTGTCCAGATATGTTCAGTTCAGTTCAGTTCAGTCGCTCAGTCATGTCCGACTCTTTGCGACCCCATGAATCGCAGCATGCCACGCCTCCCTGTTCATCGCCATCTCCCGGAGTTCATTCAGACTCACGTCCATCGAGTCCGTGATGCCATCCAGCCATCTCATCCTCGGTCGTCCCCTTCTCCTCCTGCCCCCAATCCCTCCCAGCATCAGAGTCTTCTCCAATGAGTCAACTCTTCTCATGAGGTGGCCAAAATACTGGTTTCAGCTTTAGCATCATTCCTTCCAAAGAAATCCCAGGGCTGATCTCCTTCAGAATGGACTGGTTGGATCTCCTTGCAGTCCAAGGGACTCTCAAGAGTCTTCTCCAACACCACAGTTCACAAGCAGTTAATGGGCTGGAAAACAATGAATTCAGTACCTTTCACATGCCCATATGTAACTTCTTCCCTTTGTTTGCTGAGTTCTTGCTATTGCCTTGCCTGTGACATATTGGGCAGCTTCATTCTCTCCTGTCGGCAGGACTATTGTGTCACAAAGTGCATTGGATCAAAATTCTGGAAATGTTGTGTTGAGTGTTTAAATCAACAGCAGTAATAAAAGACAACATGTATGTTCACAAGATGAGCTTCCAAACATTTTCCTGAATAACATGATATGGAACATAGAATGCCAAAGCTTCCCAAATAACTCACAATTAAATCACAACTCCCTTTAGGCCTGAATAATATTAGGGATATCCAGAAATCTAGACTTGGAAATTTTAAGTAGTACATTTAATTTCTTTGGTCCTCAGAAATTTGCTTGACTAGACAGTAGACACTCAACTTCTTCCTTTTTCATCAGAGCAAGCCATTACAAGCATATTTGTTGATGCCTTCAGGTACAGAAAAAAATGTTCAGTAGTTAATTTGCTTTTAAGGGATAGTAGTCAATTTATTAAAGTTAGAGATTGAAAAATTGAGTTGTTCCTTAAGCTTTTAGGTTTATTTTACGAAATTTGCTCTAAAAGTCTATAGTAACTCTTAAAGGCGTTTGATTAACTGTTGGGTCTATTTGCAAGTGTGTAGTTGCTGTTGTTTACTGGGTAAGTTGTGTCTGCCTCTTTTTTTTTTTAGGAGTGAAACAGTAGATTTATTTATTTATTATTTTTTTTAATTTTAATTTTTACTTTATTTTACTTTACAGTACTGTATTGGTTTTGGCATACATTGACATGAATCCGTCATGGGTGTACACGAACTCCCAAACATAAACCGCCCCCTCCCACCTCCAACCCCACATCATCCCTCCGGATCATCCCCATACACCAGCCCCAAGCATCCTGCATCCTGCATCGAACATAGACTGGCGATTCATTTTTTACATGATAGTATACATATTGTAATGCTATTCTCTCAAATCATCCCACCGTCTCCCTCTCCCTCTCCCTCAGAGTCCAAAAGTCCGCTCTACACATCTGTGTCTCTTTTGCTGTCTTGCATACAGGGTCCTCATTACCATCTTTCTAAATTCCATATATATGTGTTAGTATATTGTATTGGTGTTTTTCTTTCTGGCTTACTTCACTCTGTATACTCGGTTCCAGTTTCATCCATCTTATTAGAACTGATTCAAAGGTATTGTTTTTAATGGTTGAGTAATACTCCAATGTGTATATGTACCACAGCTTTCTTATCCATTCATCTGCTGATGGACATCTAGATTGTTTCCATGTCCTGGCTATTATAAACAGTGCTGCGATGAACATTGGGGTACATGTGTCTCTCTATTCTGGTTTCCTTGGTGTGTATGACCCAATGGACTGTAGCCTGCCAGGCTCCTCTGTCCATAGGATTTCCCAGGCAAGAAAATTGGAGTGGGTTTCCAGTCCTTCTCCAGGGGATCTTCCCAACCCAGGGATTGGACACTCTTCTTCTATATTGTAGGGGGATACTTTACCACTGAGCCACCTACACCTTTAAATCATTTAAACTTCATTAGTAGATTTAATATTTTCTTTTTAACTGTGTTGATGATGTGACTGGCAAGTCTCAAGAATTTTATCATTTCTTATGCATCTGACAAATTAAAACTACAAATATGAAAAAGCTTTTTTTTTTTTAAAAAAAAGATCTGATACATAAAACCCAAAATTTCCATTTAGAAACATCAATGTTTAAATTCTGGTTATACATTTTAACTCAGAATTACAAGCCTGACATATTATTTCAATAATCTAAGTTTTCCTAAATGCACCACATACTTAAAATACCAAATGCTTCTGACTCATTGCTCAGTGAACATAATAATACATTGAATATGATTCTAGAGCTTTGCCATAATGCTAGAAATCTCAAACTTCACTTGACTTTCTAAAAATCTCTTAAACTTAACATATTCAAAACTGAACTTGTGATCTTCTACCCAATCCATGCTCCAGTGGCAATCTTCCTAAAAGTGCTAACTTCGTCCTTACAGTTGTTGAAGCCCACAAATTTGGAGTCATCTCTGACTCTTCACACTGACATTTGGTCCTGAAATTGTCTAGACTCTACCTGCAAAATATGTCTAGAATCATACAATTCTCACTAGCCTCACTAGACCAGACTAGCCTTCTGGTCCAAGTCATCATCATTTCTTACATATATTTCCCCCCTTTTACTTTTTAAAAATTGAGATAAAATTCACATAATATAAAATTAACCATTTAAAGGGAATAATTTAGTGGCATTTGGCATATTCACAATGTCGTTCACCACCGCCTTTATCTAGTTTCAGAATAGCTTCATCATCTCAAAGTAAAATGGCATACCCGTTAAGAAGTTACTTCCTAAGTCATCTTTCTCCCAACCCCTGGAAACTACTATGAATCTTTATGAATTTTCCTAATCTAGATATTTCTTATAAATGGAATCATGCAGTACATAGCCTTTTGTGTCTAGAATTTTTAAACAACATAATTGTATTGAGATACATGCTACTTTGTAGCATGTATCATGCCTTTTTATGGCCGAATAATATTTCATTGTATGTAAATACCACAGTTTATATATCCATTCATCTTGTGTGTAACTTTGTAATAGATGTCCAACTGTTCTCTCTGCTTCTGTCTTTGACCCCCTGCAGTCTTTTCTCCGGGGAAGGCAACGGCACCCCACCCCAGTACTCTTGCCTGGAAAATCCAATGGACGGAGTAGCCTGTTGGGCTGCAGTCCATAGGGTCGCTAACAGTTGGACAGACTGAGCAACTTCACTTTCACTTTTCTCTTTCATGCACTGGAGTAGGAAATGGCAACCCACTCCAGTATTCTTGCCTGGAGAATCCCAGGGATGGGGGAGCCTCGTGGGCTGCCGTCTATGGGGTCACACAGAGTCGGACACGACTGAAGTGACTTAGCAGCAGCAGCAGCAGCAGTCTTTTCTCAACACAGTAACTAAAGAGAAGCTTTTAGAATGTGTCACTTTATGTCACTCCCCTCCTCAAATCTTTCATATATATCACGTTGTCACTTGAGCTAACATCCAAAGTCTTTAGAAGACCTTGTAGAATCTGAAATACCTCCCCACGTCTGTTCCCTCACTCGTAGTCCACACTCTACTCCCCCCTCCACATGCTGCACTGCATTCACAGTGGTCTCCAAAGTCCTGAAGGCAGCATGCATCCTCCTACTCCAAGGCCTCTGGACGGACCTACTTCCCTATATTCCCATGGTTTACCCTTTCACCTCCTCAAGTCTTTGTCCAAAACCCTTTCACCATCTTGCCCCTTGCCTTTTAGTTTAGATCTTTCTTACTATGTTCTGTCTTTTCTGTAGCATGTATCCTTTTTTAATGTACTATTAAGGNTCCAAGGCCTCTGGACGGACTTACTTCCCTATATTCCCATGGTTTACCCTTTCACCTCCTCAAGTCTTTGTCCAAAACCCTTTCACCATCTTGCCCCTTGCCTTTTAGTTTAGATCTTTCTTACTATGTTCTGTCTTTTCTGTAGCATGTATCCTTTTTTAATGTACTATTAAGGTAATTGTTGCCTAGAATACATCCTGAGACAAAATTTGAGTGTAAGTAGTTTGTTTGGGATGTGACCCCCCAAGAAAAACAGACAGGGGTGTAAGGAAGCTGGTCAAGCAGAGGCAGGTTATTGAGCAGATTATCGTGGTGGACCGCTGAGGCTCAACTGCTTCTTGCCAAGACGTTAGGAGCCGGGGTGTATATCCCCCAGCACTACTTCTGTCTTTGGATGAGGGCTCTTTTCAGGACCTCAAAGCTCGTTTCTGCTGTTCCTGGAGTGTGAGAAGACTGTGCGCCTGCTGCTCAGGCAGACTTGCAGTTATTTATTCACAATTAATAGCCTTCAACCCATGAGTGTGGAGAAAAAGTAAGCAGGGCACTGGCATCGTCAGTGCTGCTCATTTATTATATTTATTCCCTGATGAGAAGGCAAGATTTACACAGGAAGACTTTTTCTATTTTGCTCATTAATGTATCCACAGTTCTCAGAAGAGTGCCTGGCTCTAGCACACAGGCAGTAGATACTTCAGAATGAATGAATGGATAAATAAAGAGCATACATGATTATCTTGAAGACCCTATATTTAATTCTAAATATACATGGCTTGAACAACATTTTCTTTGGGGGATGTAATTTTATTGCCTCATTGTTTAGAGTGGTTCATGAGGGATGTTTTTGGTTGCCTTCTCAATTTGCTGCAGTAATTAACAATCAGGAGTTCTAATCAGGAAGCGACAGATTCTTTGTCTCTGATGTGGATAAAGTGGATTGATCCTTATATATTTTATTTGACAGGGACTTCATAACTTAAAGCTACAGCTAATCATACACCATAAGTCGGATTACTCTACAATCCTCTTTTAGATGGCTATACCTCTTGATTGAATTTTGCTTATCTTTGACTCTTAAAATACATAATGTTTTTTCTTCAAACACTGGAGACCCCAAATTTGGCAATATTGTTGATTTTTTCATATACTTACAAATTGTTTAGTATTTCAATTCAAGAATTAAAAAAAAAAAAACCTTTGAATTCTGAACATCTCACATAACTTCCTAGGTTATTCTATTAAAATAAATCTTTTAAATAAAATAAAACCTTATAGGAAGCCCAGTCCACAAAACAAATTCTGAGATTATCTGATGAAAGAAGAGTGGGATTTGGGGATCTGTCTTCTTAAAACCGCTTGATCATTTTAGAAGTCTTGGAGGCACAAAGTAGGTCCATAGAAATGGAAGATTATGAGAAACCCTTCTAATTCTAATTTTCAGATTTTCTGTACAAAAATCTGCTGCCTTTGGGAAAATTCTTTGGCTTTCTAATGCACTTTTACATGTAATTAGACTATAAACATAATATTAAAAGCTACCATTCATTATGTATCTGCCAATTGCAAGGTATCGTCGTAATTTGATTTGGATTTCTAAATAAAGTAGTAAAGTTATTCCCATTGAAAATGAAAGTGAAAGTTGTTTGGTTGTCTGTGACTCCTTGCAATCCCGTGGACCATACAGTCCATGGAATTCTCCAGGCCAGAATACTGGAGTGGGTAGCCTTTCCCTTCTCCAGAGGATCTTCCCAACCCAGGGATTGAACCCAGGTCTCCCACATTGCAGGTGGATTCTTTACCAACTGAGCCACAAGAGGAAGCCCAAGAATACTGGAATGGTAGCTTATCCCTGCTCCAGCAAACCTTCCTGACCCAGGAATTGAACCTGGGTCTCCTGCATTGCAGGTGGATTCTTTACCAACTGAGCTATTAGGGAAGCCGAAAGTTATTACATTATTAAACATACAGAAATTGGTGCAGAGTTGTTAACTGATACAGCTAGTAAGTCATAGAACCAATATTTGAACCAATCCTATCTGTCCTATACCTACATAGGTTTAAACGATGTTTTGTCACTTAGTGAATATTCAGTGAAGAACAGTGGAGAAGCAGCATTTTATATGAAGAATGCTGTTGATTCTTCATATAATGCTGAGATTCTTCAAGTCTCAGGATTTAGGATCGAGAGAAAGCATGTGATTTTTGACTGTAGTGTTCAATTCATAAATTCACCACTACTATACGTGAGAATTAAAATTTATATTGGACACAAAGTTTTAATCACCAACATAGGAATTTTAATAAGAAAATTTCTTAAGCAGAAAGAGAATGCTCAGCTGTGCAATTTTATCCACAATGGACAGATGAATGAACCCATTACAAAAGAAAAAATGTTGTTCTAAATGCCTTTTAAAGACCCTTAGACAGTTGTGAAGAACGAAGTAATAGCACAGTGGGGAGACCCTCAGAACTGGTGCTACTGCGTACATGTTCAAGGTGGTAATGGAGATGTGAACTGAAGGAAAAAGTCTTGCATCAACTGCAGACTCATTTTTTCGACCAAAATTGAAGTATGCTTTCAATGAGACCAGTTCAGGGAAGAGGAGAAAAAAGGAAAGAAGCAAAATACCAATGCATATTGAAATACCTGGAACATATTAATACAAGGGAAGAGGCAGCTAGTTATAATCATTGGATTTTTATAAAAAACATTAATACAATGTCTGTTGTACAGCTAGACTTTCTTTCTTATGTCATGAATACATTTTTGAAGAATGCTTCTAAATTGGGTTTGCTTGTACTATAAGTGATGCAATTTAGGTAATTGTCATAATCATAAGTATGTTCTAGATAGCTTTTCTATTCCAATTTTTAACTGCCTGCTCTTTCAATGGGGCCCAAGAGATGCAAAATTTGGGAGTATGATTATGTAGCCAGCTGCTTCTATTAATGGGATTAATCTATATTAGACTGAAATTAAATATTAAATTAATCTATATTAGACAGAAATTAAATATTCCTTTAGAAGTCCTCTTGCGTGATGTTTCTAAGCAATGTTATGATTTATGTAAATTGTATGCTATAAAAGAGTTTGGGAGGACTTAATGTAATATTCTACATGCAAAAAAAATCTTACTAAATCATCACTAAAAGAAAATCTAAACTAATGAAAATTTTAGAGAGACTAGAGAGAATATTCCTTTTAAATGTGCGTTCTAATCTTAATGTCATCCGTTAAGTGTAAATTTTTTCTTATTCCTGATTTAAATGTATTCCTCTTGTTATTTCTTTGGTCTCTAACCATTATTACCTATTGATACTGTCATCCCAGTATTCACACAATCCCATCTATTAATACTTATTACTTTTGAGGCTGTGGTATATTCTGAGTTAACTGAGGGGCAGATAGCCCTCTAGGCCCTGCAGCTACACTGCTGTAGATCAAAATTCTGACTGTGGGACTTTGTGGACAAAATCATCTAATTTCCTTATACCCCAGTTTCTCATTTGTAAATGGAGATAATAATAGTAAATAGCTCTTAGATTGTTTGTGACTATATGAGATTTTATAAGTATAAAATAAAGGGCAGTGCTTGGTATATAGTAAGTTTTCAATAAAATTAGCTAAATATTTTCTTTATCTTTTTCTTCTGAGATTACTTTTGACAAAGTGGGGATTCAGTAATCCCTGGAGTGTGTACTTTAGGTTGAACTTCCTCAGCTGTTTCTTTCCATTTGGCTCTTTTAGTAAAGTAATCTGACTAGATGTCACTTTATATAGACCACAGAACAACTCTAAACGTTTAAAGGTGTCTTCAGTTATTAGTCAGATCACTTTTGAATGATTGAATATATTGATTATTTCAAATACTTCTGGTGACTGGGACCCAGGCATACCATTGAGTCATTGCATGCCTGTCTATGTGTGAGGGATTTTTCTTTCTGTTTAATGTGAATCATTGTCTGAAACAACTGGAATTTTTTTGTTAGTGGTTGTATCACTGCCTAATAAAAGCAGCTACTACCTTTTTATTTTTTTAAAATCTTGTTCCCTTTATTCATTTGGTTTCATGGTAATTATGTCCTCCCTTAGCTGATTTTAGCTTTGCTTTCAACTGAACATTGACTTAATTCTATTGTTCTTTGAAAGCAAGCCTGGTTTTCTAAACTTTGTGTTTGATAGCTTATCTATCTATCTACCTATGAATCTGTATCAATTCATTAAGTTTTTTCTGTGTGTGTCTTTTGTTCTCCTGTGAACTCTGTACAATATTTCATGTGATGATTGTGCCCCAAAGAACAGACGCTCTTCTAATTTTGGCCTAACCAATAATATTGAGAGGTATTGCTGCTGAAAAATTACCTAGCTTGTTTTACATGATATGTCTATTAATGCAATCCGATATACCATTTGCCTTTCAGTGACAGTGTTACACTGCTGAATCATATTCAATTTTTCATCCATTATTTCTTCCCTGGTGGATCACAGAACATTTGTCTTTATTAGTTCCCACAGTATTGATTTTTGCCCTTTCCTTCTTCTGTTGAGATCAAACCACATTTTAATCACATCTTCCAAACTAGATTTTTGTGTCTTAATATAAAAAAATGTCCAAGTGGGAAAATTTTTTTAATGAATTTAAGCAAGCAGTGTTCTTTTGCATTGCATCATGGAGTGTTAGGTATGCAGAATCTTGGGAGACAGTAGGAAGAACTCAATAAATGATTGACACTAATTTTCTTTTGCCCTGAAGATGGTTTTGTGGCTATAAATCACCAAGGATGATTGGTTTCAGCTAATTTGCCATGGAAAACTGAATTAGAATTTTATGTTTACCAAGTCTATAGGATGGGCGGAATCTTGCTTAGCAACAATCAGTGCTCATAAGTGTCTACTACTGTGGGTCGTGCTCCATTCTGGAAGTGATGCTGAGGAGCACAGTCTTCTTCCTACGATGACTGAAAAACGTACTCCCAGATTATATCCATGTAATGGGCATCAATTATGGTATTTATTTTAGGCAATTAAATGTTTACCCCAAGAATGTAATCCTTTTTCAAAATATAAACACACTCATGTTATATTGCATACTCCAAAGCATTTTTCTACAGTCTCTCTATTTCAGAAAATAATTGTTTCCCACTATTTATGAAATAATTGGCTATTTATAACTTGGCCGTTAAGAACTTTGAAAATTTTAGCCTTGTTTAGGAGAAACCCTCATTTTGAAAAAATGAATATAATATTAAATAACTGAGTAGGCTGCAAATTACCAGCTAGCGGTTTACATCTCAATAGAAACAAAACATTAGAAAGTTTTGTGACAGAATTACTACAAAGAGTGATTAATTGGATCAGGTTTCTTTGACATATGACTATGCTTTCTTTATGGCCTCATTTATTTGTAGCCGATAAAGGGGTGTTTCAATCAGAGTGGCTATAGGCAATTCATTATTTCCTGTAAGGAAAAAAAAAATAAAAATGACAACCTTTTATTTTTAAACGATCAACTGTATTGTCCTTGCTATTTCTAATGACAGCTATTTGTTGAAAGTGACTGTAAAAGCTGGCATAACCTAAAAAGAATATTGGTTGTATCTATTCCAGCTGCGAAAATGTTTCAAATAGGAAAAGTCTAAGTTAATTTGGTTCTCCATTTTTGATATTAAAATTCACAGGAGAACTCTGCCGTCCTCTCAGGTAGGCTCAACCAAGGTGCAGGATGTGACATATTCATGTAAAAGTCTGATACCATCTCACCGGGCCACTGTGGTGCAGCAGTTTGCTCTTCACAGACAGAAAAGAGGCAAAATCTCTGTCTGTTTCTTTTGAAACAACTTAAACTCTGGACCAGTTTAATGATCCTAAGAGCAGAGATTCTAGGCCCATGGCTAAATGAGCTACAGTGTTCTGCATTTGCAGACAAGCCTTATGATTTACAAAATTTAATAAGCTGGGTCCTCATGACATTTCCCCTCAAGTTTCTGCTTTTACAATCACTGCCAAGAAGGTTGTCAAAGGGGCATATACCCATTGGCATAATGAAGCTTTACTTTTTTTTTTTTCACAAAAGTATATATACATATACTGCTCCTATTGATGATCCATTAACAATGAGTAAATTCCAGAGCATTCCTTTTACCGATATGGTATTATGTTAGTGATTTTTTTGCATTGCTTTCCCAGAGAGATATTGCTTGGGGAACATTTTTGTGGGTGCCTGCCAAGTAGTAGACAAAGGTCAGATGAGTTAACAGCTTCTCATCCACACACTACTTTTTTTCTTAATAATCTTACTTATTGATTCTTGGCTGTGCTGGGTCTGTGCTGCTGTGTGTAGGCTTTCTCGAGTTGCAGTGAGCAGAGGCTGCTCTCCAGTTGTACACAGGCTTCTCACATCTTGTTGCGGAGCATAGGCTCGAGGACTCGCGGGCTTCAGTAGCTGTGGTTGGTGGGCTCATCAGCGTGGCTCCCGGCTCCACGCATAGGCTCAGTAGTTGTGACACGTGTGCTTAGTTGCTCCACGGCATGTGGGATCCTCTCAGACCAGGCATCGAACTTGTGTCTTCTGCATTGGCAGGTGGATTCTTTACCACGGAGCCAACACGGAAGACCCCACACACTGATTCTTTAGGTCAGGTTTGATGTTAAGAAAAAGCCCTTTGTCACAGCTTAAAGTTTACCTTTTGGGACGTCCCTGGTGGTCCAGTGGGTAAGACACCACACTCCCAGTGTAGGGGACCTGGGTTTGATCCCTGGTCAGGGGACTAGATCCCACATGCCCCCACGAAGACTGGCAGAGCCAAATAAATAAATAAAAATATTTTTTAAAAAGAAACTTCATCCTTTGCATTGAAGGAACACACTGTTTTGTTTTGATTTTTTTGGGGGGGAGATCTATTTACTTTAAAAGGTACAACTGTTTAGCAGCTTTGCCTAAGAGGTTCCTATTGTATCAGCCTAGATTGTGTTGCTTAAGGCTGGCTCTTTGGGGTCAACTTTGGTTTTCAGATAGAAAAACAAAGCCCTGGGATGATTCTGTTACATTAAAGCAGATGCTACTCTTGCCCACCACGCTTTGCTGGCCTTGGATACTCTGCGTGAGAGTGTTCAGCAGAAGCCTGCAAATATCACAACCTGATCTGCTTGGGATGCCTGGCTGGGTTAACAGCGTCTTGGTAGCTGGCACACCTGATGGTATTATCTGCTATGAAATAAAATTACCCTACTCATCATATTGGAATTAAGAGTAGCCCCAAGATGACCCTTTGAAGGGATGTTGTTCCTGTTGATATTGCAGAAAAAATTATGCATCTCCCGCTGTTCTAGGCTTATTCATCCTTCCTTTTAAAGATAGGTTTCCTGATACCAAAATAGCCACATATTCCAGATTCTCAAATCAGTTTGTCTTCTGTGTCCTATTTCCTGTTCTCCATTGTTCTCTTCAATTTTTCCCAATCAACGCCTTGTTTGCTCTGTGACATGATTCACCTGGTTGTAGATTAGTTCCACAGCTTTGGCCACAATCGAAGTCCTGGGGGAATTGTATCCATATTACAAATGTATATATTTTACCCTGGTTGGGAATATTGGCCTAAATATAGTGACAAATGTGAGGAAAAATAGATATATTCTATTATCACAACCTGCTTGCTATATTTTCTTTCCACTACAGGGACTTTTCATGGGTGCATGGCAAAGCAAATTGCAATCACCTGGGTGCTTTCCACTCTAGTTCTGTCATTCTGAATGATAAATGTATTTACTCTTTAGCTGAAAATTAATACATCTATACTTCTATCTACCCATCTATACATACCTAGATCTTTATGCATGGGCAGATGATAAGCCACAACCAAAAGAACAGGTTGAGAATTTTTTTTTTTTCTAGGATCAGTGAAAAAGTGTTTTATATTCACATTTAAACATTTAAGGCCTGGAGTAAGACAGTTTTTAAGGTCAACCAGGAAGGAAGATTTTTCCCCTCCTAAGCATCTATCAACAGTCCTTGGAGAAGCAGTCAGCACTCGCATAATTTAGTACGCCTTCTCTGTGAAAAGAATGCCTTTTTGACATCATGTCACAACTTGTGCTTCAGCCAAAGATTTTCTGGTAGTCTATGCTTTGCTGCATTGATTTTCTTTTATCATTTTAGTCACAAACAGTTTCAAATCCCCTTTTTCCTTCTGTGCTCTAGAAACAAGGGAATTAAAGCCTCCTGAAAATTATGCATTTGTCTGGTACTCTTTCCACACTAGAAACAAGGTATAGTCGCTCCCCTGCAGAGGGTTGGCAGCCCTGTTGAGGCCCCACCAGGCCTGCAGGTTGCCCATGGCTAGACCATGTCATGGCCTGTTGAGGATTTAGCACCAGGCTTGACACACACAGCTGGGAAAGGACAGATAAACTGAATGATGCTTTTTACCAGCAGGGGCTGCTGCAGAGTAATAATAGTTGGAGATGTTCAGCAGGATAAGACAAAATAAAATGTGCAAGAATGTTCTGTTGGGGCAAGAGATATGGGGGAGGGAAAAGGGCAGAAGATAATGAAGACAATTGTAATTAGCCAGGGAAATAAAGCGTGTGTGTGTGTGTGTGTGTGTGTGTGTGTGTGTGCACGTGCGCACGCCTATATTATAAATTTCTGGGGTAAAGAAAAGTGAAGCAGTATTGAGGGAGTTCAAGATTAATTAGTACATAGCAAAGCCAACTTTTTAAAACTCATGAGAATCATAAATATTTTTTCAAATATCACTAGAGATACCACTTAAAACTGCAGAAAAATGATGCCTCCTTCACCCTTACCCTCACCCTCTTCTTTCAAAAACAAACCACATGCTTTGAAGATGTTTCTTCTGGGAAGGTCCCTATTCAGAGAAATACATCAGATATTTATATATTTTTCCCATTGTTTGTTTCTCTAAAACAGTTTTCTGTGAACTGTGTGGGGCTTTAAACTGTATGGCGGTTGCACAGATGGGTAACACAAAGGGTATATTTATCAGACAGAGTTATCTGAAATATATGGACGTAGGCTGGCATGTCATATGTGGAAGGGAAAGATTACACTGTATTTTCTTAGAGTGGGACTTTGTATGTGTTTGGCATACTGAGAGTTCTGAATATAAAGATGCGTCCCTGGAATATCTCTCCCTGTTCCCCCTCCACCACCAGAATTTCAGTACTGAGCAAAGGAAAACGTCAGGACACTGTCAGCTGACCACATGTCATACAATGCTGGGGAACCGTTGGGTCCTTAAATTTTCATTTTGTATGTAATCCCACAGAGCCTTATTTGTAAAGATCAGTCTTTATAGCAATCGCAGTAAATTCTTTAATACAGAATTCTAGTTTTAGTAATCAAGCAAGTAAAGGGAAAGTGTACATAGAATGAAGAAGCTGGAGTGCAAAATCTCATGAGACAAACTGGCTCTAATAGAAACGCATTTGCTTTACCCAGCAGTTCAGGAATATCAGCTGAAATGTCAGTCTATGAAGGAAATGAAGGAAAGGAAATGGACAAAACTGTTGAGTGTAGCTTTATATAAACACTGCAAACACTTACGTATGCATTGCATTTTCCGATTTCTAATTTAAGCTAGTACTGATCAGAATTCCTTTAAAATGACATTTGGTAACTTGAAAGTGGTCCTGAAAGTCTTTAGGAAATGATATGTTATCATTCCTTCTAGGTATGAACAGGGATTAGCTAAAAAACTGGCTGAAAGCTAGTGCATGAGTGAATTAGGTTATAAAATTGATACCATCTGCAAAAGTCATCATGAATTCAGTTCACTCCAGTGAAAACTTATTTAGCATCTACTACGTGCCAGATACTATGTGAGGAAACAGCAGCCATTAGAATAAGACAACCCAATTGACCTAAAGGGATTTAAAGACTGGTGGGATGACACCGGTACATTTCAAAGCAACAGGAAAGGTGCTGTGAAAGAGATATTCTCACTGTCCTACAGAACGTCTGGGTGTAGTGGGTCGGTGGTGGGGGTGTGGTGAGTATTTAGCCGAGACTGGGTAGTCAAGGCAGACTTTTTGGAGGAGATAATGCTTGACTTGATTTTCAAGTATTAATGGCAATTAACTAGGGACATAGGTCTTGAAGTTATCTTTAAAGAAATGATTTGTGTAAACTCCACAGAGTTTTCTATTGATTTAACTTATTTTATATATAAGGAATGACCATTCTTCAATTGATAAGCAATGAGCAAGCATCTGCTACATAATAGGTACCGTTCTACATACGGGGGTTAAAGCTGTGAATTAAAGACTTTCTCTGCCCTTATTAGTATTGTATTACATAACATAGTATTAAAATAAATTTATGAATAATGACTGTCATAGCTTAGAGGACACTTTCACATACACACTTTAATTTATGTTACAGTTTTGTGAGATGGTAAACTGTCTGCCTTTCCTCCCCTCCTTTGAAGCAGACGGTCACATGTGTACATCTGTGAAGCATTAAACTTGATGTCTAGAGCCCCAGGAACACCTCTCCTTTGGTCTGATCCCAACATGATCCCAAACTTAATTTTTGAACTTTAAACTGAATCCTGTTCTTAGCCTCTTCATCAAATTTAATAGATCAAAATCAATAAACATTTGTTGTTACCATAACCAAACCATGTTTAGTACTGGGGGTACTTCTTCTGCTTTGGGTAAATTGTTTCATAAATTTAATATTATACATTTGCACTTACTCAACATTCTCCAAATACTCCAATGACAATAACAATTAGAACACCCTCCACTGAGCTTCGTGGTCCAGATGCTACTATTATTTTCTTCCCTTCTTTCATAACCAGACTCCCCTGAGCCTGATATCTGCTTCCTTCCATTTCTCACTGAGTGCATCAACTCCCTATCATTTGCTTTCTATCCCAAATAATAATCTCAGGGTCTATCAGCAACTTTTCAATTATTAAATCCAGAATTTTCCTTAGTGCCCATTGCCTTGAATGAATTTAGGATTGAACTCACCTATTTGACTCCTGAGGCACTTATCTTCCTGGTTCTCCTTCTGTTTAAAGAAGGATGTTTCAGTCGTGTCTCCCTGTTCCTTCTTCTCCCTTTCCATCTCTGTGGGTGTTTATTGGAGGTCTGCCCTCTGCATCTATCCCTCCCCCTTTATTTCTTCCAAAGAGACCTTTTGCGACACCAGTTACCGCCTCCATGAAAATCAATCCTAAATGTATTCTTCTGGTGCTGATGACCAGCATAGATAGCATGTTAAAAAGCAGAGACATTACCTTGCCAACAAAGGTCCATCTAGTCAAGGCTATGGTTTTTCCAGTGGTCATGTATGGATGTGAGAGTTGGACTGCGAAGAAAGCTGAGTGCAGAAGAATTGATGCTGTTGGGTGTGGTGTTGGAGAAGAATCTTGAGAGTCCCTTGGACTGCAAGGTGATCCAACCAGTCCATCCTAAAGGAGATCAGTCCTGAGTGTTCATTGCAAGGACTGATACTGGAGCTGAAACTCCAATACCTTTGCCACCTCATGCAAAGAGCTGACTCACTGGAAGAGACCCTGATGCTGGGAGGGATTGGGGGCGGGAGGAGAAGGGGATGACAGAAGATGAGATGGCTGGATGGCATTACCGACTCAATGGACGTGAGTCTGAGTGAACTCCGGGAGTTGGTGATGGACAGGGAGGCCTGGCGTGCTTTGATTCATGGGGTCGCAAAGAGTCGGACACGACTGAGCGACTGAACTGAGTCCTGATGCTCTCGGGTGGCCTCAGCGTGCCATGGCTTGGAGCGGGGCTTGGGTTTCCACCTAGAGCCTGGGCTGGGTCATGGGGGTGAAAGCCCCAGCCTCCAGCCACTCGACCAGAGGTCAGTGATGATGGCCTTGGCCCTTCAGCTTTGCAGAAAGGAATTTCTACAAAGACAGAAAGCAGTGAACCAAGGAAAGTATTTAGTGAGAGGGAAAAAGTACAGTATGTGTGGATAGATACAGGCAGACTCAGAAGGAAAGTCCCTGTGTTGTGCCCACTTTGCAGTTTGAATTACTTTATGGGGTATTTCGTCCAAGTTTTCTTTGGCCAATCATTTTGATTTACTTGGTTCACAGTCCGTAGTTTGGTGAATCTCAGGATCCTCCCATGTGTGCACATGCAACTCAGCCAAGATGGACTCTACTGAAGAGGCCTGTGGGTAGCCTGGCTTTAGTCAGCATCACTCTTGGACCTCCAAGTAGCTTTTTCGCTCATATGTGGTCAGGGACTTCTCTTGATTTTGAGAACTAGAAAAATGTCTGGGCAAGGCCTCCCTCCTCTCTCAATTGTCCTGCTATTCTCCTCTTGGAGTTTCAGTCAGTAGGGAATAAATCTCCAATTGCTTTACCCTGGGTGGAGGGGTGGGGCATCTGCCTCCTGCCTCCTGCTTCCCAGCTCTGGTTTCATGTCTCCAGCTAAGTTATGCAAAGAGTCTACTGGGTCCTTGCCAGTATCTCAAATTTAACAAGTCTAGTGCTAAATTAACCATCTCTTCAGCTAGTTTCTCTTTCAGGAAAATGACCAGAAGATCAGGAGGACGACAACATTGCTTCACAAACCTGACTGAGAGTCAGACCTTTCTGGTGTGGAATGCTGGGCTGGTATTCTTAAACGCTGTTCAAGTGATTCCAGTGCTCAGTCAAGTTGGAAGCATTGCTTTAGGGAGAGCATCATCAAAGTGACTGATCCTAAGTCCTAGGAGGTTATACATTTACTCTATACTCTCTTTTTTTCTCAGATTGGCACTGATATTTAATAGCAATGTGATACTACGAGAGCTGCTTTATTTCCCTGAAACTCAGTTCTCTCATCTGTAAAATAAATATCAAATATCTATGGCAGATTATTGTCATGATGAGTGAGGCTAGGTGTGGAAAGTGTGCATTTTAGTGACTGTACACACAGGAGCTTTCTAATCTGCTTGCCTCTACCTCCATCCTTTCCAGTCCACTCTCCACTAACAAATTGATTTTCTGTAAGTGTCACTTTTATTTTTGTCACTTTTCTTCACGACTTCAGTGGTTTCCCATTGCCTTTGGCAGTGACACTCAGATCCTTGCTCCAAAGGCAAAAATGTCTCTTCAAGAATGCTCTGTGGTGGTTAACCACCTTTAATTTCTGAGGTAGCATCCATGTAGTTCAAAATTTAGAAGCATATCCCTTTCTAATGTGAATGTTAGTAATTTTGAAATTTGGGTCACATCCTTCCCACTGAACAATATTAGAAAATTATCCTTATCTTGTCAGCCCAGTCCATAAAAACACAACTGACTCTCTGTAGCATAAAACAATGCACTTGTAACGAAAATGTTAAAAATGATGGAAACTGCAAAAAGCAATTCCACTGCACCATTATTTTAAATAGTCTAGCCCAGGAACTTCTGGGAATAGGTGCCTGAGTGATTCAGCCAGGCCTGCATTGGCTCTGAAACACATTCCCACTAAGCTGTAACTGACTGATTTCAGATCAGCCTTTGAGCTGAAAGCAGGAAGAGAGAGAGAGAACATGAATATGTGGGATGCCTGGATGGAGCAGTAGCAAAATAGTCAAGGCAGCAGCAACAATAGTTTAAATCTCTCACTAGCAGGGTTTAATCGTGTTGACCTCCTTCAGTTCATGTGGGTCATTTGCTTCTTATATTGCCAGATGCTCTGCCACCTTGCTTTTGTCAGTCCCTTGTAAGGATTCGGGTTGAGGAGCACTGTTATTAGCTATTTAGGCTAAAAAAGCTTTCTCCCCAACCTAAATTCCCTCTTAGACAGGAATCAGGACCCTGATGAGGAAGGGTGTTGTTGTCACTCTTTGTTCAGTTGCTCAGTTGTGTCCAACTCTTTGAAAGCCCGTTGTCTGCAGCACGCCAGGCTTCCTTGTCCTTCACTGTCTCCTGGAGCTTGCTCAAACTCATGTCTATTGAGTCGGTGATGCCATCCAACCATCTCGTCCTCTGTCATCCCCTTCTCCTCCGCCTTCAATCTTGCCCAGCATCAGGGTCTTTTCTAAATAGTCAGTTCTTCCCATCAGGTGGCCAAAGTATTGAAGTTTCAGCTTCAGCATCCGTCCTTCCAATGAATATTCAGGACTGATCTCCTTTAGGATGGACTGGTTGGATCTCCTTGCAGTCAAAGGAACTCTCAAGAGTTTTCTCCAACACCACAGTTCAAAAGCATCAATCCTTCATTGCTCAGCGTTCTTTATAGTCCAACTCTAACATCCATACATGACTACTGGAAAAACCATAGTCTTGACTAGACGGACCTTTGTTGACAAAGTAATGTCTCTGCTTTTTAATATGCTGTCTAAGTTGGTCATAGCTTTTCTTCTAAGAAGCAAGCGTCTTTTAATTTCTTGGCTGAAATTTAATTTCAGTCACCATCTGCAGTGATTTTGGAGCCCCAGAAAATAAAAGTCTGTCACTGTTTCCATTGTTTCTCCATCTATTTGTCATGAAGTGATGGATGTCATGATCTTCGTTTTTTGAATGTTGAGTTTTAAGTCAGCTTTTTCACTCTCTTTCACCTTCATCAAAAGACTCTTGAATTCCTCTTTGGTTTCTGCTGTTAAGCAGCTGTTTCTAAACATTCCTGTTCAAAGTCCACTTTTAAATTTTTAATTGTTGTTTTTTGTTCCAGGGTATAGCTCTTTCATGATTTATTTATCACTCCTATTGATTGGCATCTTTTCCCTCAATTTTTTATGGTCATCAACAGTGCTACAATGAATATCCATGTATATGATGTAATTGTGTGTATTTAAAGTTGAGCGGTATTTAAAACTGACTGCTGAAAGTAAGGAAGGGAGGCTGTATTCTGGGCAGGAATCTCAGCCTCGTAGGAACAATGCTACTGTTCCCCAGAGTCACCTTTAGAGAAAACAATGAAGGTGGTAGAGTGGGTAAAAATTTAGAGGTGAGAATTTCCTTTTCCTTATGTTTATTATTTACTTTAGCATTGCTTCATGTTTTAAAGGTAGAAATTTACTATAAGTTGAATTTCTCAACTAAAAACGAGCAGTGTAGTGAGCTCCTCAAACTCTGGAAGGCAGAAGAAGACAGCACAGACACACTTGCTGACCCCTTGGTTTAGGCTGACTTGGTTCCAGGATGGTCCTTTCCTGGAACCAACAGAAGGGAAGGGATTCTTTCCTGTTTCCATAGAATGAATGAGCACGCGCACACACACACACACACACACACACACACACACACACACACATTGTGCTAGCCACTATATTTGTTTCCCAAAAGGGAGAGTTTCTTCAAACTTGCTTTTGTAAAGAAGCAATGAGGGGGACCACTCATACTACTCACTCCCTTGAAAAATCTCCTGTTGTTCTCTTCCCTCACTCCTCTTCTCCTTCTTCCTTACACTTGCAGACCTGGCAGTAAGACCTGAATGATTTCTGTGAATTTTCTTTTCAAAACATATGTTACTGTTGCTTTTCAATATATTTAGAAAGCAGAAAGTGTGATGCTTCCAGTTTTGTTTTTTTCTCAGCATAGATTTGGCAATTTGTGGTCTTTTGTGGTTTCATATGCATGGGAGAATTTTTTTTTCCTATTTTTGCAAAAAGTCCCATTGAAATTTTGATAGAGACTACATTGAATCTGTAGATTTCTTTGGGTGGAATTGGCATGATAACAATATTAAGTCTTCCAATTCATGAAAGCGGAATATCTTTTTATTTGTGTCTTCTTTATTTATTTGTTTTTAATTTTTAATTTTTATTTATTTATTTATTTTTTAGAGCTTCCATTTTACTTTATTTTACTTTACAATACTCTATTGGTTTTGCATACATTGACATGAATCTGCCACGGGTGTACACGAACTCCCAAACATGAACCCCTCTCCCACCTCCCACCCTACATCATCCCTCCGGATCATCCCCATCTTCTTTAAATTATTTTGTCAATATTTTGTCATTTTCAGTACACAAGTCTTTCACCTCTGGTAAGTACTCTGGAAAAAGTATTGAAGCATCTCAAAAAGTTAAAAATAGAACTACCATCTGATCTAGAAGTCCTATTTCTGAGTATTTATCCAAAAGAAAGGTATTAAAGAGGTATTAGCATTCCCATGTTCATTGTAGCATTATTCACAATAGCCAAGATGTGGGAACAATTTAAATGTCCATTGACTGATGAATGGATAAAAGAAATATGATGGGTAAAGGAAATGTGGTATATTTCAGTCTTACAAAAGAAGGATATTTTTCAGTATGTGAAAACTTGTGTGAATCTTAAGGATATTTGCTCAGTGTAATAAGTCAGTCACAGAAAGACAAATATAACATGATTCCACTTATATGAGGTATCCAAAATAGTCAAATTGACAGACTTGAAGAATGGAAAGTGAGTACCAAGGGCTAGAGGTGGGAAAAATGTGAAGTTACTAATCATTGAGCATAAAGTTTTAGGTAAGCAAAGTGAAATAAGCTCTAGAGCTCTGCTGTACAACACTGTACCCATGGTCAATGATACATACTATGCACTTAAAATTTATTGAGGGTAAAGGTTATCTACAGTGTTCATACCACAATAAAATGGGATTTAGAAAATTAAATGTTTCATGAAAAGAACTTAAGAGAATACTAAAATATGGCTAAGAAACCTTGTTTGCTACTTACAAATTATGCTTTTCCTACCTACAAAGTAATGAGGCAGGAATTCCCATCACACAGGGTTATTGAAAGAGCCAGATAAGATACTCTAAGAGATTATAATGATATTTATTTATTACCCAAAGCTCCTCCCATGGCTTCTGGTGCATGTTAGAAAATGGAAACATGTTTTGATGATTTTTTAAAAATCAGTATGTGCATTAGTCAATACCAGATTGCTTTTTCCTTTTGCTATGACACATCCTATTCATGCAAGAGACAAAGGAAGCTGAAGAAGATAGCAGAATTATTGATGATTTTTCCTAATTTCCTTAGGTCTGCTTTTATCTCCCTTCTTTGTTTAGGATTCTTTTACTTTTACTCAGCAGGCCAAGCAAATAAACACTTCATAAGATATTTGAATTTCTTCACATCTTTGCAATATATCCTTTCACCCTCTAGCCATCAGAAAGTCCATAGCAATGACCAAAGTGGCTTACACAAAAGGATATTGTTAATGGATAACACATGTCCATTAAGTCACCCAGAAAGAATCCTGACTTTTAAAGGCATTGTTCTCTAAGGAGGGTGGTGTATATGATTCTATTTTCTCTTGTAAACATAAAATTCTTTCTCCTACAGTGAAGCTCTCTTTATTAATTTTTTCCTGATAGACAAATACATGGTTTTTTTGAAAAAAAAAATTGAGAAATAAGAATAAAGTATAAGAAATCACTGAGGGGAGATTAGCTCAAGATGGTGGAGTAAAAGGATATGAGCTCACCCCTTCTTATGAGAACACCAAAGTCATGACTAACCACTGAATAACCATTGGCAAAAAAAAAAAAAAAAAAAAA
>SJYX01005829.1:29023-41717 GCA_006410675.1 Oreotragus oreotragus | reverse complement strand
AAAAAAAAAAAAAGATACACTATATCCAAAGACAAAGTCACAACAAGAGGAGAGGCAAGACTGTGATAAAATCAAGTCCCACATCTACCAGGTGAATAAACCACAAGCCAGAAAACAATTATACCACAGATGTTCTCCCAAAGGAATGAGATTTCTGAGCCTTATATTGAGCTTTCCAGCCTGAGGATCCAGCAATAAGAGAGGAGACACCAAAGAACCTGCTTTTGAAAGCCAGCAAGGTGTGATCACGAAATTTCACAAGACTGGGGGAAATGGAAACTATACTCATGGAGGGCACACACAAGGTCTCATGCACACAAAGACCCAGGGGAAAAAGTGACCCCATAAGAGAATGTGCCAGACCTACTTTCTAATATTAGAGGGTCTCCTGCAGAGATAGGGGTCTGCTCTGGCTCACAATGGGGTCAAAGACACTGGCAGCAGCAGTTCTGGATAGCACCCATTGGCATAAGCACACCTGGAGTGGACCATCATCCCTGCTCAGCAGCCTGCAGGCTCCAGTGCTGGGATGCCTCAGGCCAGACAACAGAAAGGATGGGAATGCTGTCCCACCCATCAGCAGGCAAGTGAGCACAGCTCTGCCCACCAGAAGGACAAGAACCAGCCTCAAAAACCACTGGGCAGGAACCAGCCCTTCCCATAAGGAAGCTTGCAAAAGCCTCTTAGATAGCTTTATGCGCTAGAGGGCAAACAAGAAATATAGTCCAGCACCCTGAGGAACAAAAACAGCAATCACAGAAATTTAGACCAAAAATATGTTTAGCAGAAAAATATGTTCCAGATGAAAGAACAAGATAAAACCCCAGAGGAAAAACAGAGTGAAGTGGAGATAGGCAACGTACTAGAAAAAAATAATTTAGGATAAAGAAAGTGAAGATAATCCAGGCTCTCAGAAAAAGAATGGAGGAAAGGACGGAGAAGTTGCAAGAAATGTTTTGACAAAGACCTATAAGTGCTAAAGACCTAACAAATATAGGTGAACAATGCAATAACTGAAATAAGAGATATACTAGAAGGAGTCAATTACAGAGCAACTGAAGCAGAAGAACAAAAAGTGAGGTGTAAGATAGAATGATGGAAATCACTGCTATGGAACCAAAAAAAAAAAAAAAAAAAGGAAAAAGGAAAAAAGAAGGAAAAGAAATGAGATCTCTAGGAAAACAGTAAAGCACCAAAATTCACATTATAAGAGTCTCAGAAGGAGAAGAGAGAGCAAAAGGATCTCAGCAAATATTTGAAGAGATAATAGTTGAAAACTTTCCTCACATGGAAAAGGAAACAGTCACCCAAGTGTAGGAAGCACAGAGAGTCCCAAGGAGTATAAATCCAAGGAGGAACATACTGAGACACATTAGTAATCAACTGAAAAGAATTAAAGACAAAGAAAAAAATATTAAAGGTAACAAGAGACAAACAACAAATAATGTACAAAGGAATGGCCATAAGGCTATCAGCTGATTTCTCAGCAGAAACTCTGCAGGCCAGGAGGGAATGGCATAATATATTTAAAATGATGAAAGGGAAGAACCTAATAAAGAATACCCTACCAAGCAAGGCTTTCATTCAGATTTGGCAGAGAGATTAAAAGTTTTATAGACACACAAAAACCATTCGGCATCACCAGACCAGCTTTGGAACAAATGCTAAAGGAACTTCTCTAAATGGAGAAGAAAAGGTTATAACTAGAAACAATAAAATTGTAAATGAAAAAGTGCACCAGCAAATGCAAAATATAATAAAGGTAGAAAATTATCTGCACACAAATATAATATCAAAGCCAGAAATTGAAATTATCAACAGAGACTACTACAAGCAACTATGTGCCAATAAAATGGACAACCTGAAAGAAACAGACAAATTCTTAGAAAGATACAATCTCCCAAGACTTAACAAGAAAGAAATAGAAAATACAAGCATACCAATTGCAAATATTAAAATTGAAAATGTGATTTTAAAACTCCCAAGAAGTTCTGAACTAGATGACTTCACAGGCAAATTCTATCACACATTTAAAGAAGAGTTAACTCCTATTCTTCTAAAGTTACTTCAAAAAATTTCAGAGGAAAGAACACCCCCAAGTTCATCCTATGAGGCCACCATGACTCTGGTACCAAAATCAGAAAAGATACCTCCAAAAGAAAAACTACATGCCAATGTCAGTGATGAACATACACTTAAAAATCCTCAACAATATACTAGCAATCCAATCCAATAACACATTAAAAGAATCATACACCATAATCAAGTGGGATTTATCGCAGGAATGCAAATATATTTCAGAGTCCACAAATCTATCGATGTGATACACCACATCAACAAACTGAAAAATAAAAGCCACATGATCATCACAATAGATGCAGAAACAGTTTTTGACAAAATTCAACACCTATTTATAATAAAGCTCTCCAGAAAGTGAGCATAGAGTAAGCATACCTCAACACAGGAAAAGCCATATATGACAAGCCTACAGCTAACATCATCTGGAGAAGGAAATCGCAACCCACTCCAGTATTTTTGCCTGGAAAATTCCATAGACAGAGGAGTTTGATGAGCTACAGTTCATGGGACTGCAAAGAGTTGAACACAACCGAGCACAAACATACATACAGCTAACATTGTACTCAATGATGAAAAGCTGAAAATGTTTCCACTAAAATCAGGAACAAAACAATGTGTCCACCCTCACCACGTTTATTTAACATGGCTTTTGGAAGTCCTTGCCATAGCAATCAGTGGAGGAGGAGGAGGAGGAGAAGAAAGGAATCCAAATTGGAAAGGAGGAAGCAAAATTGTCACTGACTGAAGGTAACATGATACGATACACAGAAAATCTTAAAGTTGTTCAGTCACTTCAGTTCAATTCAGTCGCTCAGTTGTGTTCGACTCTGCAAACCATGAATCACAGCACGCCAGGCCTCCCTGTCCATCACCAACTCCCAGAGTTCACTCAGACTCACGTCCATCCAGTCGGTGACGCCATCCAGCCATCTCATCCTCGGTCGTCCCCTTCTCCTCCTGCCCCCAATCCNTCAGTCGTGTCCGACTCTTTGCGACCCCATGAATCGCAGCTCGTCAGGCCTCTCTGTCCATCACCAACTCCCAGAGTTCACCCAGACTCACGTCCATCGAGTCGGTGACGCCATCCAGCCATCTCATCCTCGGTCGTCCCCTTCTCCTCCTGCCCCCAGTCCCTCCCAGCATCAGAGTCTTTTCCAATGAGTCAACTCTTTGCATGAGGCAGCAAGGTACCGACAATGGGGAAAATGGATAAAACTACTTACATCTCTTTGGCTGTTAGTTGCTGAAGCAACAGAGTGAATTAAAGCATAGGCACTGTTTCCTTAAATAAGGAATATTTAATATTATTATTTTTTTACTGTAGTATTTGCTTTGCAATGTTGTGCTGGTGTCTGCTGTATAGAAAGTAAATCAGCTATATGTATGCGTATATGCCCTCTTTTTTTGATTTCTTTCCTATTTAGGTCCCTACAGAGCACGGAGTAGAGTTCCCTGTGCTATACAGCTGGTTCCCATTAGTTATCTACTTTATACATAGTATCAAGAGTGAGTGTCAGTCCCAGTCTCCCACTCCATCCATCCCCTTGATATCCACCTTTGTTCTCTACATCTGTGCCTCCATTTCTGCTTTGCAAATAAGTCCATCTATACCGTTAAATAAAGACTATTAATTGTGATGCTACTCGCCACAGAATATACTGTGGTTCTCAGTTATTTGCTTGCCTTTCTGCAAGAGGATTATACACCTCTTCTCGCTGTCAGGTAACTTTCAGTTCCTCCCTGTGGGTAGACCATATTTCCTTGTCCCAGTGAGAGTGGGCTTCACCTTGGACTTGCTTTGGTCAATGGAATGTGAGCAGAAATGATGTAGTTCATGGTCAAATTGAAGTTTTAAGAACCAGTGTAATACTTTGAACATTTTTCTGTTTCCTTTCTGTTTGAGAATACACCATCTCCTATAGGGATAGGGGCAGTCCCTTAAGCTTGGGCACAGCTGCATGTGGCCTACCACTCCCGTGTGTTTGAGTGAGGAATAAACTTTTATGGTCTTGAATGACTGAGATTTGTATTTGTAACTGTGGCTTAACCTAGTGAAAACTGACCAATAGGGTTACTTACTGCTACTTAGCCTACACCGGTGGCTGTGTACACTGGTGGCATCACAGACCAAACAGACAAGCTTGTTGTTGTTGTTGCTGTTTTCCCCTCCTGGGAACAGGGTTCAGTTGAAATTCTCCCTGGAATCCTGTTACCGGTGAGTTGGTGTTTATAGATTCCTGGGGAAAAAACAGGTATTAGGTTATAGTGTGTTTCTACTACAATTTTGTTTGCCTTTTGCTGACCTCATTGCACTTTGCAAAATAGACATTTTTATTTTCCTTGAGATTCAGGAAATTACTTTATGTGCCAGGATAACCCTTAGCATCAACTAGAAAATATAAGTATAACATGATGTGCATGGAGTATCTTTCAGTGGGTACTGATAAACATTTTATTACACGACAGGAGCCAAAGGCAGATACAAAGTGCAGGCACAAGATAGTGGCCCGATTTGAGTTTCTAGAGAGAAAATGTGGTATCTTGTACTTTGGAATATCTGTGCTGACGTAACAAAACAGGACCCTGCTACCTCTCATAGGGTAATTGTTCTAGACATGGCATGTGGCTGTGCTGAGGAGTCAGTCTTTTTGCGATATCAACGATTTGTCCATTAAAAATTGTGGCCCTCAATCATTGTCTACTAAAAGCCCTCTTCTGCCTTTTTTCAACTTACTGTGAATAGAAGTGGGATCTTATCATCAAGCATTTATTAAATGCTGACCAGGGACTAGCTGGAGAGATACACACTGGGAGTGAATTTTGTAAGGTTGAAAAGCCCACAAATATCTAGACAGAAATTCAAAACACCTACAGTATTGATTCTTGTATTCTACTTCTAAGCTAAGCTAAGTCACTTCAGTCGTATCCAACTCTGTGCGACCCCAGAGACGGCAGTCCACCAGGCTCCCCCGTCCCTGGGATTCTCCAGGCAAGAACATTGGAGTGGGTTGCCATTTCCTTCTCCATGAAAATATTCCATAAATGTATTTCAGTAACTCTTAAACATTCCACAAGATTTCCTAAGAACCTGTGAGAGTATAATACCTGGCAATCCTCTCTAAAACAAAAATTCACTTATCTGCTACATTACTGCTGATGATCTGAAATGTACATGGTCTCTAAAAAATAACAGTACTGAATAAAACTGAAAGGATCATCCAAGTTCCTACATAATACCAAAGTATTTATCCAGGATTACTGAATAAATCATAGCAATTTGGTATCCCTTTCAGAAAAAAAAACTCTCAGAACTTACAAGCACGTGGCATTTCATGCTGAACCAACTGAGTAACAGGAAANTGAAGAATCCTTGCATTCCTGGGATAAAGCCTACTTGGTCATGGTGTATGATCTTTTTAATGTGTTGTTAAATTGAAGTATAGTTGATGTGTAATGTTAAGTTACAGGTATACAATATAGTGGTTCACAATTTTAAAGATTATACTCCATTTATAGTTATTATAAAATATTTTCTGTATTCCCAGTGCTGTACAATATATCTTTGTAGCTTATTTTACACCTAAAAGTTTTACCTCTTAATCTCCTACCCCTTTATTGCCCCTCCCACCTTACCTCTCCCCACTGGTAGCCACTAGTTTGTTCTCTACATTTTTGGCTCTGTTTCTTCTTTGTTATATTCACTTGTTTGCCGTACTTTCCTTTTTTTTTAACTTTTTATTTTACATAGTCAGTTAACAATGTTTTAATAGCTTCAGGTAGACAGCAAAGTAATTCAGTTACTCATGCACACATATCTGTTCTTTTTCATCTTCTTTTCCCATTTAGGCTGATAGTAATATTGAGCAGAGCTCCCTGTGTTACTCGCTGTATTTTATTTTGTTGTTGTCCAGTCTCTCGGTCATGTCTGACTCTTTGCAGCTCCATGGACTGCAGCCTGTCAGGCTCTTTTGTCCTCTACTATCTCCCAGAGTTCGCTCAAATTCATGACCATTGAGTCAGTGATGCTATCTAAACATCGCATCCTCTGTCACCCTCTTCTCGCTTTGCCTTTCAATCTTTCCCATCATCAGGGTCTTTTCCAATGAGTCAGCTCTTCACATCAGGTGGACAAAGTATTAGAGCTTCAGCCTCAGCATCAGTTCTTCCAATGAATATTCAGGACTAATTTCCTTTAGGATTGACTGGTTTGATGTCTCTGTAGTCCAAGGGACTCTCAAGAGTCTTCTCCAGCACCACAATTTGAAAGCATCAATTCTTCAGCACTCAGCCTTGTTTATAGTCCAGCTCTTACATCTGTACATTACTATTGGAAAAACCAAAGCTTTGACTATACAGACCTTTGCCAACAAAGTGATGTCTCTGCTCTTTAATACATGTTTTCTTATTTTCCTAGTCCATTTCTATTTAATTTTTATTAAATATAAATATCATATTTAATTTATATTTAATGCAGTTATTGATGTTGGATTCAACTATATTATCTTATTGTTTTTAGTTGCCCCAGTTATTGTTTTTCTTTCTCTCTTTCTTGTCTTTTTTTGGGTTGATCAAATATTTTTTAGTATTATACTTAAGTTCCTTAATAAGATTTTTCTAACAGTTTGGTTCTTTTTTACCCAAGTCCTCTGTGCTTATTCTTTTAACACATATTGTATTTACATATGTTAAAGCCTGCAAAGCAGTGTTCTAATTTTTGTTTTAAATAGTCATATGTCTTTTAGAGGAATTAAGATCTGTATAATATCTTGTATTTACACATATCTTTACTTCAGTTCTCTTCAGTCTTTTTGTGTGGATTTGAATTTCTATCTGATATCAGTTCCTTTCCATCTGAAGCACTTCATTTAGAATTTCTTGAAGTATTATTCTCATGACAACAAAATGTTCTCAATCTTATTTTATCTAAAAAAGTCTTTATTCATTTTTATTTTTTGAGGAATATTTTCCACAGGATATATATGATTTTTTTTCTTTCAGCACTCTACAGATGTCACTTCTTTGTACTTTGATCTTGGCTGATTTTAAAGAGAACTGGTCATTATTTGCATATTTTCCTCCTTTATCTAGTGTGCTGTTTCCTTGGCTGCTTTTGAGATTTTTCACTTATCTTTGGGTTAAGCAGTTTGACCACAGGATGCCTAGCTCTGCTTTTCTTAGTTTTTTTTTTTTTTTTTTGTTTCTCTGAGCTTCATGAATCTAGGCATGCTAAGTTACTTCAGTCATGTCTCACTCTGTACAACCCCATGACTGCAGCTTGCCAGGCTCCTTTGTCCATGGGATTCTCCAGGCAAGAATACTGGAGTGGGTTGCCATGCCTCCTCCAGGGGATCTTCCCAACCCAGAGACCGAACCCTCGTCTTTTATGTCTCCCGCATTGGCGGGTGGGTTCTTTACCACTAGTGGCACCTGGGAAGCCCTCAAGAATTTATAAGTTGACATTAAAAATATTTGAAAAAATTTCATCCATCATATTTTCAGATGTTCCTTTCTTCCCCTGTTGTTCATCTCTTCTCCTTCTGGGACTGCAGTTGCTTGTTATTGTCCCATAGGAATAGGACACTGTGACCCTTTTGTTAAAAAAAATTCTTGTTCTCTCTGATCTTCACTTTGGAAAACTGATATTGATCTCTTTCAAGTTCAATGACTCTTCTGCTAGTCTCAATTTTCTGTTAAGCCTATCCAGAAAATTTTTATGTCAGAGATTATACTGTTTTAGTTTTTAATCTTCTATTTGGTTCTTTTACATTTCTCTGCAGAGGATCCTGTTCTGTCCATCCATTTTTATATTTACCTTTAAGAGTTTGAAAATGTAATAGTAACTTTAAAATCCTTATTTGGTAATTCCAATATCATCTCATCAGTTGATACTGATCGATAATTTTTTCTTAGCTATGGCTCACATTTTCCCGTTTCCTCATATTGTCTAGTAAGATATAATTGCAGGAACTTCTCTGATGGTCTAGTGGTTAGGAATCTGCCTTCCATTGCAGGGGACATGGATTCAATCCCTGGATTCAAGACCATGAACCGCAGTGATACATTCAAATAAATATTGAAATGACTGTATACTGAACATTCGGATGAGGCATTATTGAAACTGTAGATTTTCTTATTTTCCACCAAGGATTGGTGCTTTTTAATTTAAGGAAGTAGTTTTCTTATTTGAACTCAAATTCCAAACTCTGTCTCTTCTATGATTGGCAACAGCTGAAATATGCATTCAGTTCTTTCTGCTTTTTGACTATTAAGTGAAGTGAAAGTTGCTTAGTTGTGTCCAACTCTTTGCGATCCCATGGACTATACAGTTCATGGAATTCTCCAGGTCAGAATACTGAAGTGGGTAGCCTTTCCCTTCTCCAGGGGATCTCCCTAACCCAGGGATCAAACCCAGGTCTCTCGCATTGCAGGCAGATTCTTTACCAGCTGAGCCACAAGGGAAGTCTTGCCAAAGCTCCAGGTATTTTCTTCCAGGTGTGTGTATTTCATGGGTCAACTGAGGATTTGAGTAGGCTTTACATGTAGATTGTAGGCTTTATCTCTGTGGCCTTCTTACTTTCCAGGCACCCTGGCAGCCATGAACTCCATCCTCTGAGTCGGTAAGGCTTCAGGGCTGTGGATGTTTGCTAGATTTCCAGCTCGGCTTTGTGTGGACTGGGGAAAGCCTGAAGGTGAAAATATGCACAAACCATTATCCATTGCTGTCCTCTTTTAACAACCTCCTCCAGTATCTGCCTGTATTGATTGCTTTTTAATGCTTTCAGGTAGATTAGATTTTCCTCAAGTTTGTTCAGAGTTTATAACTGATATCCGTGGGACAGTTTATCTGATAGTAGCTTACAGAAGCAGAATTCCTGTACCTTTAAATTTTACTATAAAATATATACTTGCACACAAATTCACCAAGTTTTTCAGTGAGGCCATTGCATTTTCTTCAAGTATGTTTCTTTTTTGAGTATGTATGTCCACAGCTTCCAATTTGGATTTCTTCGAGAGTAAAACAAGAATTTAAAAACTCTTGTGAAGGACAAAGTCTTTCTTCGTCGTCTTAGGCTCAAACTGACAGTTGTACTCACCTGATTTCAGCAGGCACAGCTGGCTTCAGCTTCAACTAGAAGGATTGTTGTTGTTCTTAGTTGCTCACTTGTGTCTGACTCTTTGAGATCCCATGGACTGTAGCCCGCTTGGCTCCTCTGTCCATGGAATTCTCCAAGCAAGGATACCGGAGTGTGTAGCCATTTCCTTCTCCAAAGGGTCTTCCCAACTCAGGGACTGAACTTGTGTCTCTTGCATTCGCAGATGGATTCCTTACCACTGAGCCACTGGAAAGTCCTTGACTGGAAGGATGTAGGACAGTAAATACAGCAGGACAGTGTCAGGTATGCTTTTGTTCATGGTGTTCTCACACTAGTCAAAAGTCTATTTTTTAGAGCTTTGAAGGACAGCTCAGGTTCTGCAAAGGATACCAGAACTGTGGTATGGAAGCGAGACATATTTTCCAGTTATGGACAGGACAATATCTCTCATCTTATATGCTCTTCTTAAAATGTAAGTCTGTGACTTCTGTCACCTACTGGTAGAGAATTTGTTCCCTTACTTTGGACCTACTTTAGAACAATTTTGAAAAAAATATGAGAATTATCTACTCCTCAAATATTCATTAGTAAAATCATTTGGCTATAGTATTCTGGGCAGATGTGAAATCTTGACAGGGTGACTCTTTGACATATTTCTTACTTTCTACCATGATTTTCTCCTTAATTTGGAAGTTTTGGTAATTTATATTTTCTTCAAAAAATCATATTTTCCATTCGCATTTTCAGAGTTACTAATTCAGTATTGGGCAAAACATGCCTTTGAATTTTTCTCCATATTTGTGTTTTCTTCTTTATTCATTTCTAATTTTTATATTTTTGCACTTTCTTTCATTCCCGATTAGGCTATGCAATAATGTATTGTGAAAGTGAAAGTCATTCAGTTGTGTCTGACTCTTTGTGACCTCATGGACCATAGCCTGCCAAGCTCCTCTGTCCATGGAATTCTTCAGGTAAGAATACTGGAGTGGATAGCTACAGTTGTGTTCATTTTTTTCCTCTAAAGGACCTGATCTTAAAAATCTTTAATTCTATTAATTGTTGATCATAAAACTTCTTTTTTCTTTCTTTTTAACTTTTTATGTTTCATGCTAATTTAATTTATATTCATTCTTGTTTAGTGTTATAATATGTGTTTAAAGTTATGACTTTCCTTGTTGGTACAATTTGAATGTCTCCCAGTTCTAATTTGTGATGCTATTACTTTATTTTTAAGATATTTGACAATTGCAATTTATCTATTAGCTTCGACCCAGTGGTTAATTAAGAGAGATGTTTCCTCCTTAATTTCCAAGTGTTGGGCATTTCTTTGTCTCTGTTTGCTACTTTTTATTGTTTTATTGTCTTACATTCTTAGAATGTAGTTTGCATTGTCACAGCTTCTTGGAATCCATGCCTAAAGATGCTAATTTTTATAAATGTACCATAGCTTCCTGAAAAAACATAAATTTAATCATATAGTTCATATAGTTTATCTCCTCATTTGCATCTGCTTGATCTATCACAGATCTAAAAAAGTATATAAAAATCTATTAGTTTTATATTTTTGTCAGTTTCTGTTTGTATTTCCTGTAGTTTTACTTTACAGACATTGATGCTTTGTTATTTGATTCCCAATGGTTCATGTCAGTATTATCTGCACTGTAGATTGCAGCCTTCATCATTATGAAGTGACTGCTTCTGCCCTCACACGATGCTTTTGACCTTGAATTTAACTTTATCTAACAGCAGGGTCACCGGAGAAGGCAATGGCACCCCACTCCAGTACTCCTGCATGGAAATTCCCATGGACGGAGGAGCCTGGTGGGCTGCAGTCCATGGGGTCGCTGAAGGTCGGACGCGACTGAGCGACTTCACTTTCACTTTTCACTTTCATGCATTGAAGAAGGAAATGGCAACCCAATCCAGTGTTCTTGCCTGGAGAATCCCAGGGATGGGGGAGCCTGGTGGGCTGCCATCTATGGGGTCGCATGGAGTCAGACACGACTGAAGTGACTTAGCAGCAAGAGCAGAGTCACAGATCCTGCCTTGACTCCATTTAGGCTTTTGCTCCAGGTTAGGAAGCTGGTTTGGAAACGGAAGTGGTGTGGCTGCCTATCACTCCCTCCGCCCTGCCTACATTGCTTCTCTGTGTGGTGGAAGGACAACATCCCACAGAGGGCCCTGCTTTTCCCCTGGCCCATTAAAGCCCAATGTCCCCACCTTTCCTAGGTGAGGGCTCTTCAGGTCCTGAGCTTCTCAAGTCTACCATGCACTGGGTATTCCCTGGTGAATAAGACACAGACCCTGGGAGACATTCAGAGGGAGAAGTCACCTAGAGAATAGCAAGTGTTACCTCTGATGCAGCCTCTGTTCTGTGTGGGTGGGTGCTGTAGGACACAGGGAACCTCCCCAATCTAGTCTTCCTGAGGAGGTGACACAGGTGACATACAGCCTCCATAGAAGATAGCCAGGCAAGTGGCAAGGAATGTGTGCCCTTTCAAGACAGAGAGGGTGTACTGATCAAAGGCAAGGAGACAGGTATTTATATACTTGTGTCACAAAGAAGGCAGTTGAATTTCAAAGAAATGAAATAATCAGCCCAAGCTAACAGTTAGTGACCCTGTTTCCACTGTTTCCCCATCTATTTCCCAGGAAGTGATTGGACCAGATGCCATGATCTTCATTTTCTGAATGTTGAGTTTTAAGCCAACTTTTCCTCTCTCCTCTTTCACTTTCATCAAGAGGCTTTTTAGTTCCTCTTCACTTTCTGCCATAAAGGTGGTGTCATCTGCATATCTGAGGTTATTAATATTTCTCCCAGCAATCTTGATTCCAGCTTGTGCTTCTTCCAGTCTAGCGTTTCTCATGATGTACTTTGCATATAAGTTAAATAAGCAGGGTGACAATATACAGCCTTGACGTACTCCTTTTCCTATTTGGAACCAATCTGTTGTTCCATGTCCAGTTCTAACTGTTGCTTCCTGACCTGCATATAGGTTTCTCAAGAGGCAGGTCAGGTGGTCTGGTATTCCTATCTCTTTCAGAATTTTCCACAGTTTATTGTGATCCACACAGTCAAAGGCTTTGGCATAGTCAATAAAGCAGAAATAGATGTTTTTCTGGAACTCTCTTGCTTTTTCCATGATCCAGAGGATGTTGGCAATTTGATGTCTGGTTCCTCTGTCTTTTCTAAAACCAGCTGGAACATCTGGAAGCTCAGGGTTCACGTATTGCTGAAGCCTGGCTTGGAGAATTTTGAGCATTACTTTACTAGCGTGTGAGATGAGTAAAATTGTGCAGTAGTTTGAGCATTCTTTGGCATTGCCTTTTGCCAGGGACCAGCATGAGGAACTCCGCCCATGGCAAAGGTCATGAGGAAGGAAGCTTGGCATACGCAAAGGCGTGATCAAGCCTCAGGAAACCCCCTGTTCCCGAGCATCTACCCCAAAACCAGAGTCTGTTTTGTGCTCTCACCTATACCTCTGACTTTACGGGGGGCTCTCCCCCATAACCATTTCTCT
>SJYX01005829.1:5372-28919 GCA_006410675.1 Oreotragus oreotragus | reverse complement strand
TGGCATTGCCTTTCTTTGGGATTGGAATGAAAACTGACCTTTTCCAGTCCTGTGGCCACTGCTGAGTTTTCCAAATTTGCTGGCATATTGAGTGCAGCAATTTCACAGCATCATCTTTTAGGATTTGATCTAGCTCAAGTGGAATTCCATCACCTCCATCGCTGAAGCCTGGCTTGGAGAATTTTCAGCATTACTTTACTATAGTGTGAGATGAGTGCAAATGACCAACCTAGATAGCATATTAAAAAGCAGAGACATTACTTTGCCAACAAAGGTCCATCTAGTCAAGGCTATCATTTTTCTAGTGGTCATGTATGGATGTGAGATTTGGACTGTGAGGAAAGCTTGGTGCTAAAGAATTGATGCTCTTGAACTGTGGTGTTGGAGAAGACTCTTGAGAGTCCCTTGGACTGCAAGGAAATCCAACCAGTCCATTGTAAAGGAGATCAATCCCAGATGTTCATTGGAAGGACTGATGCTAAAGCTGAAATTCCAATATTTCAGCTATCTCATGAAAAGTGTTGACTCATTGGAAAAGACTCTGATGCTGGAAGGAACTGGGGGCAGGAGGAAAAGGGACCACAGAGGGTGAGATGACTGGATGGCATCAGCGACTCTATGGACATAAGTCTGAACAAGCTCCGGCAGGTAGTGATGGACAGGGAGGCCCGGCATGCTGTGATTCATGGGTCACAAAGAGTCGGACATGACTGAGAGACTGAACTGAACTGAACTGATATACATCCTCTATGATGCTACTTTCTGGAAACATGTGATCCTGAATTTAGTTAGATGGTAAAGACAGAGAGTTCATGCTGATAATTCTTCATTCAGTTAATGTGGGATCATCATAATTACTATTATCATCATAGTAAAAGTTCCTCCCCCTCATTGGCATAGTCTCTGTGATAACAACTGCTTATCCAACTGATAGTGTATAGTTATCCTGGTTCTTTAATGGTAAGGAGAAAGAAATTACACATAATAACTGAATATAGAAAATAGAATTTAGAAAGTGGATGAGAAGAAAATTTAGAAAAGTTAGTTTTCTGATAATTTTTAATACCTATATTTTATGCTAAAGAGTAAAGATTTCAAGTCAACACCATTTATATGTAAAATTCCAGAACTTGTTCAATTGACCTCGAGGTTATTTTTTTTTTAATTATTGTTTGTTTGACTTAACTGACAGATTATGTCCTATTATTATTTTCTCCTGTCACTTAAAAATATCCATAAAGTGGTTCTAAACTGGAGCCTGTTTGCCTTGTTGAATTTTTGCTCACTTTTATAAAATGACACAATAGTGACAGTTCAGCTATAATTACTCTGTTGAATTGATCTTAGAATATGTGTATTCAATACTAACTCACCTTTAAAAAATAGTAAGTGGCTAAATTCCAACCAGTACTTATATTAATATTCCTATCTGTTACAATATTTCTCAGTTCAGTTCAGTTCAGTCACTCAATCGTTTCCGACTCCTTGCGACCCCATGAATTGCAGCACGCCAGGCCTCCCTGTCCATCACCAACACCCGGAGTTCATTCAAACTCACGTCCATCGAGTCGGTGATGCCATCCAGCCATCTCATCCTCTGTCGTCTCCTTCTTCTCCTGTCCCCAACCCCTCCCAGCATCAGGGTCTTTTCCTATGAGTATTCAATCTGTCTCTTATACACATCTTGTCCATCACCAACACCCGGAGTTCATTCAAACTCACGTCCATCGAGTCGGTGATGCCATCCAGCCATCTCATCCTCTGTCGTCTCCTTCTTCTCCTGTCCCCAACCCCTCCCAGCATCAGGGTCTTTTCCTATGAGTCAACACTTCGCATGAGGTGGCCAAAGTACTAGAGTTTCAAGTTTAGCATCATTCCTTCCAATGAACACCCAGGACTGATCTCTTTAAAGTGGACTGGTTGGATCTCCTTGCAGTCCAAGAGACTATCAAGAGTCTTCTCCAACACCACAGTTCAAAGCATCAATTCTTCAGTGGTCAGCTTTCTTCACAGTCCAACTCTCACATCCATACTTGACGACAGGAAAAACCATAGCCCTGACTAGATGGACCTTTGTTGGCAAAATAATGTCTCTGCTTTTCAATAGGCTATCAGGTTGGTCATAACTTCCCTTTCAAGGAGTAAATGTCTTTTAATTTAATGGCTGCAGTCACCATCTGTAGTGATTTTGGAGCCCCCAGAAATAAAGTCTGATACTGTTTCCACTGTTTCCCCATCTATTTCCCATGAAGTGATGGGACCAGATGCCATGATCTTCGTTTTCTGAATGTTGAGATTTAAGCCAACTTTTTCACTCTCCTCTTTCATTTTCATCAAGAGGCTTTTTAGTTCCTCCTCACTTTCTGCCATAAGGTTGGTGTCATCTGCATATCTGAGGTTCTTGATATTTCTCCTGGCAATATTGATTCCAGCTTGTGCTCCTTCCAGCCCAGCATTTCTCACGATGTACTCTGCATATAAGTTAAATAAGCAGGGTGACAATATACAGCCTTGACGTACTCCTTTTCCTATTTGGAACCAGTCTGTTGTTCCATGTCCAGTTCTAACTGTTGCTTCCTGACCTGCATATAGGTTTCTCAAGAGGCAGGTCAGGTGGTCTGATATTCCCATCTTGTTCAGTATTTTCCATAGCTTATTGTGATCCATATTCTTATTGTAACCAAATAACATATAAAATTTATTTCTACATGTTATGAAAAAATATATATATAGTTTGATGTACCATTGTTTCTTTACAATATGCAATTATCTGAATATGAAAATCATTTACAAAAAGTAATGAAAAATATCAAACTACTGGAGCTTATTGAATACTTTTCAGCATTTACATTGCAATTACTATCTTGTAGCCTTACGTTTATGACAGAAAATACTTGAGGAACAGCAAATAGAATCATAAGTAGGAGCTGGTATTGTAGTTAAATCCTTAAAAGAGTATTCATTAAATCAAAACTTTCTGATATGGTATTTAATTCTGTAGTATAAATGTGGGTGAAGTATACAGATACACACACAATGAAAAAAATTATTCTCATTTTAATACCTGTGAACTTTGCTTAGTCAGGTTTCAATCATNCCATGTCCAGTTCTAACTGTTGCTTTCTGACCTGCATATAGGTTTCTCAAGAGGCTGGTCAGGTGGTCTGATATTCCTATCTCTTTCAGAATTTTCCACAGTGTATTGTGAACTACACAGTCAAAGGCTTTGGCATAGTTAACAAAGCAGAAATAGATATTTTTCTGGAACTCTCTTGCTTTTTCTGTGATCCAGTTAATGAAACACAAATTGCCATGGTTCAGCTTAGGGAACATTACTTCAAATTCACAGTGTTCACAAGTTCTTTGGAAAGGAGTGCTCTTTATGGAGGACTTCCTAAAGGATCAGTACACTATCAATTCCCTTCAGTAAGCACTAGTTCCAGTATATGTCAGACTAAGAAAGGAAGGTACATGCCCAGCTTCATAGTTCTTCCTCCTGAGCAATTGTTCTGACTGAAATTTGATCTTAAATGATGCTTTCAACCAATAGTGAGAAAGCTTTAGAAATTTCTAGCAAACTATGCTTTCTGTTAAGGTGATATTACAGATTCTATTCAAAATGATCTCCAGTATCTTCTCTTTGAAAGAAAACTGGAAGTGATTTCTGATTTCAACGTCAGGAATAGTTTTATTCCTACTGAGACTGAATTTTGCTTATCTTGTAGACTCTGAGATTCTCCTAAATGATCATATTTCCCTCTTTGAACTGACTGTAAGAAAGCTCAGATTAGACTTTGTGCCACACACACACACTTTGTAGACTCACTTTACTCCCAATTCCATCTTACATCCTTAGCCTTCTTGTCCTTTTACTCCCTTAAATTATTTTATCTTATTAAATTGTGTGTATCATATTGTCGCCTAAATAATTTTAAAGCAGACCAGGTATAAATATTTTCAAGGTATAAAAATATTCAAGCTACATATTTTAATCTCAATTTCCATTCTTTTAAACATTGCCAAAACATCATGATTGGAACTCTACTGAGTCTAAATTGAGATGCAAATTAAATGAGTAAGTAAAGAAAGACTACTCCAGGGACTTCCCTGGTGGTCCAGTGGTTGAAACTCCATGCTTCCACCATAGAGGGCACAGGTTCAGTTACTGGTCAGGGAATTAAGGTCCTACATGACTCACAGCAAAGCCAAAAAAAAAAAAAAATTACTCCTTATGCACCAAAATTTTACTAAATTCCTCTCATCTTGTGCTGACCTATAAAATTTAACCAGAAACTTGTGGTAATTTGTATCTCTGGTAAGAGAAGGGTCAGAGCATGCCAGAATTCTGTTTTAATTGCAGATTATGCAGTCTGGCATGCTAGTTGCTACCTGATTAAATCAAGTTTAAGATAGTAAAGATAAATTTTCTGCTGTTAACTGCTTTGAAGCCAGTAAACATGGAGCCTTTAAATTAAAGTAGATATTGGTGCTTAAAATGCAATCTTCCTAGAAACAGGCCCCTATATGCTATAATAAAATCATGCAAAGAGCAAACTAAAATTACCTGGAACATCATTTTAAAATATTACTGGCTACAGAATAGAAAATTTTGATTATGTCAAAAAAAGGATCCAAATGAATCCCAGAGTACTTTCTTAGTAACTTGTTTTTATTAACCTCCAGTGGATTACACGGAGAAGGCAATGGCACCACACTGCAGTACTCTGGCCTGGAAAATCCCATGGATGGAGGAGCCTGGTGGGCTGCAGTCCATGGGGTCGCCAAGAGTCGGACATGACTGAGCGACTTCACTTTCGCTTTTCACTTTCATGCATTGGAGAAGGGAATGGCAACCCACTCCAGTGTTCTTGCCTGGAGAATCCCAGGGATGAGGGAGCCTAATGGGCTGCCATCTATGGGGTTGCACAGAGTTGGACACGACTGAAGGGACTTAGCAGCAGCAGCAGTGGATTACAGATTCTAGGGTATTAGTACAATTGAGAGAGAATTTCCCTCTGTTCTCAAGCTTCTCTCTTTATCACTCCATCTACAGAAGACTATAAGCATATTCCATCCAGGAAAAAGGGTATTTCATAAAATAAAAACTCAACTCGTGATAAAAAAAAATCAAAACTAAGAAAACCCAAATATGTTGACATTTCTATCCTAAGAATAAAAGTGAACGGATTTTTGGTCTTGCTTTGTTCATCTATTGGCTCATTTCTTTCTGTTTTCAATGACTTAATGAATACATCACTCCAAATCCTTGTTGTGACGAGACAAAAACTGAGGGGCATACACTCGCACACTCGCATGACAAATAGATCAGGATTGATTCCCCCTAAGCCTTGGCTCATTTAATACTTAGACAAGCTGAGTCCTGTTATCTCAGGAAAAGTCGTTCTTTCGACTTTTGCAATATTTCTAACCTCAGAAAATTACCCATGTTCCTGGAGTCTAAAATGACTATACCCAGAGGAGCTAATTTTCATCTGCGCTTTGAACTTAGGCAGAAACCACAGCTGCCTTTCTCTCTTTGGCTTATAGGTTAATTTACCACAGGGTGTTCACTTTGGCTCTCCTTGGTGTTAAGCTGAGAAAAACTGCTTGGAAATATTTTGACTCCGTGTCTTGCCCTTATTATACTGTCCAGTTCAGTTCATATCATCCTTCTTCTCCCCCTTGACTCTTTTTTCTCTCTCTGAAGTCAGGTTTTGCCGCTGTCAAGAATGAACTGTTCCTTAGGGAAACCAGGGAAAGTCCTGACTGACGCCACCTTGAGCATCTGTGTCAGATCATTTTAGCTTCCCCTCCGTTTAAAACTACCGTTTCCCCTTCTTCCATGTCTTTTTCCACCTCCCAAGGGAGGCGGAGAGAAGTGCCATATAACTGACATCATAAACTCATTTACTAGAGCATATCTACTAACAAGGAATTAAACTATCCCTAGTCAGCAAGAATTAATATTAAAAAATAAAAGGTGTGTCCCCCAGTGATGATAAATAAAGTAATATACCTAAGAGTTAAATATTCAATTCAAAAGAAGAACATAATCCTTATTTGCTGGGTTAGGCTTAAAACATTGGACTTTCTGGCTTTTATCTAATTTCTGGATCCCTTATGAAACCATTACTTCATAGTGGTAGCTGAAGTCTCCCTGGGGCTGTTCCTCAGGTGTAATTTCTTTAACAAGGCACAGAGGAAAACAATTTTCCAATTATAAGCAGAAGAAAGGACAACTTGTCTTTTAATAAATAAATAAACAAAATTCCAAATGGTAAACTAATTGTCTTAATGCTGTGAAGTTTACTTACTTTCCCTAGGAAAGGAAAGTGAAGTTGCTCAGTTGTGTCCGACTCTTTGCAACCCCATGGACTATAACCTACCAGGTTCCTCTGTCCATGGGATTTTCCAGGCAATAGTACTGGAGTGGATTGCCATTTCCTTCTCCAGTGGATCTTCCTGACCCAAGGATGGAACCCAGGTCTCCCGCATTGTAGACAGACACTTTACCGTCTGAGCCACCAGGGAAGTCCATACCTTTCCCTAAGTGATCCCCATCAATTACTGTTTTTTTCCTAATGCTCCAAATTCAGAGGCAAAATTAAACTAGAACAATAAAAGAGGAAACAGTTAAAGGCCCAGACTTAAGGAAAATAATTTGAATAAAACTCTATGATAAACATTTGAGCAGAGCAAAAATGCAAAGGGATAATATGCAATTATTAAGAAGAATGAATTATTTCCATGTAGACAGACCTGTAAAAACAGCCATGATCTATTAATTAAAAAACAAAGATATTCTACAATAATGTATATAGTATGACCCCAGATTTTATAAAATAAATAAGCAAACAAAACTAAACATAATAGATGTTTATAAGTTTCTATAATCATAGAAGAAAATATATAAGTACATATAACTAATGGTAAACATTGGTTATCACAGAAAGGTGTAATTAGAAAGAAGAAAGTAAAGTTTTTTTTATCTATATGTCTACATTGCTTTGACTATTACAGTGAATACTTGTTATCTTATAATTAAAACAAAAATGTAAGGAAATCAAAAAATTATATACCAAGGAAAACACATGTATCATATATGGGTGAGAATTTTCTGTCTGAGCAAGTAAGTTTTTCTTGATTATTGCTGCTGCTGCTGCTAAGTCACCTCAGTCACGTCCGACTCTGCGACCCCATAGACCTCAGACCATCAGGCTCCCCCATCCCTGGGATTCTCCAGGCAAGAACACTGGAGTGGGTTGCCATTTCCTTCTCCAATGCATGAAAATGAAAAGTGAAAGTGAAGTCGCTCAGTCGTGTCCGACTCTTGGCGACCCCATGGACTGTAGCCCACCAGACTCCTCCATCTATGGGATTTTCCAAGCAAGAGTACCAGAGTGGGGTGCCATCGCCTTCTCCCGTTGAGTATTAAGACTGGTCATATAGCTTAGGTATAGTGCATTTGGCTGCAAACAGTAGAAAACCCATGATTTAACTAAAGACACGTACTGGCACACATAACTAGAAGTCCAGCAGTCATGTGGGTTTCAGGAGTGACATAATATGAACACCAGCTCCATTCCACTGAGATTCTCTTGGCTTTCCCTTCATGCACTGACTTTGTCCTCAGTCTTACAGAAGAATCAGATTTCTACATATCATATGTCCAGAAGAAGACAGGATTGTGTTCTGGAAGTTCCCAAGAAGACAAAGTAAATACTCCCATCAAATCTCTCCTGGTGCCTCACTGGTTCAAAAGCAACACATTCCCAATCTTAAAAAATTTATTGGCAAAGGAGATAGATATTAGGTCAATCAGGGCTACTCTTAGGGTGGGGTGTGCACATAGTCTACTGAGGAACATGGGCTGAGTTGGGGAGGGGACAGTGTAGACACCAGAATAGGGTTCCATTAGCAAAGAGCAGACAAGTGATGACTCTGGCCACACAAAAGTAAACAACAGTTATACAATCCTTACCCTAATGAAGTTTACACTGTTGCAGAAGGCAAGCAATAAACAAGGAATTATGACTGTAAATAACATTAGCAAAAGTAAGTATAGAGAGTTACACTTTGGGAACAGACTGCAAAGGATTTGTCATTGACAAATAGGGTTGAAGAAGTTTACAAAAGACTACCCTAAAAAATGCTCATGATCTGAAAAAGGGGGAGAAGACAGAACCCAGGAAGACAGGAATGTCAGCAAGTGGTTTAAATAACCAAAAGCAAATAGCCAGAGCCAAGATAAACTGACGCAAAGGCTACTACTTCTGTAAATCAGAAAAACTCTTACAAACTGCCAAGGCAAAGACAAATGCCGAGAGGGAAAAATGGGCAATGTAGCGCACAATAGATAGAAAAGGCAAATTACATATTATTTGGTTCACTAGTAAAGAGGAGCTTTCCAAGTGTCTCAGTGGTATAGAATCCACTGGCAGTGCAGGAGTGCAGGAGACACAGGTTCAATCTCTGGGTCAGGAAGATCCCCTGGAGGAGGAAATGGCAACTCACTCCAGTATTCTTGCTTGGGAAATCCCCTCGACAGAGGAACCTGGTGGACTACAGACCATGGGGCTGCAGAGTCAAACACAGCTTAGCAACTGAGCACGCAGATGCAGCACTGATCATAGTAATGCATTTTGAAATAAATATTCCACTTTTCACCCAACAAAATAAATAAAACGAGAGGGGTCACAAATTGAATTGGGGATACATTTCGAATGGATAGCAAGAGGATGATCCAGTCATTCTGAGTTCATTGTTCAAATTTTATTTTCTAATATGAATGTTTAGAATGTATAAAACGTGAGATTTCAACATGGACACTTGGCATTTGTAATACTGCTAAAGGTTTCTGCTTTGCAAACAGGAATTCTGATAAATTCTCCTTCACATTATTCCCATCTCCAAAGAAACTTACATGTGAGCTGAATTTTCAATTGTATTATTTAATATGTTCCCAACAGAAAGCATCTCTTTTTGCTAGGTTTCAGGGAGAGCTGAATTCTCTACTTGTAATTTTACATTTGTGAAGATGGGAAGAACTTTCTACAGATTAGCTTCTGGCTCCAAATACTGCAAATATTGTTTCTCCCCCACTATCTTCATAATGCCTGTGTTAAGCAACTGATAAATTCTCCTTCACATTACTCCCATCTCCAAAGAAACTTACATGTGAGCTGAATTTTCAATTGTATTATTTAATATGTTCCCAACAGAAAGCATCTCTTTTTGCTAGGTTTCAGGGAGAGCTGAATTCTCTACTTGTAATTTTACATTTGTGAAGATGGGAAGAACTTTCTACAGATTAGCTTCTGGCTCCAAATACTGCAAATATTGTTTCTCCCCCACTATCTTCATAATGCCTGTGTTAAGCATGCATTTTCACAGCACTTTCACGTCACAGTCGAGTATGAGTCAGCACAGTGAGCAGTGGGAGTGTTCCTGGAAGCCATCCCTACCCTAGGCTTGCTAGCAGTAACTTAATTGTATAGGCTTAAGTTAACTTAGCTTAACTGTATATCTCACTAAATCTAAATTAAAGTGTGTCCCCAAAGTGGATCCCAAAATGCCTACTTCCTTCCAAAATACAAAGCAATGTGATAGGGGTAAGTCAAAGTGGAGTCAGGAGTCCTAGAGTGAGAAAGAATACAGAAATATTACCATTAAAATATCTTACTTTGCACAAATACATGTGATCGTGCAAATACACCACTAAGGTCTCACCCAGAACCTTGAAAAGAGCTCAGGCAAATGAGAAGCCCTGAAGATTATTTAAGCTTCCCTGGCCTTGTGAAAAGTTAACTGAGTAGAACTGAAGTCAAAATAAAATTGAAGAACATGAACTTGAAATGTCACCAGTCTTTAGGGTTATGTGATAATCTCCAGCAGCATTCAGCAGCTCAGCTGAGAAACCAAATGTAATGGAAATGTGTTGATTTTTAATCACTCAATATTCACAGACCATCATTTTAATCACTGTATGCCAATTTCTCTCTTGGAGAATCACCCACTTCTTCCCCTACTTTTAGCCCATGCACTTCTGGGCTCCAGAGTACAGCATGTTCCCTGGACCTAAACCAGACCATGTGGTATTCTGTCACTTAAAATGGAAAAAGTCCTCACACAATTTTTAAAAAATTAAAAAGGAAAGAAACTGGAAGCATAAGAAATGAGGAAAACAAGGATAGAATAGGGGCTTCCTTGGTGGTCTGCTGCTGCTGCTAAGTCGCTTCAGTCATGTCCGACTCTGTGCGACCCCACAGACGGCAGCCCATTGGGCTCCGCCATCCCTGGGATTCTCCAGGCAAGAACACTGGAGTGGGTTGCCATTTCCTCCTCCACTGAATGAAAGTGAAAAGTGAATGTGAAGTCGCTCAGTCATGTCCGACTCAGCGACCCCATGGACTGCAGCCTACCAGGCTCCTCCATCCATGGGAGTTTCCAGGCAAGGGTACTGGAGTGGGATGCCATTGCCTTCTCCCCTTGGTGGTCTAGTGGTTAAGAATCTGCCTGCCAGTGCAAGGGGCACTGGTTCAATCCCTGGTCTGGGAGGATCCCACATACCTCAGAGAAACTAAGCCCTCAAACCACAGCTACTGAGCCCACACACCCTAGCTGTGCTCTGCAACGAGAGGCCACCTAAATGAGAAGCTGGTCAATACAACGAAGAGTAGCCCCTACTCACCACCACTATAGAAAGCCCATGTGCAGCAGCAAAGACCCAGTGCAGCCAAAAATAAATAAATCTTAAAAAAACACAAAGACGGAACAGGCAAACATAGGATAAAAAGCAGACTTTCCGTCTTGGGCAAGAAAGCTAATAATCCTTGGTAAGGAGTAGAATAAAATATTTTATCTTATTTCTTGGAATTGAGACCATGTGCCTCTTGAAGTTTTCCAATAAAAAAACTTGATAAGGAAAGAGTTAAGAGTGCTGCTTATTGTGGCCTTCTGTAAGGTCCTGCAATGAAAAACCTCACTTAGGCTCAGCTGAAATTGGCCCATTTCAAAGCACATAGGAATGAAAATTAGGAATATGCTGATGGAAACAACTTCTGCCTATGGCCTGTGATCTGAGTTGGCTAAAAATCCAATGAAATGAAACCAAGGACTGGAAAAGATGGAATGCTCTGCTGTCAGTTAAGGTTCTTGCCAGAAAAGGCAGGGAGGAGTCATCCCAGGAGACAAAATTGGGATGTGTTCCCACTCAGCTATCTGCTGTCATGCACTCCAGGACTGACTGACACACAAAGACGGAACAGGCAAACATAGGATAAAAAGCAGACTTTCCGTCTTGGGCAAGAAAGCTAATAATCCTTGGTAAGGAGTAGAATAAAATATTTTATCTTATTTCTTGGAATTGAGACCATGTGCCTCTTGAAGTTTTCCAATAAAAAAACTTGATAAGGAAAGAGTTAAGAGTGCTGCTTATTGTGGCCTTCTGTAAGGTCCTGCAATGAAAAACCTCACTTAGGCTCAGCTGAAATTGGCCCATTTCAAAGCACATAGGAATGAAAATTAGGAATATGCTGATGGAAACAACTTCTGCCTATGGCCTGTGATCTGAGTTGGCTAAAAATCCAATGAAATGAAACCAAGGACTGGAAAAGATGGAATGCTCTGCTGTCAGTTAAGGTTCTTGCCAGAAAAGGCAGGGAGGAGTCATCCCAGGAGACAAAATTGGGATGTGTTCCCACTCAGCTATCTGCTGTCATGCACTCCAGGACTGACTGACTGACAGAGGGAACAATTAACTTAAATGGAAAGCAGCAGCTGGGATAGAGCCTAGGATCAAGAGGCAAATTACTGGTGGCTCAAAGCACTGCTGCTGCTAAGTCACTTCAGTCGTGTCCGACTCTGTGTGACCCCATAGACGGCAGCCCACCAGGCTCCCCCATCCCTGGGATTCTCCAGGCAAGAATACTGGAGTGGGTTGCCATTTCCTTCTCCAATNTAGATGTGTATAAGAGACAGGTCAAAGGCTTTGGCATAGTCAATAAAGCCAAAATAGATGTTTCTCTGGAAATCTCTTGCTTTTTTGATGATCCGGTGGATGTTGGAAATTTGATCTCTGGCTCTTCTACCTTTTCTGAAACCCACTTGAACATATTGAAGTTCATGGTTCATGTATTGCTGAAGCCTGGCTTGGAGAATTTTAAGCATTACTCTACTAGCATGTGAAATGAGTGCAATTGTGCCATAGTTTGAGCAATCTTTGGCATTGCCTTTCTTTGGGATTAGAATGAAAACTGACCTTTTCCAATCCTGTGGCCACTGCTGAGTTTTCCAAATTAGTTGGCATATTGAATGCGGCACTTTCATAGCATCATCTTTTTGGATTTGAAATAGCTCCACTGGAATTCCATCACCTCCACTATCTTTATTCATAGTGATGCTTCCTAAGGCCCACTTCCTTCACATTCCAGGATGTCTGGCTCTAGCTGAGTGATCACACCATCATGATTTTCTAGGTCATGAAGATCTTTTTGGTACAGTTGTTCTGTGTATTCTTGCCACCTCTTCTTAATATCTTCTGCCTCTGTTAAGTTCCTACCATTCTGTCCTTTATTTAGCCCATCTTTGCATGAAGTGATCCTTGGTATCTCTAATTTTCTTGAAGAGCTCTCTAGTCTTTCCCATTCTATTATTTTCCTCTATTTCTTTGCATTGATCACTGAGGAAGGCTTTCTTATCTCTCCTTGCTATTCTTTGGAACTTTGCATTAGCAACATACATCAAAATGTTTTAAGGAATTTAGATAAACATATTTTTTACCCTATGTGTCAAATCTTGGCTAAAGGTAAGATATATGAGAATGGACATCTCTGAAAGTCATTTATAAAATCTAAAAAGAAGCATATTTATGCATGCCAAAAATTAAATTTATGTTTAACATATGCCTATACCAGGTCAAGATTTTTTCTGACCCATTATAGCATTTCAGTTTTAATACTGTGCTGATTTCTGAAGGAAACTATGCTTTGAAAGCACAAATTCTATAAATTTGTGTTAACTTAAAACCCTATAGAATATAGGGTACACTTTTTGAGCTTTAAATGCTGTTCCTGTCTTATTTATTGCAAAAACTTTTGTTGTAGGAATTGCATAACATAATCCACACTGTTTCTTGCTGGCCTTTTAAAATAAATTACAGGTTAAGATTATAACTGCATACTATTGAATGCTTAATGGTACCCAAACTACCAGATATTTGTATTTTAATGTTGTATCTTGAATGACTCTTAACTTATCTAAAATTAAGTATAACTAAATATATATTATTAAAACTGCTCATTGGTGTCTCAAATTCTAAAGAGTCTACTTGCAATGTGGGAGACCTGGGTTTGATCTCTGATTAGGTTCATGTATTGCTGAAGCCTGGCTTGGAGAATTTTAAGCATTACTCTACTAGCATGTGAAATGAGTGCAATTGTGCCATAGTTTGAGCAATCTTTGGCATTGCCTTTCTTTGATCCCTTAGAGAAGGGAATGGCAACTCACTGTAGTATTCTTGCCTGGAAAATTCTAGGGACAGTGGAACCTGATGAGCTACAGTCCATGGGATCAAAAAGAGTCAGACACAACTGAGTGATTAACACACAGACACATATATTATAATGTTTCAAACATTGTACCAGAAAAAAACTAATATTAACACTTTAATAACTTTAAAAATATTCTTAAAGATAAGAGTAATATTTTCTTTTTCTTTTTTTTTTCATTCATTTATCAAATGTTCACCAAACAGTAACTAAACACTACTATACAGAAGTATCCTGGGTTTAAAGATTGATAATTATGGCAAGCTGACTGCAGTGTAAAGGATTCATGAGGAAACAAGCAAAAAGACTGCACATTATTCATCTATGCCTTTCTCATTCCTGATGGAATCCTGTTGAGATAGTCTTCAATGTCTCATGTAAAGTGAGATACCCAGTGTTCAGAGCTGCCAAAAGACTATGGGTTTTCTTCATTTTACACTAGGTGTTAGCAAATCTGGCCTACCACCTGTTTTTGTAAATAAAATTTCATTGGAATACAGCCATGCTTATTCACCTACATGTTTTCTATGTCTGCTTTCAATTTACAACACAACTCAGTAGTTGTGACAGAGACTGAATGTCCATTGAGCCTAAATCATTTATTACCTGATCCTTTAAATGAAAAATTTGCTGACACCTGTTTTATGTCTGAAACTAAGGAAGGGACTATGTTAGTACTTAATGGTCTACATGAAACCATCTAAGGCCAATACTTGCTCTGTTACAGCTGCATTATTCTATTTCCATTTCATTCTCTGTCGTCAGGTCCATGGCCCACTAAAACCCATTCCTTTGGATGGGAACATGGGTATTCATGCTTCATTCCATATAAAAAATTTATATATAAGGATACCACTTTTTTTTAAATATAATAATAGCATATCCAAAGAAACTACAAGATAAACCAGGTAATGTTAATATTATGGCAACCTCAGTTGAAAAATCCGGAGAAGGCAATGGCATCCCACTCCAGTACTCTTGCCTGGAAACTCCCATGGACGGAGGAGCCTGGTAGGCTGTAGTCCATGGGGTCGCTGAGTCGGACACGACTGAGCAACTTCACTTTCACTTTTCACTTTCATGTACTGGAGAAGGAAATGGCAACCCACTCCAGTGTTCTTGCCTGGAGAATCCAGGGATGGCGGAGCCCAATGGGCTGCCGTCTATGGGGTCGCACAGAGTCGGACACGACTGAAGCTTAGATGTGTATAAGAGACAGGTCCATGGGGTCGCTGAGTCGGACACGACTGAGCAACTTCACTTTCACTTTTCACTTTCATGTACTGGAGAAGGAAATGGCAACCCACTCCAGCGTTCTTGCCTGGAGAATCCAGGGATGGCGGAGCCCAATGGGCTGCCGTCTATGGGGTCGCACAGAGTCGGACACGACTGAAGCGACTTAGCAGCAGCAGCAGCAGTTGAAAAACCAGAAAAATTAATTTATTTTTATAGCTCTTAATGCAATTGGTGGGCTTATCTGCCCATTAATTAATTTTAAAGCTAGAACTGTTTGATCTGAGCCTACCAGGCATTTCTTTCAGACTTAATGTCAAACTTTCTTTGAATAAGGTTCAACAACAGATGATTTATATGAATATCTACCAAAGTGAAAAGGATATAGTGAGTATCAATTTGAAAGTGTTAGTCACTTGTGTCCAACTCTTTGTTACCCCATGGACTGTAGCCCATCAGGCTCCTCTGTCCATGAAATTCTCCAGGCAAGAATACTGAAGTGTGTTGCCATTTCCTTCTCTAGGGATCTTCGCCACCCAGGCCTGAACCAAGGTCTCCTTAACTGCAGGTAGATTCTCTACCATTGGAGCCACCAGGGAAGTCCATGAGTATCAAAGTAAAGGTACTCTATGATTAAGAACACCACATTCAGGTGACAGGTTCAGTGCCAAAGTGACAGTGTGAATCTTCCCTCCTAATTTGTTGCCTTCTGGAGATTTACCTGTTGATATTCTTGAAGAATTTTACTTATCTGCAGCAAGTTTGTTAGTTTGTTATGAGGTAAAACAACTATGATTCATCAGCATTTGAATTTTCTTACAATCCATACACATGAAAAGTGGAATTCTTATCCTTTAAATTTGTTGTATCATGTGACTTCTATGGCTGAGGGACTATGGGGTGCAGTGATCTAAGTCATTTTCAGATCAAAGCATTGAAGGCTGGCACATGATCTTCTAGCTTTTCCCCTCATTGTCAAATGGAGATGAAAATCAAAGATTGCATAAGATTGAAGTAGCCTGAATCACAATCAATGGTATAGAGTTTAGTTGTCAAAAATTTTTGTCTACACCTTCAAAAACAAGAGTTAAAAAGAAATAAATCTTTATTTAATAAAGTCACTGGGAATTGAGCCTGTATATTGGTACATAATACAGATGACTTCTCAGACTTTCTGTAATTTCAGATGTCTATTCTTGCTTTTTAACCTTGGAAATAGAGGATATGAAGGACTGAAATAGTCTATTCACTTTTAAAACATTTCATCATAATCCCAATAACTCATTCCAATACCACTGCTATCATGCCCATCCAAGGAAAAATAAAATATAAAAAGATTCAATCCATATCATCCCAGATAGTAAGTGATTTTAAAGTCAAGATGCTTGAAATACAACCTAGATAGCATATTCAGAAGCAGAGACATTACTTTGCCGACTAAGTTCCATCTAGTCAAGGCTATGGTTTTTCCTGTGGTCATGTATGGATGTGAGAGTTGGACTGTGAAGAAGACTGAGCACCAAAGAATTGATGCTTTTGAACTGTGGTGTTGGAGAAGACTCTTGAGAGTTCCTTGGACTGCAAGGAGATCCAACCAGTCCATTCTGAAGGAGATCAACCCTGGAATTTCTTTGGAAGGAATGATGCTAAAGCTAAAACTCCAGTACTTTGGCCACCCCATGCAAAGATTGACTCATTGGAAAAGACTCTGATGCTGGGAGGGATTGGGGGCAGGAGGAGAAGGGGACAACCAAGGATGAGTTGGCTGGATGGCATCACGGACTCAATGGACATGAGTCTGAGTGAACTCCACAAGATGGTGATGAACAGGAAGGCCTGGCATGCTATGATTCATGGGGTCGCAAAGAGTCGGACACGACTGAGCGACTGAACTGAACTGAAGTGAACTGAATGGTCTAGCGATTTTCCCTACTTTCTTCAATTTGAGTCTGAATTTGGTATAAAGAGTTCATGATCTGAGCCACAGTCAGCTCCTGGTCTTGTTTTTGTTGACTGTATAGAGCTTCTCCATCTTTGGCTGCAAAGAATATTATCAATCTGATTTCGGTGTTGACCATCTGGTGATGTCCATGTGTAGAGTCTTCTCTTGTGTTGCTGGAAGAGGGTGTTTGCTATGACCAGTGCATTTTCTTGGCAAAACTCTATTAGTCTTTGCCCTGCTTCATTCCGCATTCCAAGGCCAAATTTGCCTGTTACTCCAGGTGTTTCTTGACTTCCTACTTTAGCATTCCAGTCCCCTATAATGAAAAGGACATCTTTTTTGGGTGTTAGTTCTAAAAGGTCTTGTAGGTCTTCATAAAACCGTTCAACTTCAGCTTCTTCAGCATTACTGGTTGGGGCATAGACTTGGATAACTGTGATATTGAATGGTTTGCCTTGGAAACGAACAGAGATCATTCTGTCGTTTTTGAGATTGCATCCAAGTACTGCATTTCGGACTCTTTTGTTGACCATGATGGCTACTCCATTTCTTCTGAGGGATTCCTGCCCGCAGTAGTAGATATAATGGTCATCTGAGTTAAATTCACCCATTCCAGTCCATTTTAGTTCGCTGATTTCTAGAATGTCGACGTTCACTCTTGCCGTCTCTTGTTTGACCACTTCCAATTTGCCTTGATTCATGAACCTGACATTCCAGGTTCCTATGCAATATTGCTCTTTATAGCATCAGATCTTGCTTTTACCACCAGTCACATCCACAGCTGGGTATTGTTTTTGCTTTGGCTCCATCCCTTCATTCTTTCTAGAGTTATTTCTCCACTGATCTATAGTAGCACAGTTCACCTCATCTAAGAACAGTTGTTTCTCTGTTTCTTCATCTAACTTTCCCATCTTGTAAATTCCTTCTTTAAAGTCCTATCAACATCAAGTCTCAAATGGCTTTAACCTTTGTTATACCATTAGATAGCACCAGCATCTGGAATCTCCTGGTAACTGTGTATCTCACTGTCATTTTTTATCTTCTGTAATTCAAAACCCATTTTTTCTAGCTTTTACTGATCATGTTATTCCACTTAAGCTCTTTGCAAGAGAAAAGACCAATTGTCTGGGCATTGTCATTGCCATGCCTTACTTTCAACATCCTGCATAGGCATAAATTCATTATCTGATTCTAAATAAATTACACCTTCCAAATTTGATTTTATCAAACCTTTAAATATGTAAAGGATGACAATTCTTACTTTTTTTTTCATTTCTGATTCAGTAGTAATTGACCCACTTACTAGACTGAAGTCTATTTTCAATCAATTTATTCTTTGCCTTCTTTTAAAAGCAAGTAGTCTAGAGCAAGTCAAATTTATCTTTGAATATAAAGAATATCACATGTTATTTAAGAATGAATTCTCTAAATCTGAATGATCTGCATTTGAATTCAAAATTACTTAGCAACTTTATTCCTCAGCTATCTTATCTGTAAATGGAAGTAAGCTCTTGCATAGAGCTGTGGTAAAGAGAACAGAGATGAGTGTTAAGCAATTTACAGAGACCAGTACACATGATCTATAAGTCCCACAATTAAGTGATATCCTTCTTGTGAAGTACATGGTTGGTGCTGCTAAACAGAAAACTGCAATACATATTATATTCTATAGTTAAGGATAATTATGTGTAATTATAATCTGTTGATGACCACAAAAACATTTATCTCAAAAGATGTTCTCAAGGTTAGTGATTATTTATATGAAGCCATCATCACAGCTTTGAACCATGGTAGGTGTTCAATAATTGAGCATCATTCTCAGATTCTTGGTCTCTTCTTTTTCTTAATTCTTTTGTTCATAAATAAATATAATCCCTGCCTAGAAAAGCACACACTGCAGTCTGCAGTCCTGTTTTGGAATTATAAAAATAAAAAATTTTAAAAAAAAGGAACCCAATGCAAAATCTTGCAAAAACCTTCAACCAGGATTTATTCTTGTTTTAAAAGTATCTTATTAAGTTCTTTTGTGTTCAGTTGCTAAATCATGTCCAGCTCTTTATGGTCCCATCGACTGCAGCATGCTAGGACTTAGTTACTATAATACTAATAACAATAATGCTCAAAAGATTTGTTTACCTTATGCTTGAATTCATGTCATTTATTCTAAGGAGAAGACACCTTTTTTAAATGGCTATTTTTAGAGCATTTTTAGGCTCACAGAAAAATTGAACCAAAATTTTCCGCTTATACCCTCCTTGCCTTATAACATCTTTATTTTAACATTACTAAAAAATCAAGTTTGACTAATATGAATCCCTCAGTCTATGTCTTTATCATCCAAAATACTGTCTTTGGAGCTTGTGCACTGAGACGACCCAGAGGGATGGTACGGGGAGGGAGGAAGGGGGGAGGTTCAGGATGGGGAACACGTGTATACCTGTGGCAGATACATGTTGATGTATGGCAAAACCAATACAATATTGTAAAGTAATTAACCTTCAATTAAAATAAATAAATTTATATTAAAAAATAAATTTATATTTTAAAAAATATTCTCTTTTTCTTTTTTATATTCTCAGAGACATTGATATAATGCTGTCTTTTAAGATAAAGTTTTCTCAAGTCCATTTTCTTCCTCATCCTCTGAAGATCCCTATCTTAGTTACCCCTGAACATCACCCCTCTCAATTCATCTCTGACCTTTACAGTGTCTAAAGCTTTGCAATATGACATCTTGTTTCCTTCTCTTTTTATTTAATTTTCACTTCCAGCTTTTTTAAACAATTGGTATGTATTGACTGCCTCTATTTATAGTCATCAACTCTCAATTTCTCAAGAAACATTTGAAGTATTTCGGCTTCTAAGAAAGTTGATTTTAAAAGTTGCCTGTTACCACTTCATCCTCAAACACTTGTTCTCTCAATTCTTCCTCTCTTTAGAACTCTTTTTCAGACTTGACCAATTCTTGAAATCATCAGAAATTGGTTAAGAGGAATGAAGCAACAAGGAAGCAACTATGTGTTCTGGGAACACATTCAAATTTACTCCCAGAAGTTATAGGAAACAGGCAAACAATAAAAAAGGACAAGCAGGGAGGAAAAACACTCACAAAATCAAAACCACAACTAGAAAACAAAGTTTCTGCCATGAGATGTCACTCTCTAAATACTTATCATGTACAAAGGCAAGGGATCAAACTTCCCTTTAACCTGGTTATGTGTGCATGTGTGAAATTGGCATAATTAGCTCAAATCAACAAAGTCTGCAGTCATTACTAAGCTGGCTGTTTTTCCTCTCTGTGACTTCAATATTATTGATTAAAATACCAAATTTAAATGAATGGGAAGAGGCCTGTGAAAGAGGCTCCAAACAGCTGGAAATATGACAGTAGGAAGTCATCAAAAGAACAAAATCTTTAAATACTGTTTTTGGAAGTGTGAAAAATTATCTTGGCAGTAATTGATTACCAGCAATTGATAATTGTTAATATCATATGTAATCATCCAACTAAGTGTTTCATTTTGAAATTTTGTGGCAGGTTTAAATAGAACTAGGATAGTGTGAATAGGGACAGACTTTGGTAATATAAACAAAATTTTCTGAGCAAAAACAATGAACCCACTGTAACAAAAATTGATCTTCATGTACTAAAGATAAATAAGGCCTTTTCCTCAGGCAGAAAAACCTGTCCATGGAGTTTTCCAGGCAAGAATATTGGAGTGCATTGCCATATCCTATGCCAAGTATCTTTCCAACACAAGGATCAAACTCATGTCTCTTGAATCACCTGCATTGGCAGGGTTTCTTAGCCACTGTACTATCTGGTAAGTCCTGTACAATACAAGCTAAATAATGGTAATTATTTCCCTTGGAGAGATAACACTTCTAGTAAATAAGCATTAGTTTTACTGCAATTTAATGGACTTACTTTTCCAAAAGATCAACTGGAAATTCACTCCACATGTTTAAAGAAACACAAAATAGGCAAAACTTACTATGTAGGCAACATATAAGGATTATATGTACTTGAATCAGTAACTATATTAAAGATAATTTTCATTTTTTAAAAAAGAGTGAAATTTGAAATGAAAATGAGTCATTCATAAATTGTATAACAGAAGTGCAAAGCATTATGAATTTTATTTTGCATCATCTTTACCATTTTTGTCTAATTTGTATTCTAGCTCACTAATACTAACATGATCTGATATTATAAAATTAGACCTTGAATGCATTTCTATCTATTTTAATATGAAGTCCAAATTCACATGAAGTTAGGGTCTTAATATACAGTTAATACTTTCTAGATATATATTGAAAAAATATCTAGCTATGAATTTTTAAAGTAGGTCTACATACCACTTAAAATCATGTGTGTGAGTAGAAAGAAATAATTCAATTCTTTAGATAATAATTGTTTTAATAAGCTTGGGTTGCTATAACAATTACTAGGAGCTTGGTGGCTTAAATAATAGACATATATTACCAGCAGTTCTAGAGGCTGGAAAGACCAAGATCAAGTTGCTGGAAGATTCATTTACTGGTAAAAACTCTCTTCCTAGCTTGAAGACAGCCACCTCCCTACTACTCTTATGATGGAGAGAATGCTGGTGCTTTCTCTTCTAAAAGAATACTAATTCCATCATGAAGTGGCCCACTCACCCTTGAGACCTCATCTAAATTTGAATTTCAAGATATAATCAGTTAGCAGTTTAACTGCACTAAAAATGAGTGTTTTTTTTCCATCATTTTAACATCAAAGATGTTATGTCATAATCTAATTTTAAAATTTATAACCATAACCAAAACTATTTCATTAAATAATATTTTATTTTTTACAATAACTTATTTGGTTATAATTTGCATGGAACAAAATTGATTCATTTTAAGTAAATGCTTGTAAATTTGAACAAATATATGTACTCAGGTATCTGTAAGGCAATCAAGAAATTTAACTTTTCAAATTCAATTTTATTTTTAAAATTGTTAACCAAACTCTTTCTTCATCCCTCCACAGTGAAATCTCTCATCTACTAATATATATTGTTTTTTTCCTATCCTAGAATTTCATATAAATGGAATTGCGTAGAATATAGGCTTCCTGATAGCTTAGTTGGTAAAAAATCTGCCTACAATGCAGGAAACCCTAGTTCAATCCCTGGGTTGGAAAGATGCCCTGGAGGAGGACATGGCAACCCACTCCAGTATTCTGGCCTAGAGAATTGCATGGACTGTATAATCCGTGGGGTCGCAAAGAGTTGGACATGACTCAGCAACTTTCATACACACACACACATAGAATGTACACTTTTATGTCTGACTTACTATTTTCAATATAGAAATTTTGGGATTTTTTAAATATCAACTGTTTATTTTTAAAACATAATTAGGATTCCTTTTTATGAACATATCATGAGGTTTAAGAATTTGTTTTTTGTTAGACATTTTGGTTTCTCTGAAGTTTTAAGCTATTAAGAATAAATCTACTCTGAACTAATACACTATTTTTCTATCTATTATTCTGTCCTTTGTATTTGGAATTCAGTTTGCTATACTATTTCATTTCCAAATAATTATGGATTTTAGAAGCAGTATCTCACAAACATCTACCAAAAACCCCACAGGTATTTCTATTGGGATTGCATTGAATCTGTAGATCAACTTGGGAATAATGATCATTTTTCAATATTGAGCTTCTCAATTTGCGATCAGACTACCTGTTCATTGCAACAGTTAAATTTATGTAGTAACTGGCTGGGCTAACCAGTTGTTTAGTTAAGCATCAATCTAGATGTTGTTGTAAAGGTATTTTTGCATGTGATTAATGTAATCCTGGCCTTAGAAAGCATCACTATGAACAAAACTAGTGGAGGTGATGGACTTCCAGTTGAGCTATTCCAAATCCTGAAAGATGATGATGTGACAGTGCTGCACTAAATATACCAGCAAATTTGGAAAACTCAGGAGTGGCCACAGGACTGGAAAAGGTCAGTTTTCATTCCAATTCCAAAGAAAGGCAATGCCAAAGAATGCTCAAACTACTGCACAATTGCACTCATCTCATACGGTTGTAAAAATAATGTTCAAAATTCTCCAAGCCAAGCTTCAGCAATACGTGAACCATGAACTTCCCGATGTTCAAGCTGATTTTAGAAAAGGCAGAGGAACCAGAGATCAAATTGCCAACATCCGCTGGATCATGGAAAAAGCAAGAGAGTTCCAAAAAACCATCTATTTCTGCTTTATTGACTATACCAAAGCCTTTGACTGTGTGGATCACAATAAACTGGAAAATTTTTCAAGAGATGGACGTATCAGACCACCTGACCTGCCTCTTGAGAAACCTATATGCAGGTCAGGAGGCAACAGTTAGAACTGGGCATGGAACAACAGACTGGTTCCAAATAGGAAAAGGAGTACGTCAAGGCTGTATATTGTTACCCTGCTTATTTAACTTATATACAGAGTACATCATGGGAAACGCTGGGCTGGAAGAAGCACAAGCTGGAATCAAGATTGCCAGGAGAAATATCAATAACCTCATATATTCAGATGACACCACCGTTATGGCAGAAAGTGAGGAAGAACTAAAGAGCCTCTTGATGAAAGTGAAAGAGGAGAGTCAAAAGATTGGCTTAAAGCTTAACATTCAGAAAACTAAGATCATGGCATCTGGTCCCATCACCTCATGGCAAATAGATGGGAAAACAATGGAAACAGTGTCAGACTTTGTTTTCTGGGGCTCCAAATCACTGCAGATGGTGACTGCAGCCATGGAATGAAAAGACGCTTGCTCCTTGGAAGAAAAGATATGACTAACCTAGA
>SJYX01005828.1:0-20965 GCA_006410675.1 Oreotragus oreotragus | reverse complement strand
AAAAAAAAAAAAAAAAACCAAAACCATTCTGAATGTAATGATACACATGGAAAAATGGAAAAAATTGTCAAAGAGTTATATTCCCAAAATCACTAGACTAAATGTCTTGACAGAAGAATTTCATCAGCTTATAAACAAATAATTCCAATATTTCAATATTAATTGTTCTGTTCTAGAAATTGAAGAAGGAAAAAATCCAAATTATTTAAATGAATCAAACAATCCATTGTGATTAAATCTTAGTGAAAATTGAACATAGAAAGAAAATGCCAAACTAATTTCATTTATGAATGTCAATTTTGAAATCCTAAATGAAACATTACCAAACAGAATTAGCAGCACTTAAAAGTATAATAAAATATATCCAAGTGGAATTTATTCCAGAAATGCAAGGATGGTTTAATATTAAAAAAAAAAGATTACTTAATTCATCATATTGAAATGATTCATCTGTGAAAAGGAAAGACCAATCTCAATAAAATAGAAAAAAATTTAAAAATTTCAATAAAATAGAAATAGATGGATATTTTCTTAACATGAAAAAGAATCATAAGTAATAGGAAAATGCTGGAAGATTTCCTACTAAAGTGAAGAGCGAGAGAAGAAGTCCCCCTTTCAGTACTATTACTTAATATTGTACTGGAAGCAGCAATGAAATTAGATAAGATGAAGAAATTAGAAATATGAAAATTATAAAAGAGAAAATAAAATTATATTACTCAGATGATATTATTATATATCTGGAAAACCTAGAAAGATACATTTTGGAACTGTTGTCAAGAAGAATTAAATTCAATAATGTAGCGGTGAACAAAATAAATATACAGAAATCATTAACATATATATGTGCTTCCCTGGTGGCTCAGAGCTAAAGAAGCTGCTTGCAAGGCACAAGACGCAGGAGACATGGGTTCGAGCCCTGGGTCAGGAAGATCCCCTGGAGGAGGGCATGGCAACCCACTCCAATATTCTTTCCTGGAGAATCACATGGACAGTGGAGCCTGATGGATGGCAGTCCATAGGGTCGCATAGAGTCGGACATGACTGAAGCAACTGAGTAGGCACACACACATATATATACATATAGAACCATATGGACTGATGGATGAGTGGAGAGACAGACACAACCAGAGTATATAATGGAGGACACAAGCTTATTTACAATATCAACAATAAGATAAAATATCTAGTAATAAATGTAACAAGAAATGTTCAAGGCATGCATGAAAAAAAGCTCTTTTTAAGACCTCAGAAGACTCTTGAACAAATTGGAAATCTGTCTATATTCTTGGATGGAATGACTTGAACTCATAACTATTTCACTTCTCCAAAGTTAATTTTTATCCAAGTTAATATTTAAGCTTCAGTTCAGTTCAGTTCAGTCGCTCAGTCATGTCCGACTCTTGTGACCCCATGAATCGCAGCACGCCAGGCCTCCCCGTCCATCACCAACTCCCGGAGTTCACTCAGACTCACATCCATCGAGTCGGTGATACCATCCAGCCATCTCATCCTCAGTCGTCCCCTTCTCCTCCTTCCCCCAATCCCTCCCAGCATCAGAGTCTTTTCCAATGAGTCAACTCTTCGCATGAGGTGACAAAATCCTAATAAAAATGCCAATAGTTCTTTTGGGGAGAGAAAGGGGGATTGGGAAATTGATAAGGTATTTACAAAATTCACCTGGAAAAATAAATAGGCATAATCCTTCTGCAATTTGTTTCTTCTTACTCAAAATTATGATTTTTAAAAAAATGTATCTGTGTTGATACATATACATCATTCATTCTAAATGCAGCATAATACTCTTCTGTTGTATGAAGACACTTTAATTGATTAGTTTTTCCTGTTGATGGATATTCAGATTGTCTCCTGGGTTATGGAACACCCTTAAATGGTTCAGATCATCCTTTGTGTGTGTCAGAGACAGAGACAGAGGCAGGATGGGGGTCGGGGGACAGAGGCAGCCTGGGCTTGAGGCTCCTATACTACCCCTAGCATATAAATTCAGACCTATGCATGACAGTCACCTGGGATTTTGAATTCTTTTAGACCACTTGAATTTTTTGTTTCCATAGCGACTTGCCTGATGCGACCTTGGGCTGAGGGAAGAAGTTTTCCTTGACCCTTTGTAAGAATTTTATGCTCTCCACTTGCAAAGACTGAAGACCACGGTGCTGCCTGTAAATCCCACCCCTGGGATTTAAGTCATTAGGTTCAAGACCCTTGTAGGCCACCATAGTATCAGTTTCTGCTTCCACCTCCAGCTTTGCGGTGCCTTGTTTTATCTGACTTCTGGGAATCCCAGTTCTTTCTTTCAAGCTTGACTAGTATTTGTAATCTTTCGGTTGTGCTTTCCTCAGCATTTCTATGTGGCTGTGGGAGGTGGGAGGCCCTTTTGTGTCAGCTCTGTTCAGGGCAGGGCTGGGAGTCCCAGGACCACAGTGGGTCCCCAGGACATTGCATCTTGTCTGGTTGCTCCAGCCAGTGAGTTCATGTTCTGCTTCTGGCTCACCGGTACCTGCTTTGTCAGCCCTGGATGCCTTTATCCAGGTCATGGAGGGCTGGAATCTGGGAAAGTGCTGTGCACAGCACCCAGCACAGAGGCTGCCCCCAAAGAGTGTGTGCTGATTTAGGACATGAAAAACAGACATTAAGAGCATTTAAACTGTTCTGCAGGTTGGCACTAACCCATTAATCAATATGAACAATCAGTTATTTTCAAACCTATGGGATTACATTACCAAACAGACCCTGAGTCTCCAGAACCTCTGTATTCAGAGCTGGGGGAATGAAGGATGTGGGGACAGGGGAGGAAACCTGAACAAGGCCAGTCCAAGTCTGGGGAAATGAACTCCCCTCTGGACATGCCCTACACCAATCATGACCCTCAGGCTCGACGGAAAGCAGGTTTAGTGTGATCTGCAGTTTCTTCTAAGGGCTCTGATTTGGGGTTTGGCCCATAGCCAGTGTGATCTCTGGACCAGAATCTTTCTATCATAAAAGATTCTGCAGAACAAGGTTTGGGACAATCTATGTAAGTGGAGAAGAATTTGTAGAGGTTGGAAAGAGTTTCTACCAGGGAGAAACTCAAGATGGGGCTCCATCCCAGGGACATGCCGGAAGAGGGCAGCTCAGCAGCCCCCTGGGAGCTGCACAAACACTTGCATTTTCTATCCGCTGGTCGAGGGGTAGGTGGGGCTCCTGGTATGCAGCCAGGAAGCTCCCCAGGGCCTACCAGCGGAAAGGATTGTGGCAAAACATGTGAGTGATGGGGTGGGAAGTCTCAATGTATTTGGACAGTGTCACTCACTGACTTTTGCTCCTTGGAAGAAAAGCTATGACCAACCTAGACAGAGTATTAAAAAGCAGAGACATTACTTTGCCAACAAAGATCCATGTAGTCAAAGCTATGGTTTTTCTAGTAGTCATGTGCAGATGTGAGAGTTGGGCCGTAAAGGCCAAGCACTGAAGAATTGATACTTTCAGACTGTGGTGCTGGAGAAGAATCTTGAGAGTCCCCTGGACAGCAAGGAGATCAAGCCTGTCAATCCTAGAGGAAATTAACCCTGAATATTCATCCGAAGGACTGATGCTGAAGCTGGAGCTCCAATACTTTGGCCACCTGATGCGAAGAGCTGACTCACTGGAAAATACCCTGAAGCTGGGAAAGATTGAAGGTGGGAGGAGAAGGGGATGACAGAGGATGAGATGGTTGGATGGCATCACTGACTCAATGGACATGAGTTTGAGCAAACTCCAGGAGATGGAGAAGGACAGGGAAGCCTGGCGTGCTACAGTCCATGGGGTGGCAAAGAGTGAGACATGACTGAGCAAATGAACAACAACTTGCTCAGAAGGACTCAGTGGAGCAGGAGATTCCATAAAGTGCTGGGTCATCTTGAGGAGGTGGGGTTGAACTCTCAGTCACAGAACAGTGTTCATTCTCTTCTATTCAGTAGAGGACTACTTTCTGATGGAGAGGGAGCACAGATCCTGCAAACGTGTTAGTCTTTATCAGAAGAGTCTGTCTTGGAGGATGGAAGACATTTAGGGGATTCAGGGCATGCGTTAGGCAGTTTGTCAAAAGTTATCCTTATATTAACTGCCAAAGTTCCCACAGATTTGATCCAAAGAACAGTAGGGCCTCCTGACCGCAAGGGGCAGCCAAAAGCAGCTCAAGGCACAGAGAGCAGAAAGGAATCACTGGTCCATGAGCCCAGGTGGGGGAAGAAGGGGGAGCATGTAGGCAGACATGTGGACAGAGTGGGGTGAGGAGGCAACACCCTAACTGCCTCTGAGCACCCGAAGGCTGCCTTCCTTCTGCTCACCAGTGCCACCTTGAAAGGCCTGGGGGTGATGCTACTCCAGGAGGATGCTAAGAAAAGAGACTCAAGGGTTTTTACTGGTTGTAGCCTATTTTGTAACACAATGGAGAAGGTACTTCCCACCTCCATCACTCATACATTTTGCCCTGATCCCTCCGATGGGTAGGCCTTGGAGAACTGCCCGGCTGAGTACCAGGAGTACCCCCAACCCCTCCCCTAGTAGTAGATAGAAGATCCAAGTGGTTGTGTGGCTCCCATGGGCCCACTGAGGTGCCCTCTCCCAGGTCCCTGGGATGGAACCTCATCTGAAGTTTCTGCCTGATGGACTTGCCTGATTCCTGGAACCTCAAAGCATCCCCCTTTTCACTCTAGGGGAAGCTATGCAATCCCCAAGTTGGGCAATTTCCACAAGGCCTCTCCTAATAGCTTTTACTTTTCTTTCCTTTAAAAAAAATAATCTGGAAGAGTGGTTCTCAATCAGGGGCAATTTTGCATGCCCCCCCACCCCCGCACCCCCCGCCAGGGGAAGTTTGGCAATGTCTGGAGATACTTGGCTATCACACTTGTAGGAGTGGGAGAGGTGGGTAGTGCATCTATGGACGGGGATGCTGCTAAACATCCTACCCAGCAGACCTCGCGGCAAAGAACTACCCCTCCCCAAATGCCAGTGGTGCTGGGGTTGAGAAACCCTGATCTAGAATCATCTTCTCACCGAGCTTCTGTTTTTTCCAAAGGCAAGTGCCAAGCTCCAGGCTACTTTTGCTTTCAGTTCAGCCAATGCCACATCCCCAAGGCAAAACGTCCTGGGTATTTTCTGAGAACTGGTGAGGAAAACACAGAGAATAAAATACTCATTGGTCTCTGATTCTCTGACATCAGGAAAACAACATGTAAATTGAATTTTCAATCCATTATTCTGCCACACCTTCAGCCTGCCAAGCTCGGAGACGCCCGAGGACTTCCAATGCCACAGTCTCACTTTGCTTCTTTTTCTCTGCCCACTTTCAGGTTTATGTATCCGTGTGGGGACGCGAGTCCAAAGTGTGGGGGTGGATGAGGTCACTCCCAGAGCGTTCTCTCTGTGGGGGGGGTAGGGGGAGTAGAGGAGCAAGGACAGGACCCCATTCAGAGATGCTGGTGTGAGTCAAGAGAATGCGAGATCTGCTCATTCATTCACTCACTCGTTCATCCATTCACACTATTGAGTGGTACGTGTCAGCTGCTGTTCTGGATACTGAAGCTGTGCTTGTGCTCAGCTGCTCAGGTATGTCTGGCTCTTTGTGACTCTATGGACTGTCGCTCGGCAGTCTCCCCTCTCCATGGGATTCTCCAGGCAAGGATCCTGGAGCAGATTGCTATTTCCTCCTTCAGAGGATCTTCCCAACCCAGGAAGACCTGCATCTCCTGTGTCTACTGCATTGGCAGGCAGATTCTTTACCACTGAGCCACCTGGCAAGCCCTGGATACTGAGGTCAGTGGTCATCAAAACGAAGTTTCCCCACTCGGATGATGAAGACACGGGGGAAAGGGTGAAGAAATGTTGCCAAAGAGGTTAATTGGGGTGAGAGCTGGAAAGAGGCCATTCAATCTGCCTTCCCTGGGGGGCCACAGAGAGCAGTTCTGGGGGGTGGATGCTTGCCAAACCTGGTGGCAAGTGGCCCAGCCCAGGGACTTCCGTGGCGGTCCAGTGGTTAAGACTCCATCTTCCAGTGCAGAGGGTGGGGATTCGGTCCCTGGTCAGAGAACTAAGATTCCACATGTCTTGTGGTCAAAAAACCAAAACATAAAACAGAAGCAATATTGTAATGCATTCAGTAAAGACTATCAAAAAATAAAACAAACAAACAAAAAATGGCCCAGCGCAGGGGCCACGGTGGGGACAGGGGAAGGCCTGGCACGTAGTGGGCCTCCCCAAATGTGCATCAACCGGCCAGTTTCTGGGCCACTGCCTAGAAATAGTCCCCATCTCCTTCCCCGGTGATTTATTGAATCTGCTGTGCAATTTTTCTGAAAAGTTTTATGGAGAGCAGGAAAGGAAAAGTGCCGAAGTCCTAGATTCAGAAAGGGGGAAGGAGGTGTTTATTATTCCTTTAGTATAAGACAAGGCACAGCACCAGGAAGGAGTAATCAAAGCTGACAGCCCAGAGGAGATGACAGGAAATGGTTTGGAGGAGACTCCTTTGGTCAGGAATACTAAGAGAATTTGTGCCAAACCAGGGAGTTAACTGTGAGAGATTTTGCCTCAAAAACATGTCTAATTTCATTTTTTAAACCCTGCTAGTAGAGGTGAAGCGGGCTTGTATCTGTGCATTATACCACCCCGGGAGGGCTTCATAACAGACATGAAAATAAATGAGTTATGACAGTCACTTCCTGAAGTCGGCAACACTCCTTCTCACTGGAGATCCGGTGGCCATCAGAGTTGCAGTGAAAGAAGTTTCTGAAAGCCTTCATGTGCGTGGGTTTTAGGGCCTGGAATCAGGGAAAGTCCGCGGTGATGGTAAGACCTCCAAATATGAGAAGAACAAGAGTTGTTCCTTGAGGGCTTGTTTGAAAAAAAAAAAAAAAAAGAGAGAGAGTGATCTTGATACCAATCCCTGATGAGACTTACTGTTCACACCAAATCTGAAGCCAGGAGGCTTGAGTCTGTTGCCGTGTGTCCACACCTGACCTCTCTGAGCCTCTGCAAAACCAGGAGACTGGACCCATGACCTGTGAGGGTCTGATCTTGTTTGAGCTTGTCTAGCACCCCCTGTCTGTTTGGTAATGATGCATCGATTTCCTTCAGGCTACCCGTTGCCCATCATGAACACTGTTCATGAGCTTGGCAGTCTATTCTCGCCTCCTCTGATCACGATGGTGGGGGGTCATCTCTGCTTCCCATCTTCTGGGAAGCCTGGTTCTCCAGTCTTTCCTTCGATCTTGTACATCATTCCATTCTTTCCACTGCAGTTTCTTTTTGCCTCCATTAGCAAGCATTGTTTCCGTTGCTTGCAACTGTTGCATCCTAAAGACTGGATTTTGAGGTCTGGGTGGGAATAAGCCCACTTTACAGTGTTTGAAGAGATGAGAGGAAACAGTGTATATGAAGAATGCATATGAAGCTCCTGGCCCAGTGCCTGGCAGGGCAGGTGCAAGGTGAACTCCCTTCTTTCCATGTCTCTGCATCTTATCCATCGGACATGCCATGGGTAATGGATTTCCTCCATCATATCCTTCCAAGAGAAGCTTTTGTAAGAATTAAACTGAGCAGAGATTATTGTGGAGAGTAAATGAGATCACTCATTCTTTCTTTTGGCAAATATTTAATGAGTACCACCTAATAAGTGCCAGGCCCTTCTAGGCACTGCAGATGCAGCAGTGAGTAAAACCAAGGTGCTGCTGACCAGCCGTTCACAGTACAGTGGGAGTTACACTTACAGCTCAGTCGCTCAGCTGTGTCTGACTCTTTGCGGCCGCATGGACTGCAGCACGCCAGGCTTCCCTGTCCATCACCAACTCCCGGAGCTGGCTCAAACTCATGTCCATCGAGTCAGTGATGTCATCCAACCATCTCATCCTCTGTCGTCCTCTTCTCCTGCCTTCAATCTTTCCCAGCATCTGGGTCTTTTCCAATGAGTCAGTTCTTTGCATCGGGTGGCCAAAGTATTGGCACTTCAGCTTCAGCATCAAGTCCTTCCAATGATATTTGGCACTGATTTCCTTTAGGATTGACTGGTTGGATCTCCTTGCAGTCCAAGGGACTCTCAAGAACCTTCTCCAACACCACAGTTCAAAAGCACCAGGTCTTCAGTGCTCAGCTTTCTTTATAGTACAACTCTCACATCCATACATGACTACTGGAAAAACCATAGCTTTGACTAGATTGACCTTTGTCAGCAAAGTAATGTCTCTGCTTTTTAATATACTGCCTAGTTTGGTCACAGCTTTTCTTCCAAGGAGCAAGCATCTTTTAACTTCATGGCTGCAGTCACCATCTGCAGTGGTTTTGGAGCCCAAGAAAATAAAGGCTGTCACTGTTTCCATTGTTTCCCCATCTATTTGCCATGAAGGAATGGACCAGATGCCATGATCTTGAGGAAGGCAATAAACCAACAGATATTTGGTTTAAATGGAGTATTCAGGGAATGTGCCTCTCTGGAGATGACAGATGGGCAGAAATATGACTGGAAGGAAGCAGAGGGATATGCCAATATCTAGGGGAGGAGCTTTCCAGGCAAGGGGGAGAGTAAGTTCAAAGGCCCTGAGGCAGGTGTTGCTGGGAAATAGCGAAGAAGCTAGTGTGTCTGGAGAACAGGGAGCAGGGAAGAGAAAGGTAGGAAAGGAGGCCAGAGAAGTAGCAAGACTCTACAGCATCCCTGCCAAGTGGTCCGTCCTGCCTTTGCTTACATGCCTCCAGAAACGGGGAGCTCACTCCCACCCATATTAGGACAAGTTTGACCCTCAGTATTTCTTCTCACTCTGAACCTCCAACCATCAGCCTTATTTTGCTTCTTGAAGTCCCACAGAACCCATTGCTTCTCTTGGCCAACTCCTTGGAGACCTGAAGATCTTAATCTTATTCCTTGAGATGTTCCTCTTCAGTTATCATTTGGAATCTCTTTGGAATTCATCAGGACTTTTCTGCCCCTTGTTGTAGGCACAACACCTCTCTTAATTCTGCCTGAGATGATGTTGGTGTTTACAGCAGGCTGTTCCACAACAGTCAGTGCCCACGGCACCAGGCTTTTCTTTTTTAAAAAAATATCTATTTATTTGACTGCATCCAGTCCTAGTTCTGGCACACAGGATCTTCATTTCGTCACAGGGCATCTTTGATTGCAGTGCAGGAACTCTCTAGTTGTGATGTGCGGGTTCCGTACTGGCAGCGGGCAGGCTCCAGAGCATGGACTTCAGTAGCTGTGGCGTGTGGCCTCTCTAGTTGTGGCACACGGGCCCAGTCACTTTGTGTGTGAGATCCTAGCTTCTGGGCCTGGGACCAAATCCCTCACATTCTAGGCGGATCCCCAACCACTGAACCACCAGGGGAGTCCTAGGCTTTCCTTTCATGAAAGAGGCTGTTCACCCTTGGCTCCTCTCCCATGTTGAAGTCACTGGTTTGAAATACAGGTGCAGAATATGACATTTACTTCTGTTAAATGTCTTCCTGTTGGATTAAGCTCATGGATCCGACAAGTTAGGCCTCTTGAGATCCCGATTCTGTCACCCATCAGACTGACTCTTTTTCTCCTCTTCTCACACACAAGTCTTACCCCACGCCCTCTGACCAGGCACTGCAGGTGCAGAGATTCCCTCAGGAAACCTACAGTTAAGTTTGGTGGAGGACATGAAATCAGGTAACTACAGTCCAGTATGTAGCTTCTGTGGGAACCTGGCAGAAGTAGGTGTCAGGAAATGCCGGTGGAGTTGACCTGGAGCAAGTACTTGTCAAGAGTCCAGCTGGAAGGGGAGGCATTCCAGGAAGAAGGCATAGCAAATGCAAAGTCATGGAGACAGGGGAAGTCAGTTCCGTGTTCATGGAACCCTTGTAGTGTGAGGCCTCTAACATGTGTACAGAGTAATGAAGAAGCTCTGTCTGGCCAGAACAAGTAGATTATCAGAGCATCCACGTCTTGAGTGTTTCCCAAGGACCAACTGGATCCAGGGAACTCTCAGTTTTCAGTGTAAACACACCCTGTGGGTTTTCTGCAGGGGCTCCTGTGGGTGCACAATAGTCATTTAGTGGGGCTACCCTGTGAGACCACCACAGATCAGATGCTCCTCGCTGGGGTGGGAGGTGGGGGATTCCTTGTGAGTCCCAGCCAGGCCAGGACTGGCTTGACCTCTGAGCTGGTGGGAGCTGGTCAGAAACACTCCATCTTCACTCAGTACCTTCCATGGTCTTGATCCAGACTTTCTCCAGTCTGTCTACCTTTCCTGTGGTGCTACGCCTGTCCCTGTAAGGTCCTTGAAACTTTGGGGACCCAAAATGACTTCTGTTCCGAATTTAGCGCCTGAGCCCAGCAGCGTTCTGTCTTGCAAAGCTACCACTATGCCAGCTTCACATGAAGGGCCCATTTAATATGCAGCTGAGAAACAGCCCTACAAAGCAAGGAAGATAAGGTGGGAATGTTGAATATTCATTCTTGTGGTTAGAGGGTGTTTTTCCTGGGATTCTGTTATTCAAATTAGCTTGGATTGTAACTTCCATTTCAACAACAAATACTTAAAGAAACACAACAGGATAATACTCCCTGGTGTGTTCTCCTGAGATCTCCTCTAGAGTGACCTGCTCTCCCAAAATGCCACCTTGAAAGCAGGGGCCATGGCTGACCAGTTCCTGCAGCCTCACGGGCCTAACCCAGCAGACAGGAGAAGCATGGATGACAGCTAGCTGATCTCTGGTCCTGAGGTCAGTGGCCGCAGTCCCAAGATCTGCCAGTTGATCTATAGCATTTGGCAGGGCGATGGGCCATCCTGACCCTCGGCTCAGCGCAGGAAGTAACCAGGCAGGGAGGTCAGCTGATGTCTGGAAGCCGCTGCCCCTTATTCCCAGTGGAACTGGTGAAGCCTGTCCTACCAGTCCTGAAAACTCAGTCGGAGACCAGACAGCACTGATCAGTGATGAAAAGCTGAGCAGCAGTTTGCATTTCTATTACGATCAAATAGTTTTGCATCCATCTGTGTCTTTCCATCTCCCCTGACACCTCTTTGTTCAAACCTGGATAGACACTCACCTTCTAACAACTTCCTGCTTTCACCCTCAATCCTCTCAAATCTCTACCTGGCAGCCGGAGTGATTTTTGAGAGTGTAAATTGGACCATATCATCGTGCTTAAAAGCCTTCTGTGCCTTCCCATTGAGCTTAGGATAAAATCCATGGCTCACATGGCCCCGCAGGGTCAGGCCCCTGCCTGCCTCTCTGAACCCCTCTTTTCCCACTGTCCTCTGTGCTTCTGCTACCAGTTCCTAGAATGTGCCAAATTCTTTTCTGCCTCAGGCCCTTTGCACAGGCTGTCCTCTCTCTTGGGATATGATTATCAATTCCTCTCCAGGTTAGTTCCAACTCATCTCGCAGTTTCAGTATCACTACCTCTAAAAGGTCTTCCCAAATCGCTCAGAGCTGGTTTCCCTATATGAGTCTGTTACAACACTCTATTCTTCCTTCTAACTTCCTTACTCACAATCTATGAGTGGTTTACTTGTTATCTGTCTCCTCCATTCAGAGGCAAATTCCTTTAGGGCAGGGGTCTTCTGTGTCTTAGTCATCACTGCAGCCTCAAAACCCAGCACAGTGCTTGATAAATAGTGGCCAAGTGAGTTAACTGAGCGCCACCTGTGTGTCAGGCTCCTCACACACTGTTTCTCATTTAATCTTTATAGTCCTGTCGCGGAGTTGGTTGTTGTTGCCCATCACCGGCAGCAAAAGCAACTCTCACAACATCACACAGGGCACAGCAAGACACTGAACCCAAATCAACTGACCCTGCAGTCCACTTTTTTCCACTGTCTCCTCTGCACGGGAAGACTGGAGTACTAGCTTTGCTGCTTCCCACCTATGGGACATAGGACAAGGCCTTAGCTTTTTAAACTTCGTTTTCCTCATGGGAAAATGTGGGCATTAAATCAACCCTGGGATTTCTTTGGAAGGAATGATGCTAAAGCTGAAAGTCCAGTACTTTGGCCACCTCATGCGAAGAGTTGACTCATTGGAAGAGACTCTGATGCTGGGAGGGATTGGGGGCAGGAGGAGAAGGGGATGACAGAGGATGAGATGGCTGGATGGCATCACGGACTCGATGGACGTGAGTCTGAGTGAACTCCGAGAGATGGTGATGGACAGGGAGGCCTGGCGTGCTGCAATTCATGGGGTTGCAAAGAGTCGGACACGACTGAGCGACTGAACTGAACTGAATAAAAGTATTATTAAGACTGCTGGGACAAATATCAATAACCTCAGATATGCAGATGACACCACCGTCATGGCAGAAAGTGAAGAGGAACTAAAAAGCCTCTTGTTGGAAGTGAAAGAGGAGAGTGAACAACCTGGCTTAAAACTCGACATTCAGAAAACAAAGATCACGGCATCTGGTCCCATGCTGCCACTGCTGGTGGTGCTGCTGCTACGTCGCTTCAGTCCTGTCCGACTCTGTGCGACCCCAGAGACGGCAGCCCACCAGGCTACCTGCCCCATACTTCATGGCAAATAGATGGGGAAACAGTGGAAACAGTGTCAGACTTTATTTTTTTGGGGGGCTCCAAAATCACTGCAGATGGTGATTGCAGCCATGAAGTTAAAAGACGCTTACTCCTTGGAAGGAAAGTTATGACCAACCTAGATAGCTGTCTCTTATACACATCTGGTGGGAGGTGGGGGATTCCTTGTGAGTCCCAGCCAGGCCAGGACTGGCTTGACCTCTGAGCTGGTGGGAGCTGGTCAGAAACACTCCATCTTCACTCAGTACCTTCCATGGTCTTGATCCAGACTTTCTCCAGTCTGTCTACCTTTCCTGTGGTGCTACGCCTGTCCCTGTAAGGTCCTTGAAACTTTGGGGACCCAAAATGACTTCTGTTCCGAATTTAGCGCCTGAGCCCAGCAGCGTTCTGTCTTGCAAAGCTACCACTATGCCAGCTTCACATGAAGGGCCCATTTAATATGCAGCTGAGAAACAGCCCTACAAAGCAAGGAAGATAAGGTGGGAATGTTGAATATTCATTCTTGTGGTTAGAGGGTGTTTTTCCTGGGATTCTGTTATTCAAATTAGCTTGGATTGTAACTTCCATTTCAACAACAAATACTTAAAGAAACACAACAGGATAATACTCCCTGGTGTGTTCTCCTGAGATCTCCTCTAGAGTGACCTGCTCTCCCAAAATGCCACCTTGAAAGCAGGGGCCATGGCTGACCAGTTCCTGCAGCCTCACGGGCCTAACCCAGCAGACAGGAGAAGCATGGATGACAGCTAGCTGATCTCTGGTCCTGAGGTCAGTGGCCGCAGTCCCAAGATCTGCCAGTTGATCTATAGCATTTGGCAGGGCGATGGGCCATCCTGACCCTCGGCTCAGCGCAGGAAGTAACCAGGCAGGGAGGTCAGCTGATGTCTGGAAGCCGCTGCCCCTTATTCCCAGTGGAACTGGTGAAGCCTGTCCTACCAGTCCTGGAAACTCAGTCGGAGACCAGACAGCACTGATCAGTGATGAAAAGCTGAGCAGCAGTTTGCATTTCTATTACGATCAAATAGTTTTGCATCCATCTGTGTCTTTCCATCTCCCCTGACACCTCTTTGTTCAAACCTGGATAGACACTCACCTTCTAACAACTTCCTGCTTTCACCCTCAATCCTCTCAAATCTCTACCTGGCAGCCGGAGTGATTTTTGAGAGTGTAAATTGGACCATATCATCGTGCTTAAAAGCCTTCTGTGCCTTCCCATTGAGCTTAGGATAAAATCCATGGCTCACATGGCCCCGCAGGGTCAGGCCCCTGCCTGCCTCTCTGAACCCCTCTTTTCCCACTGTCCTCTGTGCTTCTGCTACCAGTTCCTAGAATGTGCCAAATTCTTTTCTGCCTCAGGCCCTTTGCACAGGCTGTCCTCTCTCTTGGGATATGATTATCAATTCCTCTCCAGGTTAGTTCCAACTCATCTCGCAGTTTCAGTATCACTACCTCTAAAAGGTCTTCCCAAATCGCTCAGAGCTGGTTTCCCTATATGAGTCTGTTACAACACTCTATTCTTCCTTCTAACTTCCTTACTCACAATCTATGAGTGGTTTACTTGTTATCTGTCTCCTCCATTCAGAGGCAAATTCCTTTAGGGCAGGGGTCTTCTGTGTCTTAGTCATCACTGCAGCCTCAAAACCCAGCACAGTGCTTGATAAATAGTGGCCAAGTGAGTTAACTGAGCGCCACCTGTGTGTCAGGCTCCTCACACACTGTTTCTCATTTAATCTTTATAGTCCTGTCGCGGAGTTGGTTGTTGTTGCCCATCACCGGCAGCAAAAGCAACTCTCACAACATCACACAGGGCACAGCAAGACACTGAACCCAAATCAACTGACCCTGCAGTCCACTTTTTTCCACTGTCTCCTCTGCACGGGAAGACTGGAGTACTAGCTTTGCTGCTTCCCACCTATGGGACATAGGACAAGGCCTTAGCTTTTTAAACTTCGTTTTCCTCATGGGAAAATGTGGGCATTAAATCAACCCTGGGATTTCTTTGGAAGGAATGATGCTAAAGCTGAAAGTCCAGTACTTTGGCCACCTCATGCGAAGAGTTGACTCATTGGAAGAGACTCTGATGCTGGGAGGGATTGGGGGCAGGAGGAGAAGGGGATGACAGAGGATGAGATGGCTGGATGGCATCACGGACTCGATGGACGTGAGTCTGAGTGAACTCCGAGAGATGGTGATGGACAGGGAGGCCTGGCGTGCTGCAATTCATGGGGTTGCAAAGAGTCGGACACGACTGAGCGACTGAACTGAACTGAATAAAAGTATTATTAAGACTGCTGGGACAAATATCAATAACCTCAGATATGCAGATGACACCACCGTCATGGCAGAAAGTGAAGAGGAACTAAAAAGCCTCTTGTTGGAAGTGAAAGAGGAGAGTGAACAACCTGGCTTAAAACTCGACATTCAGAAAACAAAGATCACGGCATCTGGTCCCATGCTGCCACTGCTGGTGGTGCTGCTGCTACGTCGCTTCAGTCCTGTCCGACTCTGTGCGACCCCAGAGACGGCAGCCCACCAGGCTACCTGCCCCATACTTCATGGCAAATAGATGGGGAAACAGTGGAAACAGTGTCAGACTTTATTTTTTTGGGGGGCTCCAAAATCACTGCAGATGGTGATTGCAGCCATGAAGTTAAAAGACGCTTACTCCTTGGAAGGAAAGTTATGACCAACCTAGATAGCTGTCTCTTATACACATCTGGTGGGAGGTGGGGGATTCCTTGTGAGTCCCAGCCAGGCCAGGACTGGCTTGACCTCTGAGCTGGTGGGAGCTGGTCAGAAACACTCCATCTTCACTCAGTACCTTCCATGGTCTTGATCCAGACTTTCTCCAGTCTGTCTACCTTTCCTGTGGTGCTACGCCTGTCCCTGTAAGGTCCTTGAAACTTTGGGGACCCAAAATGACTTCTGTTCCGAATTTAGCGCCTGAGCCCAGCAGCGTTCTGTCTTGCAAAGCTACCACTATGCCAGCTTCACATGAAGGGCCCATTTAATATGCAGCTGAGAAACAGCCCTACAAAGCAAGGAAGATAAGGTGGGAATGTTGAATATTCATTCTTGTGGTTAGAGGGTGTTTTTCCTGGGATTCTGTTATTCAAATTAGCTTGGATTGTAACTTCCATTTCAACAACAAATACTTAAAGAAACACAACAGGATAATACTCCCTGGTGTGTTCTCCTGAGATCTCCTCTAGAGTGACCTGCTCTCCCAAAATGCCACCTTGAAAGCAGGGGCCATGGCTGACCAGTTCCTGCAGCCTCACGGGCCTAACCCAGCAGACAGGAGAAGCATGGATGACAGCTAGCTGATCTCTGGTCCTGAGGTCAGTGGCCGCAGTCCCAAGATCTGCCAGTTGATCTATAGCATTTGGCAGGGCGATGGGCCATCCTGACCCTCGGCTCAGCGCAGGAAGTAACCAGGCAGGGAGGTCAGCTGATGTCTGGAAGCCGCTGCCCCTTATTCCCAGTGGAACTGGTGAAGCCTGTCCTACCAGTCCTGGAAACTCAGTCGGAGACCAGACAGCACTGATCAGTGATGAAAAGCTGAGCAGCAGTTTGCATTTCTATTACGATCAAATAGTTTTGCATCCATCTGTGTCTTTCCATCTCCCCTGACACCTCTTTGTTCAAACCTGGATAGACACTCACCTTCTAACAACTTCCTGCTTTCACCCTCAATCCTCTCAAATCTCTACCTGGCAGCCGGAGTGATTTTTGAGAGTGTAAATTGGACCATATCATCGTGCTTAAAAGCCTTCTGTGCCTTCCCATTGAGCTTAGGATAAAATCCATGGCTCACATGGCCCCGCAGGGTCAGGCCCCTGCCTGCCTCTCTGAACCCCTCTTTTCCCACTGTCCTCTGTGCTTCTGCTACCAGTTCCTAGAATGTGCCAAATTCTTTTCTGCCTCAGGCCCTTTGCACAGGCTGTCCTCTCTCTTGGGATATGATTATCAATTCCTCTCCAGGTTAGTTCCAACTCATCTCGCAGTTTCAGTATCACTACCTCTAAAAGGTCTTCCCAAATCGCTCAGAGCTGGTTTCCCTATATGAGTCTGTTACAACACTCTATTCTTCCTTCTAACTTCCTTACTCACAATCTATGAGTGGTTTACTTGTTATCTGTCTCCTCCATTCAGAGGCAAATTCCTTTAGGGCAGGGGTCTTCTGTGTCTTAGTCATCACTGCAGCCTCAAAACCCAGCACAGTGCTTGATAAATAGTGGCCAAGTGAGTTAACTGAGCGCCACCTGTGTGTCAGGCTCCTCACACACTGTTTCTCATTTAATCTTTATAGTCCTGTCGCGGAGTTGGTTGTTGTTGCCCATCACCGGCAGCAAAAGCAACTCTCACAACATCACACAGGGCACAGCAAGACACTGAACCCAAATCAACTGACCCTGCAGTCCACTTTTTTCCACTGTCTCCTCTGCACGGGAAGACTGGAGTACTAGCTTTGCTGCTTCCCACCTATGGGACATAGGACAAGGCCTTAGCTTTTTAAACTTCGTTTTCCTCATGGGAAAATGTGGGCATTAAATCAACCCTGGGATTTCTTTGGAAGGAATGATGCTAAAGCTGAAAGTCCAGTACTTTGGCCACCTCATGCGAAGAGTTGACTCATTGGAAGAGACTCTGATGCTGGGAGGGATTGGGGGCAGGAGGAGAAGGGGATGACAGAGGATGAGATGGCTGGATGGCATCACGGACTCGATGGACGTGAGTCTGAGTGAACTCCGAGAGATGGTGATGGACAGGGAGGCCTGGCGTGCTGCAATTCATGGGGTTGCAAAGAGTCGGACACGACTGAGCGACTGAACTGAACTGAATAAAAGTATTATTAAGACTGCTGGGACAAATATCAATAACCTCAGATATGCAGATGACACCACCGTCATGGCAGAAAGTGAAGAGGAACTAAAAAGCCTCTTGTTGGAAGTGAAAGAGGAGAGTGAACAACCTGGCTTAAAACTCGACATTCAGAAAACAAAGATCACGGCATCTGGTCCCATGCTGCCACTGCTGGTGGTGCTGCTGCTACGTCGCTTCAGTCCTGTCCGACTCTGTGCGACCCCAGAGACGGCAGCCCACCAGGCTACCTGCCCCATACTTCATGGCAAATAGATGGGGAAACAGTGGAAACAGTGTCAGACTTTATTTTTTTGGGGGGCTCCAAAATCACTGCAGATGGTGATTGCAGCCATGAAGTTAAAAGACGCTTACTCCTTGGAAGGAAAGTTATGACCAACCTAGATAGCTGTCTCTTATACACATCTGGTGGGAGGTGGGGGATTCCTTGTGAGTCCCAGCCAGGCCAGGACTGGCTTGACCTCTGAGCTGGTGGGAGCTGGTCAGAAACACTCCATCTTCACTCAGTACCTTCCATGGTCTTGATCCAGACTTTCTCCAGTCTGTCTACCTTTCCTGTGGTGCTACGCCTGTCCCTGTAAGGTCCTTGAAACTTTGGGGACCCAAAATGACTTCTGTTCCGAATTTAGCGCCTGAGCCCAGCAGCGTTCTGTCTTGCAAAGCTACCACTATGCCAGCTTCACATGAAGGGCCCATTTAATATGCAGCTGAGAAACAGCCCTACAAAGCAAGGAAGATAAGGTGGGAATGTTGAATATTCATTCTTGTGGTTAGAGGGTGTTTTTCCTGGGATTCTGTTATTCAAATTAGCTTGGATTGTAACTTCCATTTCAACAACAAATACTTAAAGAAACACAACAGGATAATACTCCCTGGTGTGTTCTCCTGAGATCTCCTCTAGAGTGACCTGCTCTCCCAAAATGCCACCTTGAAAGCAGGGGCCATGGCTGACCAGTTCCTGCAGCCTCACGGGCCTAACCCAGCAGACAGGAGAAGCATGGATGACAGCTAGCTGATCTCTGGTCCTGAGGTCAGTGGCCGCAGTCCCAAGATCTGCCAGTTGATCTATAGCATTTGGCAGGGCGATGGGCCATCCTGACCCTCGGCTCAGCGCAGGAAGTAACCAGGCAGGGAGGTCAGCTGATGTCTGGAAGCCGCTGCCCCTTATTCCCAGTGGAACTGGTGAAGCCTGTCCTACCAGTCCTGGAAACTCAGTCGGAGACCAGACAGCACTGATCAGTGATGAAAAGCTGAGCAGCAGTTTGCATTTCTATTACGATCAAATAGTTTTGCATCCATCTGTGTCTTTCCATCTCCCCTGACACCTCTTTGTTCAAACCTGGATAGACACTCACCTTCTAACAACTTCCTGCTTTCACCCTCAATCCTCTCAAATCTCTACCTGGCAGCCGGAGTGATTTTTGAGAGTGTAAATTGGACCATATCATCGTGCTTAAAAGCCTTCTGTGCCTTCCCATTGAGCTTAGGATAAAATCCATGGCTCACATGGCCCCGCAGGGTCAGGCCCCTGCCTGCCTCTCTGAACCCCTCTTTTCCCACTGTCCTCTGTGCTTCTGCTACCAGTTCCTAGAATGTGCCAAATTCTTTTCTGCCTCAGGCCCTTTGCACAGGCTGTCCTCTCTCTTGGGATATGATTATCAATTCCTCTCCAGGTTAGTTCCAACTCATCTCGCAGTTTCAGTATCACTACCTCTAAAAGGTCTTCCCAAATCGCTCAGAGCTGGTTTCCCTATATGAGTCTGTTACAACACTCTATTCTTCCTTCTAACTTCCTTACTCACAATCTATGAGTGGTTTACTTGTTATCTGTCTCCTCCATTCAGAGGCAAATTCCTTTAGGGCAGGGGTCTTCTGTGTCTTAGTCATCACTGCAGCCTCAAAACCCAGCACAGTGCTTGATAAATAGTGGCCAAGTGAGTTAACTGAGCGCCACCTGTGTGTCAGGCTCCTCACACACTGTTTCTCATTTAATCTTTATAGTCCTGTCGCGGAGTTGGTTGTTGTTGCCCATCACCGGCAGCAAAAGCAACTCTCACAACATCACACAGGGCACAGCAAGACACTGAACCCAAATCAACTGACCCTGCAGTCCACTTTTTTCCACTGTCTCCTCTGCACGGGAAGACTGGAGTACTAGCTTTGCTGCTTCCCACCTATGGGACATAGGACAAGGCCTTAGCTTTTTAAACTTCGTTTTCCTCATGGGAAAATGTGGGCATTAAATCAACCCTGGGATTTCTTTGGAAGGAATGATGCTAAAGCTGAAAGTCCAGTACTTTGGCCACCTCATGCGAAGAGTTGACTCATTGGAAGAGACTCTGATGCTGGGAGGGATTGGGGGCAGGAGGAGAAGGGGATGACAGAGGATGAGATGGCTGGATGGCATCACGGACTCGATGGACGTGAGTCTGAGTGAACTCCGAGAGATGGTGATGGACAGGGAGGCCTGGCGTGCTGCAATTCATGGGGTTGCAAAGAGTCGGACACGACTGAGCGACTGAACTGAACTGAATAAAAGTATTATTAAGACTGCTGGGACAAATATCAATAACCTCAGATATGCAGATGACACCACCGTCATGGCAGAAAGTGAAGAGGAACTAAAAAGCCTCTTGTTGGAAGTGAAAGAGGAGAGTGAACAACCTGGCTTAAAACTCGACATTCAGAAAACAAAGATCACGGCATCTGGTCCCATGCTGCCACTGCTGGTGGTGCTGCTGCTACGTCGCTTCAGTCCTGTCCGACTCTGTGCGACCCCAGAGACGGCAGCCCACCAGGCTACCTGCCCCATACTTCATGGCAAATAGATGGGGAAACAGTGGAAACAGTGTCAGACTTTATTTTTTTGGGGGGCTCCAAAATCACTGCAGATGGTGATTGCAGCCATGAAGTTAAAAGACGCTTACTCCTTGGAAGGAAAGTTATGACCAACCTAGATAGCTGTCTCTTATACACATCTGGTGGGAGGTGGGGGATTCCTTGTGAGTCCCAGCCAGGCCAGGACTGGCTTGACCTCTGAGCTGGTGGGAGCTGGTCAGAAACACTCCATCTTCACTCAGTACCTTCCATGGTCTTGATCCAGACTTTCTCCAGTCTGTCTACCTTTCCTGTGGTGCTACGCCTGTCCCTGTAAGGTCCTTGAAACTTTGGGGACCCAAAATGACTTCTGTTCCGAATTTAGCGCCTGAGCCCAGCAGCGTTCTGTCTTGCAAAGCTACCACTATGCCAGCTTCACATGAAGGGCCCATTTAATATGCAGCTGAGAAACAGCCCTACAAAGCAAGGAAGATAAGGTGGGAATGTTGAATATTCATTCTTGTGGTTAGAGGGTGTTTTTCCTGGGATTCTGTTATTCAAATTAGCTTGGATTGTAACTTCCATTTCAACAACAAATACTTAAAGAAACACAACAGGATAATACTCCCTGGTGTGTTCTCCTGAGATCTCCTCTAGAGTGACCTGCTCTCCCAAAATGCCACCTTGAAAGCAGGGGCCATGGCTGACCAGTTCCTGCAGCCTCACGGGCCTAACCCAGCAGA
>SJYX01005825.1:0-10145 GCA_006410675.1 Oreotragus oreotragus | reverse complement strand
TGCTCAAGCACAATTGCACTCATCTCACATGCTAGTAAAGTAATGCTCAAAATTCTGCAAGCCAGGCTTCAGCAATATGTGAACTGTGAACTCCCTGATGTTCAAGCTGGTTTTAGAACAGGCAGAGGAACCAGAGATCAAATTGCCAACATCCGCTGGATCATGGAAAAAGCAAGAGAGTTCCAGAAAAACATCTATTTCTGCTTTATTGAATATGCCAAAGCCTTTGACTATGTGGATCACAATAAACTGTGGAAAATTCTGAAAGAGATGGGAATACCAGACCACCTAACCTGCCTCTTGAGAAATCTGTATGCAGGTCAGGAAGCAACAGTTAGAACTGCACATGCAACAACAGACTGGTTCCAAATAGGAAAAGGAGTACGTCAAAGCTGTATATTGTCTCCCTGCTTATTCTACAAAATAGTTAGTGAAAATTGAGTTTAGGAAATTTGTAGTACATAAGATCAATTTATAGAACTCAACTCTAAGTCTGTATATTAGCAATGTACAATCATAAATTAAAATAAAAAGTACTATTTACAACAGCATCATATCTGAAATAATGAGTGACAAAATGTTTGTAGAACCTATACATTGAAAACTATAAATATTTCTAAGAGGAAAATTTAAAACACACAAATAAATAGGAAGTTTCACTATATTCTTGGATCAGAAGACTCAAAATTGAGTTGTTAATTCTTCCCAAACTGATGTAACTATTCAAAGAAAGTCCAACCAAGTCTGTTACTTTGTGTCTCCCACACTTGGCCGGGGGAAAAGCCAAGAGAGATTTCCCTAAGAACAAAGGAGCGATTCTACAAAACTGCATGCAGATTCCAGTCAGGATAGTGTTATAAAAAGCCCCTAGGTACACACACAGAATCTATTCTGAAAGGGAAAAACTTACAAAGTGTTCTGAGGTATAAATATTGAAAAGCTTCCTAAAAGGTTAACCCCTTTGCTAGATATCAAGATGTTCTTTTCAAGATTCAACTCAAAGTAAATTGTCTGTTAATGGGAAAGAGGAACTTCAGCCTGACAGAAAAACTACAAGAGATTTTTTTTTTTTTTTTGGTCTCTTCAATGCTGCATATATATAAGTAGAAGGCACTTATACCTCTCCATAAAGCCATGCTTATATTACACCCACTTCTACCTTCAGCTGTGATTTACTCTGAATCCTGTCTCACTTGTAAAATACTCTGTCAGTAACACCTCAGTGAAATCTTCTTAAAGTAAAGCATTCTTGCACCTAGGCTGTTGCTCTGAAAGCTGCCATCTGGTCTAATTCAACTATATTTTAAGCTCTTGAATCACATGACTTAAATCCACATAAGTGTTGATCGTGCATGATTGCCTTTATTGATTCCTGGTTGGACTAAACTTATTTCAGAGTCTCCATCCAACTTGAGCAAGAATTCTTGATTTTTTTTTTTTTTTCTGCTCATTCTCTTCCTCTCGAGCCTAATATCGACTCTTTCCCTCTTCTTTTCTAATGCTGTGTCCACAAAGATACTGAGTGGTTAAGTCACATGATGCTTACCCTGGAAATTTAGTTTTCTCAAATTGCAACACGTCTGAATACATCTGTCATTGCCCTGCCCCTCTGAATACAGCTCTACCTCTTAATTGCCTAATAAGTGCAACATTGCTATTCTTGCTCTTAGGATTTGAAATAATGACATTGACTTTTCGGGATTTCTTCAAACCTAGAGCCCTCTTCAGTTCTCCCTTCCTACTTTTCATATCTGCCTTTTTATTGCCGTTCATTTTGCTGCCTCACAGTGTAGGTTTTCTTCCTGTCATAGCTGAATATTTATGTAGCTGGCTTTCTAACTACACTCTGGGTCAGTGCCAGTGACTCTGAATTAGAAGCTCCTAGGTAAGTCCCAGGTATCTAGTTTTATTAATAAGTCTTCAGTGATTGTGATCTCAGCCAGTAAAACCACTATTCCTATCCTGTATTTTTAAACTTTGAATGATTATTTCTCTTTTTATCTCTTTATAAATGGAGAGAGATTCTTAAAGATAGAAATTGTCATAATTATTTTATTCTTGATTATGGGAGATGTGTAGTGAAGCTAGTAACAACGGATCAAATAATTTAGGGCCACCTTACCTCTGCATGCATGCTCACAATGCCCTCCCTAATACAGTTGGTTCCCTGTCCCTTCATTCGCATATACTGAATCATTCATTCATTCAAGGGCCACTTTAGAGTCCATTTCCTCATTGTAGTCACTTCAATTCACATTCTCCCTTGGCCATGTCCCTGCAGTGTAGTCATCTGTTTTGAGAACTTTAGAACTGAAAACATTTCTTCATAGTCATTTTTTCTAATGACACCTAAGAGTTATATTTTCTTCTTCAATTTTTTACAAACATATAGTCTGAACATTCAAGCAGTATTTAATAAATGTTTGTTGCTTGCTTTCCCAATTTGTATGGCTGCAGCTTGCATTTAATTCAATACAATGATCCTCTTGTTGAATACCAGATATGTGCAAGACGTTGCTTCAGGTGTTGTGTTATTATGAGCACACTTTTGGAGTGTTCAGAAAGACTCCAATGTTGAAACTAGATGATGCATAAAATTAGCCCCCAGAGGGTTTTATCATTAAGAAAATTGTTGCTACTACTGCAAGTTAATCTGTCTGTCTGCTGGAGAGTATTACCTTATCTAAAACTTTACAATAAAGCTTTGTGAGAACAAATTCTACTGTGTTACAGTCAAGAGAGACAGTATTTTATTTGGGTTGATTCCTATCCTTCAACTCAAAAGGAACCTCCTAATCAATCACGTATGATGATGCTTGAAACAATCATCCATGCAGCTTAGAGTTGACCATCATTTTGAAAAAAAAAAAAAAAATACGTGCACTAAACTTTGTGAATAAGAGTCTGTCTAAAACTTTTAGCAAGGTGTTAATATGAAGAACTATTGATATGACACTCAGGAGAGCAGGAGCTTAGTCATTGTTGCTACTTCCTCTGTGACACTGACAAATCAGGTGCCTCAAATAGGTAATTGTAAAATTGAAAGTGGACCTAAAGTGGCTTTGGACTATGCATGCTTTGAAAATGCCAGTGTCCTTACTAGCTTACTCATGGATAGAAAATGAATGAATAATAATTATATGGATAGCTATCATGGGAAAAGAGAATGCTGGTGTTTAAGAACTTGGAAATGTCATTCAGTAGTATTTGAGATTTTCCTATTATCATACATCTTAGCTGTTTGCTTTTAATGTTCTGTCATATTTATGACCCTCAGTTTCCTATGTTCTGTATCAGGGTGATAGTACTTCAAAGGAAAGTTGTAATGAGCAATTGAGAAAATGTATGCTGTCTCTTATACACATCTCATCCGCTGGATCATGGAAAAAGCAAGAGAGTTCCAGAAAAACATCTATTTCTGTTTTATTGACTATGCCAAAGACTTTGACTGTGTGGATCACAATAAACTGTGGAAAATTCTGAAAGAGATGGGAATATCNTATTCAGTAGTATTTGAGATTTTCCTATTATCATACATCTTAGCTGTTTGCTTTTAATGTTCTGTCATATTTATGACCCTCAGTTTCCTATGTTCTGTATCAGGGTGATAGTACTTCAAAGGAAAGTTGTAATGAGCAATTGAGAAAATGTATGTGTGAAAACTACAAAACACCTGATATTTGGAAATAAGATTTAAAAGATGAATACTCTGAAGATAACTAAAAACTAAACTTCATGTTGAAGTATATGTTACTTATGTTTCAATATCTTTTCCAAGATCATATGCTTGTAAACAAATTTACTTTTGCCTTAACCATATCAGTAGATATTAGTGGCATGTATAGTGGGCTATCAAACTGTAACAATTTTAGAGGAGGATTCCGGTGTGATCCTTGTCATTTTTCTGCAAAACTTATTTCAAAATGCACACACACACACACACACACACACACACACACACATTTGTCTGTAATTCTTAAAATTTAAAACATGCTTAATGGAAAACGTTTCCATATTTAACTCTAATATTTTTTGGAAATTCACTGTTATAAGATTTATCTATGGTTATATACAGTCCATCCTTTTGTAGTACTACACTATATTAGAGTATAGCATTGTATAGAGAGCTGAACACATTGATTCAGTTGCTCTCTACCTTTACAAATGCTTGATGTTTTCAGACAAAATTTTTTGCTAACATGATAGGTATTAAATGGCATCAGATGATGCAAATTGAACTAGTAACTGTAAGTTTATCTTTATATACTTATATTTCTTTCACATAGAGCTTATCTTTTTGTCCAAACTTAATATTTGTTTTTTTATGAATTGTAGGACTATGTCCTAAATGGTAAACCTTGTCCAGTTTTTATGTGTTAAACCTTAATTCTTCCAATACTTAAACTGTTTTTCATTGTCTTTAAGATACCTTATTTTCTAATGGAAATTCTTACTTGCAATTGAATGTATTAATGTTTTCCTTTTTGGTTAATATTTTTATATTTTGCATGCAAAATTATTTCTTATTCAATGTTCTGAAAGACATTCTCATGTTATATTCTAATTGATTTACAGTTTTGACTTTATCATTATGACTAATCCAGAGAAAATAGGTTTCTGGAATTGTTGCTAGGAAATTTTATTTTCCATAGGGATTTGTTATTTCCTCATTTTCCACTTTGCTGAATTTCCGTCTCCTTCAAATATGTATTGGAATATTTATTTTGATACTATCAGAGTCATAATTACCATATCTTTAAAACTTGATATTTATAAAAGCAAATGTTTCTACCTTCTATTCTTTCAGAATAATTAAGCTGTTCTTGAACTTGATTTTTCATGTACATTATAGAACCAGTATGTCTAACTCTATGCAAGATACTATTTAGAGTTTGATTGGTACCAAATCAAAAAACATCAATAACTTACACTGATCTTATGCATGTATACATCAATGTGGGTCAATAATCAAAATATTAAAACTCTAATCCATGAATATGGTATGTCTCCCCATTTTAGCTCTTTATATTTTTAGCACTGGAGATTTTAATTTATTTGCACATTTTAAGATCTTTGTTTTTGGTCTGAATATTTGTTCCTTCCCGTGAGACTGAATATATTATTGTTAATTAAGTAGATTTTAAAAATTATGTTTTTAGGAAGAGTGGTTTTCTGTTTTAGAATGCAAACGCACATTGCATTCATGAGGAAAATGTTTTCTTATTCAAATTCTTTTTCATGTCTTTCCACAAAGTTTAAAAAAATGTAAACTTTCAGGATGAGGTGTATAGAGTTTGTTAGATGGTATCTATAAATTATTTATTTAGTTATAACAAAGAACACTTTCATTATAAATTTTCCAAGTGCTTGTTGCTGTCATGTAGAAATTCAGCCAATTATAGAATGTTAATTATAATTCTAGCAATGCTTATAAATTTTCTTGCTGTTGTTGTTCAGTCACTCAGCATGTCTGACTCTGCAACCCCATGGACTGTAGCACACCAGGTTTCCCTGTCCTTCAAAATCTTCCAGAGTTTGCCTAGATGCATGTCCATTGAGTCGGTGATGCCATCCAACCATGTCATCCTCTGTCGCCTTCTTCTCTTTCTGCCTTCAATCTTTTCCAGCATTGGGTCTTTTCAAATGAGTTGACTCTTCACATCAGGTGGCCAAAGTGTTAGAGCTTCAGCATCAGTCTTTCCAATGATATTCAAGGTTGATTTCCTTTAGGATTGACCAGTTTGATCTCTTTGCTGTACAAGGGTCTCTCAAAAGTTTTATCCAGCACCACAGTTTGAAAGCATCAATTTTTCAGCACTCACCCTGCTTTATGGTCCAACTCTCGCATCCATACATGACTATTGAAAAAAAAAAAAAAACATAGCTTTGACTATGATGAACCTTAGTCATTATTGATAACAAAGTAATGACAAAAGTAAAGTGATGTTCCTACTTTTTAATATGTTGTCTAGCTATGACAACATAGTTTTTTTTCCCAAGGAATAAGCATCTTTTAATTTAATGGTTGCAGTCACTGTCCACAGTGATTCTGGAGCCCAAGAAAATAAAATCTGCCACTATTTCCATTTCTTCCCCAACTATTTGCCATGAAGTAATGGGACTACATGCCATGATCTTAGTTTTTAGAATGTCGAGTTTTAAGCCAGCCTTTCACTCTCCTCTTTCACTTTCATCAAGAGGCTCTTTAGGTCCCCTTTGCTTTCTGCCTAGGGTGGTGTCTGTTGCATATCTGAGGTCATTGATATTTTTCCCTGTAACCTTGATTCCAGCCTGTGATTCATCCAGCCCAGCATTTTGAATGATGTACATAAGAAATTTTCTTATGAATTCATTAGTTTATTGTAATTTTTTGTTTCCTATATATACAATTATTATGTTCAAACAATTCTAGGTTTGTTTGCTCCTTTGTAAACCTCATATTCTATTGCTTATCTTTCTTTGTTAATTAGTTCTGCAATAATATTGAATAGAAGTAGTTATAAACAGGCATATATACTTCTTTATTTTAGAAGAAGTACTTTAATCCGTTCTTAATTTATTATAAAGTATGTCTTGTATGTCTACGTTTGTTCATGAATATGTGTGTTTGTCTTGCTTTTGAATGGCAATGGATGCATGGGTCCCCCTATGACAAGTCATATGAGAATTTTTTCCCTCTTCTTTCATGTGTTCACCTCACTCTTAAATCCATATTTACATATTTAAACATAATTATACATATTTTATTTTCCTGTTAATTTATATGTTCCTATATTACCATACAGCTTACATTAAGTAGGAGGAATCCAGTGAAAAGTTAAATCACCAAGGTCTAAGGGTACAAGGCCATGGAGAAGGGAACATCATGTTGATGTGACACAGATAAAAAATGTGCAACCGAAAAGACTGCCATCAGATAACCACAGCTGAGGTTTTTGACAAATGATAAGCATAATTTGCCCTCAATTGAAAAGTCAGAGTCTCAAATAAAATAAAACTAGTGACAAGTCAATCATTAATTAAACTTCCAGAAGCTTGAATTTAACAAGCAGTTAAATGCTCGTTAAACCCAGTGGAGTTCAGTCTACATAGGCCAAGTGATGTGAGGAGGTGACATAGCATAGCTTAGTCAGTAAATTAACATATCCTAGCACAGATTATGGTGTTCCAGGAATGATTATTAAGATTTGGAAAATACCTTAGAGGTCATGCAGTCTAACCTCTCATTTAATGGAAGAAACTTTCTTTTGTAGTCACAACTCTCTTAACAATGTTTTTCTCCTTTCACTTCTAACCTGGTGGATGTAACCTAAGTTAGATATTTTAGCTTCTGGAAACTTAATTTTCAATTACAAGAAACAGACCATGTGTGGTTATTACACTTCAAGAAGTTAGCTTCCAACTCTATTTGAAAAATGTTCAAGAAGAATAAAGTTTAAGATTCTTAAAGTTTGATAAATTTTAAGATTCTTCTTAAACTCAAGAAGAATAAAGAAACAGGAAGGATTGTAGAAAAAAGTAAATGAATTTGGATTGGTGACTGGAGCCAAGAGGACAGCTATGAAGTGTGCAAAGGGTAGGGGAGTTTATTATCCCCAAATCAATGCCCAGTTTACTCATCCTGAGTGATTGCTCTGGTGTGCATTAGGAAAAGAGCATTACGCAGAGCTGGGGGAATCATATATCCCTGTAAGGTGACATGTGGATTGAACTCAAGCTAAAGACACCTGGTTATGAGAGATAGCCCCTATAAGAGAATATATAAAAAAGATGATTTCATGGACTTCTGAGCTCCAGTTTTTTCATCATTCATTTTCTCATAGGTATGTGTCAACAGTGGATAACCTGTGGGATGGTTTTCTTTATAGACTCCAGTCTTCATCAGTATGAAAAATGTTAACTTTTCCACTTTTGGGGCTCTTTCTGTGGTGTTTTCTATGGTAAATCAATATCTAATATGTTAAAGTCACATTTTCACCCCAGACAATTCTGTAAATACGGTAATAATTTATGAGTCAAATTAAAATGTGAGAAACTGCCAGATTGTTTTCTGAGTGGCTATACTATTTTGTTAGGTGTTTGTGGAGGTTTTGGGTTGACTGAAAAAATTCAGCAAAGAGAAATTCTGTAGGGTGTTGGAACTGTTCTATATCTTTATGGGGTGGTGATTGTAAGAATCAATGCATATGCTAAAACACAGAACTGTAAACAAAAATAAATGAACACTGCTTACTATGTGTAAATTCATACAAACAAGTAAAAAGCATATCAATTTTAAAATAAGAAAGCTTTCCAACCTTCTTGAGAGAAAAAGCACAGGAGAATTTTCAAATACATGAAAAATTTTCTCCTAAAATTCAGCCATACAATAAATCACTGCCTATGAAGCTATAGGTTTCATTTTCTTGCTCTTTTTCTTTTTCACTCTTCTATTTTAAAAATGTTTCAAATTCTTTTTCATTTCCTTTAACTTTAATTCTGCATTTAAACACCTCTTTTTAGAAATTGCTATTCCCATCACTTCTGAGAGGTTCAGAATTGCTCTACAATTGTGGACAGTGTTCAACTGATCCTTCAAAAATAAACAAGTGTGGCAATTTTTTCATTGAATGCTTCCACATATGGCCCATATGGAATTTGAATTAAGGTAATAGGTATTGAAAAGGGGACTCGCCATAAAAATATGTTTCTAAATATAAGTTGTCTATTTTAAGGTCCATAGAAGACAATCTGTATTTACAGTTAGGTCATTTTTATTGCAGTGATTATTGTCACATTTTCATCATGCTATAAAAACAGCATGCCACATCCGTCTTGTCCCTTTAGTAATGATTTTAATGCAGTGTGATAAAAACATACGCTGTGTCATATGTTATATGCTATGTACTCCTAATTGGACATTTAAAAATGTTTAATAATGACTGAAGCTGCACTGTGTCTAATATATTATGGAATAAATGTGTCAAAAACCAGTGGTATGCTCTAAAACTTTATTTTAAAAGAGGCAGATCATACAGCTCAGATGCTGCTGTTTGTGCCTGATTTGGGCAGCAATGGAATTCAAGAAGCAGATGATGAAAATCACACAGTTGGGATATTTTCTCCCTTTAGAAAAAGAGGCTGAATAAAAAATGTTAATCTGATCCTCTGCCATTTTAGTTCACTCTGGTTAAGCTGACTTCAAATGGTGTTACATTGATCAAATAGGCTAGTGTCACCATTTGTTGACCAGAGAGCAAGAAAAAGGTTTTCTTAAAAGATCTAATCTGTGAGTATAAATTGCTGCCACATAAATAATGTCAAGGGAAGAACCTGTCCTAATTCATCTACATGAATTCCTGGACTACCCAGATTGGGCAGAACTCGCATAAGAAAGTCATGTGGGAAGATCATTAAACCAAGGGATGATAGGTGTCACTGTCAGTGAATTTATTAAATTCTTCATAAGATGTTGAAACAAAATGAACATTTTTAGGAACAAACCAGCCATAAAAGATAGATGGAATTAAATACACTTTTATGACAATATTCATCTTCTGTCTGATTTCTAGACAATTGCATCTTCTGATTTGGAACAACTCTCAAAATTTCATTTCTTCATTCATTCATCAAATATATAGGCAGTGCCTTCTGTGTCTTGGGAATTGTATTAAGCCCTGGAAAATCACAAGTGACCTAGCAGCATTTCCAACCAAAATTCTTCATTCCAGAAAATATTCTAATTTCTAGAATATGGCCCTCAAGACTGAGGTGTTTCTTTCATATAAATATGGAAATCTATTTGCATTTTAATATATTCATAAATACATTTTAACATTTTTAGGTCAGTGAGCCTTTGGTCCACTGGAGAAGGGAATGGCAAGCCACTTCAGTATTCTTGCCTTGAGAACCCCATGAACAGTATGAAAAGGCAAAATGATAGGATATCAAAAGAGAATCTCCCCAGGTCGTTAGGTGCCCAATATGCTACTGGAGATCAGTGGAGAACTCCAGAAAAAATGAAGGGATGGAGCCAAAGCAAAAACAATACCCAGTTGTGCATGTGACTGGTGTTAGAAGCAAGATCCGATGCTGTAAGAGCAATATTGCATAGGAACCTGGAATGTCAGGTCCATGAATCAAGGCAAATTGGAAGTGGTCAAACA
>SJYX01005824.1:516650-576119 GCA_006410675.1 Oreotragus oreotragus | reverse complement strand
TCTTTTTTTTTTCATAGTCTATATATTTATTTTTATAAAAAATGTAAAAACAAGACAGCAAGACACAAGCTGTATGCATACAGCAAAAGAGACACAGATGTACAGAACAGTCTTTTGGACTCTGTGGGAGAGGGAGAGGGTGGAATGATTTGGCAGAACGGCATTGAAACATGTATAATTTTTATATTCTGTAACGAGACAAATATCTGACATTTAGGAAATTGATTAATATGTAAATAATTCTTATTTTCAGTTCTATAAAGACTTACCAGACCTTTTAGAACTAACACCAAAAAAAAAAAAAAAAGAAAGTCCTTTTATCCTAGGGGATTGGAATGCAAAAATAGGAAGTCAAGAGATACCTGGAGTAACAGGCAAGTTTGGCCTTGGTGTACAAATTGAAGCAGGGCTAAGGTTAACAGAATTTTATCAAGAGAACACACTGATCATAGTAAACATCTTGTTTCAGCAACACAAGAGACGACTCTATATATGGACATGACCAAATGGTCAATACTGACATCAGATTGATTATGATCTTTGCAGCCAAAGATGAAGAAGTTCTATACAGTGTGTAAAAACAAGACCTAGGAGCTGACTGTGGCTCAAATCATGAACTCTTTTCTGTAAAATTCAGGCTTAAATTGTAGAAAGTAGGGAAAACCACTAGGTCATTCAGGTGCAACCTAAATCAAATCCCTTATGATTATACAGTGGAGGTGATGAATAATTTCAAGGAATTAGATCTGGTAGACATAGTGCCTTAATAACTATGGATGGAGTTATTGTACAGCAGGCAGTGACCAAAACCATCCCCAAGAAAAATTAATGCAAGAAGGCAAAGTGTTTATCTGAGGTGGCTTTACAAATAAGTGAGTAAAGAAGAGAAGTGAAAGGCAAGGGAGAAAGGGAAAGATATACTCAATCAAATGTAGAATTCCAGAGAATAGCAAGGAGAGATAAGAAGACCTTCTTAAATGAAGAATGCAAAGAAATAAAGGAAAACAATAGAATGAGAAAGACTGGAAATCTCTTTAAGAAAATTAGAGATGGAATATTTCATGCAAAGATAGACATGATAAGGCACAGAAATGGTAAGGCTCTAACAGAAGCAAAAGAGATTAAGAAGAGGTGGCAGGAATATGCAGAAGAACTATACAAGAAAGGTCTTAATGACCCAGATAGCCACAGTGGTGTAGACACTCACCTAGAGCCAGGCATCCTGAATGGTGAAGTCAAATGGATCTTAGGAAGTATTATTATGAACTAGTGACGGAATTTCACCTGTGTCATATAAAATTCAAAAAGAGGATACTGTTACAGTGCTGTACTCAATATGACAGCAAATTTGGAAAATGCAGTGGTGGCCACAGAACTGAAAAAGGTCGGTTTTCATTTCCACCCCGCAAAAAGGCAATGCCCCAAAATGTTCAAACTATAGTACAAATGTGTTCATTTCAGATGCTAGAAGGAGAAAGGAACGGCAACCCACTCCAGGATTCTCGCCTGGAGAATTCCATGAATAAAGGAGTCTTAAGGGCTACAGTCCATAAGGCTGCAAAGAGTTAGACACGACTGAGCAACTAACTCACACACACACACACACACATGCTAGCAAAGTTATGCTCAAATACCTTTAAGCTAGGCTTCAGTAGTATGTGAACGGAGAACTTTGAGATGTACATGCTGGATTTTGAAGAGGTAGCGGAACCGGAGACCAGATTGCCAATATTCACTGGATCATGGATAAAGCAAGGGGATTCCAGGAAAATATCTACTTTTGCTTCACTGCCACACTAAAGCCCTTGATTGTGCGGACTGCAACAAACTGTGGAAAATTCTTCAAGGAATGGGAATACCAGCCTACCTTACCTGTATCCTAAGAAATCTGTACAGAGGTCAAGAAGCAGCAGTTAGAACCAGATATGGAACAACAGATTGGTTCAAAATTGGGAAAAGAATACAACAAGACTAAATATTGTCATCCTGCTTATTCAAATTATTTGCAGAGTACACCATGTGAAATGCTGGGCTGGATGAATAGAAGCTGGAATCAAGATTGCCAGGAGAAATATCAACAACTTCAGATATGAAGATGATACCACTTTAATGGCAGAAATCTAAGAGGAACTAAAGAGCCTCTTGATGAGTGTGAAAGAGAAGAGTGAAAACTTGTCCTGAAACTCAAGATTAAAAAAATTAAGATCATGGTGATGGCAACCATTTACATCACTTCAGGCAATGGCACCCTACTCCAGTACTCTTGCCTGGAAAATCCCATGGACGGAGGAGCCTGGTAGGCTGCAGTCCATGGGGTCGCTGAGGGTTAGACACGACTGAGTGACTTCACTTTCACGTTTTTGCATTGGAGAAGGAAATGGCAACCCACTCCAGTGTTCTTGCCTGGAGAATCCCAGGGACAGGGGTGCTTGGTGGGCTGCCGTCTATGCGGTCACACAGAGTTGGACACGACTGAAGTGACTTAGCAGCAGCAGCATGGCACATAGAGTAGGAAAAAGTGGAAGCAGTGACATATTTTTTTCTTGGGCTACAAAATCACTGTGGGTATTGACTGCAGTCATGAAATTAAAAGACACTTGCACCTTAAAAGGAAAACTATGACAAACTTAGTTTATTACAAAGCAGAGACATCACTTTGTTGACAAACATCCATATAGTCAAAGCTATGGTTTTTCCAGAAGTCATGTGATGTGAGAGTTGGACTATATTGTAAAGTAATTAGCTCCCAATTAAAATAAATAAATTTATATTAAAAAAATAAGGCTGAGACCAAAGAACTGATGCTTTTCAATTGTGGTGTTGGAGAAGACTTTTGAGAATCCCTCGAACTGTAAGAACATGAAACCATTTCATCCTAAAGGAAATCAGTTCTGAATGTTCATTGGAAGGACTGATGCTGAAGCTGAAACTCCAATACTTTGGCCGCCTGATGCAAAAAACTGACCCACTGGAAAACAGCCTAATGGTGGGGAAGATTGAAGGCAAAAGGAGATGGGGTGGCAGATGAGGAGATGATTAGATATCATCACGAACTCAATGGACATGAATTTTAGCAAACTCTAGGAGATAGTGAAGATCAGAGGAGAGTTGTGTGCTACAGTCAGAGGGATCACAAAGAGTCAGATATGACTTCATTACAGAATAACAGTAACAATTCCTGTTTTCACCTGTGTTTTGGAAGTAGTTGAACTGTACAAGCAGCACTAGAGTTTAGTTAGTTCAGGTTTTAAAATTATGGAATTAAGAAATCCCAATCAAAGGATAAATTCTAATGATTTTGAGATTTTTATGCTATAAAAGTACCAGCATATTTGAGTATTATCAAAGTGGTGCCAAATGCTGACAACTTCTATTCTTTTCACAAGTAGTAATAACAGCAACAATAACTGTATTATAGTCTGTTTTAAAAAAGACTCTGGAGAGATCTTAGAATCATAAACTCAATGCTCACAGCAGCTCCAGAAGAGGGAAGATTAGGGATTGTTCAGCTTTACAAAGGTGAAAATCTAGTTTGAGAGAGCTGAAGAAACTTTCCCCAGCTTACAACAGGGCCAAAGCTCAGGGCTGGGTCCTAAGTGTGTGTTCCTCTGCCTTTTGCCACAATTGGGTAACTCCAACAATTCAACAAAAATAAACATGGAGGAAGCTACAGAAATCATTTTTAACCTTTGTTTTACTTTGCTCCTAAATTTCTTTTTCATTTTTGTCAAATTATTCCCATTACTTTTATCATGGAAGTTAAAAGAAATTTTAAATCTTCTTAACAATGAGGTAGATCATACATGTTTACAGCTATTTGTTTCATTTTAAAATGTTCATCCAAAAGCAGTGCTTAAGAGTCCCTCCCAAAAACAAACAAACAAAAAAAAAAAAACAGGCAAGGGGCTTTGCAATGGTGCAGCTATGGTTGTGATTGCTCCTAAACCTTGGATCAATTACTTAACTTTTCTGAACCTCGGTTGTCTTATTTGAGAAATTTAAATGAATTGTGTGAAAAATGCCTGGCATAGCAGCCTGCCCATAACAGGTGTTTAGTTAAGTTAGTGTCTTCCCCCCGACCCTCCCTCCTTCTCCTTCTCACCATCTTCATCATCAACAGTAGTATTAGAATGCAGCTGCCTCAGAAATGTAAATTGGAATATTGAGGGGAAAAGTGCAGAGTGGAGAAAACAACCACATATCCTAGAGAAACTGAACACGGAAGATAACATAAATCAAGAAAAGTGAGAAGTCCAACTCCAAAATCAAAAGTTAATTTATTAACTTGGTCTTCAGACCACCTGAACCCATGGCAGAAAATTCACAGATAGGAATCCTGATAAAATTGCCTTCACACAGAAATATTTTCTTTCCCTCTATCTCATCCTTAATTTAAATCTCATTTCACACCACTCACCTCATTTCCAGCTCTCAGATACAACTTTTTACTTTACCTCTGGTTCTTTCAGATTTCTCCGTATACTGTTCTCATTCTTCTTGCTCTAAGAAAAAAAATGAGCATTAGTATGTTTTAGCTATTATATTACTGAGACAATGATTACAATCTAATTAGAATCTTTTTCAAAATATTTATTAAAAAAAGAACCTACAGAAAAGTCACAAAAGTGGTAAAATGAATCCCTTAGATTCACTAGTTTTAAAATTTTCATCACATACAACTTAACTATCTCCAAGTCCATTATTCCTGTTAAAATTATTTAGTGAACACTAATCATATATAAACTTTAATTATATTTTTATTCATTAAAGTTAATGATAGTGCCAGCAATAGATTTGGTAAAGAAGTGAAACACTCCATCTTACCTCTGCCATCTCCCAGGAGTTCCAGGTACTCAGAGAGAATGGACTGGAAAATCTTATTGAGGTAAATATTTCATACTAAAGTATGAATGAAGTCTAACCACTTGAGGGAGCATTTGCACTTAATAAAATGAAGTTGTTAATCTACTTAAATCTGTAGTTGGGGTTATAGAGTGAGTATGTTTCATGATATATTTGAGTAGCAAACTTCTGCTGATCCTTGCCAGTCCAAAATTGTGTCCTCTGGTCTTTCCCCACCATGGGGTATGCATTTTAACTACACACTAATGTTTCCTGTATCCCTAACATATTCTTGAAAGTGGCTCTGCGGTCTGCATGTGGCAAATAAAAAATGGTTCACGGACTTGAAAATCAGAACTGACCCAGGAAATCCATTTTGTGTGTGGGTCTTATATCTAAATGTGTAAGTGACATAGTCATTTCTTTGGAATAAATTATGGTTTGGAGAGATAGGCAAATATTTGCAACCACAAATCACTAATCTAGATTCAGGATGGGCGCCATGTGTTTCTTAAGGCAAGCCATGCTTATGTTGCCATTCCCCATAAGCATTTTGGTTAAATGTGAATCAGAGTTTGGGCTTCCTCTTAGACATGCTGACCCAGGGGCTCCCAGCACAGCTGGAGGCTTCTGAAGAGGTTGCTCTAAAGAGTGATCCTACATATCTGATAAACCACAGGATGTCAACAAGACACACCCATTGGCCCACATTTGGCAGGCTCTAAAAAAAGAATGTAGCAATGAGCTTGGAGCGAGCCAAACCAACCCTGACCATAGTACTGGGCTCTTCCAAATGGGTGCGGCCAAGTGGATCACATTGAAAAAGAACAGGCCTTAGGATAAATCTGTATTAAATAAAAGCAAAGCAGGCTTAACTGTCACAAAGAATGGAAAGGAGCTATGGACTCTTTCAACCTCACCAAAGTTTGAGAATGTTGACTGCCCAATATTGTTCCAACCTCAAGCTTTTTCCTTAAATTGAGAATCTTAAGAGTGAGGGGAGGAGGTTTAAACTCATGTTGGGTATACCACACCTCAAAATCAAGGATAGGGTGAAGTTCTTAAGTTGGAGTTTAAGAGATGAGAAAGGCCCAAATAACTTTTAATTTAGATTCAGAAAAAATAAAACATCATTTTCCATAGCTGTTGCTCATTTTAATACACAAAAGAATAAAAGTGTAATCTTTTTTTCATCAGATGGTACACTATTAGTTCAACTCCTCCTTGCACACATACACACCATGCACACACAAACAACCCATGGATGAACTCTAAGAAGAATGTGTAAGGCCGTATGACATTTATACAGGTAAATATGACATTGATTAGCATCACACATGCAAGGTAAAAGAAAATTAAATATTATAATCAAAAAAACAGTCCTTCCACTGAAAGATTGTGTAATTAGACTATGAAGTGTGAAAGAAAAGATTGTGTATTCACAGCTTTGACAAGTTCTCTGAAACATTAAAGATTTGTTTGGTTTATAATTTGAGTTCTAGGAGAAATTTATCATGTTCTGTAAGTTAAAATTTGACCAAATCTGGTGAATATGTCTGGGAAATCCAAGCCGTCTCCTCCATCTCTGTCAGTGATCTTATCATGCACTTCATAAAATACCTAAATAAAAAAGCAGTCTATGATCCTTTCCTACCAGCATCTCTCTCATTCAAATAGGTTTTAAAAAAAAAATATTTTTCTTCCAGATGTCTCAGTGGCCAGTCTACTTCCCATTTCAATCACCAAACAATTCAGACACATAGCCTCAATCCACTTCTATAATGTTCTGCTGGGTGGTTCTCAGTTTCCAAACTCCAAATCATTTACTGAGTTCTCAGATGATAACCATGGTGCTTATCAGTTCTGAACATGGCAATGCCCTACAGTGATGTTCATATGTAGAAGTTTCATGTGTTGTGGAAAGAGGGTGTTTGCTATGACCAGTGAGTTCACTTGGCAAAACTCTATAGACTTTGCCCTGCTACATTTTTGTACTCCAAGGCTAAACTTGCCTGTTGCTCCAGATATCTCTTGACTACCTACTTTTGCATTCCAATACCCTATGATGAAAATGACATCTTTTATGGTGTTAATTCTAGAAGATCTTGTAGTTTTCATGGAACCAGTCAACTTTAGCTTCATCAGCATCAGTGGTTGGGACACAGACTTGGACACAGACACATGCCAAATGGTTTTCCTTGGAAACAAACCAAGATCATTCTGTCAATTTTGATGGTGCACCTAAGTACTGCATTTCAGACTTTTGTTGACTATGAGGGCTACTCCATTTCTTCCATGGGATCCTTGCCCACAGTAGTAGATATAATGGTCACCTGAGTTAAATTCACCCATTCCTGTCCATTTTAGTTCAATGATTCCTAAAATATAGATGTTTAATCTTGCCATCTCCTGTTTGACCACGTCCAATTTACCTTGATTCATAGACCTAATATTCCAGGTTGCTTTGGAATTCTTTATAGCATCAAACTTTACTTTCACCACCAGAAACATCCATAAATGAGTGACATTTTAACTTTGACTCAGCTTCTTCATTCTTTCTGAAGGTATCTCTCCACTCTTCCCTAGTAGCATATTAGACACCTACATACCTGGGAGCCTCATCTTCCAGTATCATGTCTTTTTAACTTTTCATACTGTTCATGGGGTTATCAAGGGTAGAATACTGGAATGGTTTGCCATTCTCTTCTCCAGTGGACCAGGTTTTGTCAGATGGTCAATACTGAATTCAGATTGATTATATTTTTTGCAGCCAAAGATGGAGAAGTTCTATACAGTCAGCAAAAACAAGATCTAGAGCTGACTTTGACTCAGGTCATGAGCTCCTTATTGCAAAATTCAGGCTTAAATTGAAGAAAGTAGGGAAAAACCATTAGACAGTTCCTGTATGACCTAACAAATCCCTTATAATTATGCAGTGGAGGAGACAAACAGATTGAAGGAATTAGATCTGGTAGGCAGAGTGCCTGAAGAACTATGGATGGAAGTGCACAGCATTGTACAGGAGGCAGAGACCAAAACCATTCCTAAGAAAAAGGCATACAAGAAGGCAAAGTGGTTTTCTGAGGAGGCCTTACAATAGCTGAGCTATTTAAAATCCTAAAAGATGATGCTGTTATAGTGCTTCAATAAATATGTGAGCAAATTTGGAAAACTCAGAAATGGCAAGAGGACTAGAAAAAGGTCAGTTTTCATTCTTATCTCAAAGAAGGGCAGCACCAAAGAATGTTCAAACTACCATACAATTGAACTCATTTCACATGCTAGCAAGGTAATACTCAAAATCCTTTAAGCCAGGATTCAGCAGTATGTGAATGCAGAACTTTGAGATGTACAAGCTGTATTTGGAAAAGGCAGAGGAAACAAAGATCAAATTGCCAATGTTAGAATCATAGAAAACCAAGAGAGTTCTAGAAAAAAATGAAACATCTGCTTCATTGACTATGCTAAAGGCTTTGATTGTGTAGCTAGAAGCGAACTGTGGAAAATTCTTGAAGTAATGGGAATATCAGACCAATTTATCTGTTTTCTGAGAAACCAGTATGCAGACCAAGATGCTACAGTTAGAACTCCACATGGAGCAGTGAACTGATTCAAAATTGGAAAGAAGTACATCAAGGTTGTATATCGTCATCTTGCTTATTTAACTTATATGCAGAATATTTCATATGAAATGCCAAGCTGGATGACTCACAAGCTGGAATCAAGATTTCAGGGAGAGATATCAACAATCTCAGATATTCATATGGCACCACTCTAATGGCAGAAAGTCAAGAAGAACTAAAAAGTTTCTTGATGAGGGTAAAAGAGGATAGTGAAAAAAGTGGCTGAACACTTAACATTCAAAAAACTAAGATCATGGTATCCAGTCCCATTACTTCATGGCAAATAGATGGAGAAAAAGTGGAAGCAGTGACAAATTTTATTTTCTTGGGCTTCAAAATCACTGTGGACGGTAACTGCAATCATGAAATTAAAAGATACTTACTTCTTGGAAAGAAAATTATGACAACCCTGCTGCTGCTGCTGCTGTGCTGAAGCTGAAGGTCTAGTACTTTGGCCACTTGATGGGAAGAGCTGATTCATCGGAAAAGACCCTGATTCTGGGAAAGATTGAGGGCAGGAGGCAAGGGGGGCAACAGAGGATGGAATGATTGGATGGCATCACCAAATCAATAAGTCGCTTCAGTCGTGTCCAACTCTGTGCAACCCCATAGACGGCAGCCCACCAGGCTCCCCCATCCCTGGGAATCTCTAGGCAAGAATACTGGAGTGGGTTGCCATTTCCTTCTCCAATGCATGAAAGTGAAAAGTCAAAGTGAAGTCACTCAGTCGTGTCCGACTCTTCGCAGCCCTACGGACTGCAGCCTACCAGGGTCCTCCGTCCGTGGGATTTTCCATGCAAGGGTACTGGAGTGGGGTGCCAGCCTAGACAGCGTATTAAAAAGCAGAGACATCATTTTGCTGGCAAAGGTCCATATAGTCAAAGCTATGATATTTCCATAGTATGTAGAAATGTGTGACTTGGACCACAAAGAAGGCTGAATGCCAAAGGACTAATGCTTTTGAACTGTGGTGGTGGAGAAGACTCTTGAGATTCTCCTGGACAGGAAGAACATAAAATCAGTCAATCCTAAAGGAAATCAACCCTTAATATTCGTTAGAAGGACTGGTGCTGAAGCTGAAGGTCTAGTACTTTGGCCACTTGATGGGAAGAGCTGATTCATTGGAAAAGACCCTGATTCTGGGAAAGATTGAGGGCACGAGGCAAGGGGGGCAACAGAGGATGGAATGATTGGATGGCATCACCAAATCAATGGACATGGATTTGAACAAACTCTGGGAGATAGTGGGTAAAGAATCTGGCTGCAGTATGGGAGACCTACGTTCAGTTCCTGGGTGGGCAAGATTCCCTGGAGAAGGGAATGGCTACCCTCTCCAGTATTCTTGCCTGGAGAATCCCATGATAGAGGAGCCTGGTGGGATATAATCCATGGGGTCACAAAGAGTCAGGCATGACTCAGCAACTAACACTTTCACTTTTTTGGGAGATGGTGAAGGATATAGAAGCCTGGTGTGCTGCAGGTCGTGGGATCACAAAGAGTTGGACATGACTTAACAACTGAACAGCAGAAACAATCACCATCAATGATAAGATTTATATAATTCAGTATAATATTAAAAGGAAATAACCTTGCCAATTGAATTATGATAGACCATAGACTTTTATATTATTATAGTTATTAATGATGATTCTTTTATTTAAGAAATATTTAGATATGAATACTCTTAAGATTTAAGAAAATCAATGTCATATATTTTTGTTAGTCCTTGAAGTTTTTACAAATATATTTATCACTTTTTTATTGAGAAGTAACTAAACAAAGTCTTAGTATTACTTCTGTTTTAAGAAGTAGACAACCACATGGCCTCCTTAAACTGAATGTATTAGGATTTAACAGTTTTATTTCCTCAAATTCTGATTTGAAGGAAAAACTGGTGATGGACTTTAGCCCCCTTTATCTTTATCATAGTTCTGATGCCTTCTACTATCTGTGACCTCTCACCGGAGCCTCCTGGTTTCCTGAACTTTTTAGGACTGCTCTCAACTCTGCTCTTCACATTAATCAAATCTCAGCTCCCTGGTGCAAAGAGAAGAATCAGTAGGTGAGTAGTAGCTGAATCCTGCAAGCTTTTCCCATCTTCAGATAAATCTGAGCTTTTATTCTTTGTTAAATTAATTAATCAAGGAGACAGTTACACTGAGGGTGCTTTATTACTGGGGTGAACCAAAGCCTAAGCTCATAAATACTTAAAGGTTAAGGAATTGATACACTAGGGCCAACCTGTCACAGTCAACTATGATGTAATCAATTAAATTATGTCCTTTCTTTGCCTCCAATTTCAGTTTCCCCCAGCTTCTGTCAGCCCAGCACCCCAACCATTTCAGGTTTGACAGACACTGAGTGAACTCCAGGAGTTGGTGATGGACAGGGAGGCCTGGCGTGTTGCAATTCATGGGGTCCCAAAGAGTCGGACACGACTGAGCAATGAACTGAACTAAACTGAGGTATTCAAATTGATTTTTGCTCAAATGAGCTGTTTATTCTTTTAATATGCTACAGTTTATCTCAGTATTCTCAGGAGAAGTTTATAAGTAGTAACTATCATGATTAGATTTTCATGACAAAATCTATATTGATGGGATTTTGGCAGCAGCATAGACAGTGAATTAGATGAAAGCAAATTTCTAATCTCAATTTGTGCATCAAATTCTTCCTTAAGCAGGACTAAGCTTACAAATAGACTGAGTTGAGTAGTAAATCCACTCCTTAGTGGGTTATACTTAAGGGATTCTGAGAAGCTGGGACTTACAACTTAGCTTTAGGACTAACAGTGCCCAACTCTGATCATATTCTCTCAAAGAGCATCTTTTGAGCTAAGGATTGGCTTAACCAATGAATGCTTTGTGACATGGGGGTCTTTTATCCTAGGAGAGTGAGTTTTTCAAGGATTTATCAAATTTTTTAATGGATATGCTAAGGGACATAAAGAAACTCAGGATATGATACAAGTTAGGTATTCAATTAATCTTTAAATGAACACATGAAGGAAAAAATGAAAGGAATGAAGGAATTGAATTAAAAGAGACATATAGGTATTGGAGGCAGATGTGATGGGGCGATAACTGCCTCTGAGAAATGAAGTGAAAAGGTTCTGAGCTTAAATCTCAGATTAATCTTTTTAGAGATATATTGAGAGGCCAGTCCTGCTGTGAAAAATACTTTCTATATAGCAGCTAATGGAAATTTTGTTTAAAAATCAGTTTTAAAAGAAGAAAACAATAAAAAAAAGAGGAAGAGTTTTTGGATATTGATAAATAAGATAAAAGTAGAGCAATGATACACAAAAATAAAGCAGCTACAAATGAAATCCTAGATATTCTACTTTTCTCCTTTTGCAACACTCATTCCCCCAATTGCTTATATAATCTATATTGTTTATTAAACTTTACCCTACCTTTGTCTTCATGATCTGGGTTTAATCTGGAGGAAAGGAGAGAAGAAATGATGTCTTTTCTTTAAAAATATTTCTTACCAAACACAGAAGCTGTCCCAAATTGTCTGAGAAGTAGAGTTTCCCATGAATCCAGGCTCTATTTTTGAAAGTCAAAGGGATTCCAGGCAGGCAGGCAGGTTTGGTTTAGATAAGCATCCGGATTTGGGGATGGTTATCTGAAGCCCTGCTGTCATTACATTTCACAGCAATGAAAGAATGCCCTTTCTTAGGTTCTAAATCTGTGGAGAAGACTCAATGAACAGCTCAGCTTGCTTTCTTGCCCAAGTCACTGTAATATTTCTCACATTTGCACTTCACTTATCCAAGTGTGTGGATATCAATGTGTGATCAGCACTTCCTATCCTGTTTGTAGATATGCTACTTCCTACCCTCTTAACTGATCCTTAAAAGAGAGGTCAGGATGAAAAGGTGCTCTTGTGAGTTCTCATGAAGGACATGTTAATGTTAGAGTTCCAGAGCCTAAGAAACTAAAAAAAAAAAAAAAAAAAACACAAAGGGAATTATTTGGAAGAGTAGGTGAGAAACTTATCAGGAGATACCATTGCAAGACTTGAGCGACACTTAAAGGATTACTATCAGGAAAAGCATTCAGAGATAATAGGATAGAATTAGAACGAATATAGTCAGGATGAACTGACTACCAAAAGCAATAATTTCTGCAGAAATAATCCCAGGTGAGTTGTGCCTGGCTTCAAAAAAAATTATCAGATATAACTGTCACCACAAAACAGGGCTTCAGGTTATCTAAAGAGGCTTCCAGATACTTTTCTTTTTTTGTATTTATTTATTTTTTATATATAAATTTATTTTTTTTAAATTAGAGGTTAATTGCTTTACAATATTGTGTTGGTTTTGCCATACATCAACATGCATGTGCCACAGGTATACACGTGTTCCCCATCCTGAACCCCTCTCCCTCCTTCCTCCCGGTACCATCCCTCTGGATCGTCTCAGTGCATAAGCCCCAAGCATCCAGTATCATGCAATGAAGCTGGACTGGTGACTCGTTTCACATATGATACTATACATGTTTCAGTGCCATTCTCCCAAATTCTCCCACCCTCTAGCTTCTAAGACGCAGGGGAAGTTACGTTTCTTGATCTGAGAGTTGTTACACAGGTATTCTCAGTTAAAGAAAATTTATCAAGACTATAATATGTACATTTTTTTGTATGTCATGTATCTATAAGAATAAACAAAAACTTATTACATCTTCATTTGGAACAACTACAGAAAGTTGTCATTAAATATTCAAAGCAATGGCCCATTTCATATCTCACTCAACTGAACACCTACACCCCACTTGTGACCCTGAACATTTTCCTCCAAAATTTGGTTTTGGGGTGTCCAAAGATGGGTGGTTTTGGAGTTCATTATTGTTACATATTGAAGAGTCAGAGAATGATGAAAGAGACATCTCGGAATGTAGTAAATGTGAATGCAATTATATATTGTGATTCCCTGCAGTGGCTGTTTATGGTGCTGTTAACAACTGCTACTGTTATGCTAGAAGGCTGCTTGTGGTGCTGTTAACAACTACTATTATGAGTGGCCTCGGCTTGCAGTGGCTTGAAGCAGGGTTTCAATTCCCAGTTACTGATTGAGGTCCTTCCACAGCAGAGAGAGCACTGAATCCTAACCACCAGGCCAGTGGCCAGATATAAGGCCCTGGACCTTTGGCTTTGCAGAAAAGAATTCCCACAAAGACAGAAAGTAGTGAAATAAGTTAAGTATTTATGAGGAGGAAGAAGTGTGGATACACACCTGGGCAGACTCAAAGTGAGTCACACCCTTGTTGTAGTTTAAATGACTTACATGGGGCATTTCTTCCAGGTTTCTTTTGATTAATCATTTAGATTTTCTTGGTTCTAGGTCTGTTTTTGGTACCTTTCAGGATCCTCCCCTATTCATGTGCACCTCTCTTAGCCAAGATGGATTCCAGTGAAGAGACCTGTGGGTAGGTTGACATTATTCCCCTTTTAACCTCCAAGGAGCTTTATAGGAAGGTCTCCTTGGCTTTTAGAATGAGAAATATGTGGTCTCTTACCTTTTATCTGGGCAGGGCCCAGCTTCCTTTATAATCCTGCTATTATGGAGTTTCTGTCCACAGGGGACAAACTATAGCTGTTCAGTCTGGGTCCCATCTATCTCCTATCTCAGGAATGGCTCCATTTCGTGTAGGTAGAATGTGGACAGATGTACAAAAACACATTGCAAGAGATAAAATCTAGAAGCTTGTTTTTCCGTTGCTCCTGGAGGCCATTCACTCCACAAAACTGTCCCTTGTGATGACTAGTCTAGTGGATTCCTTGTAATGGATTATGACTGATTCTTTCATCTGTCATCTTTCAGTTAGCCCAGATCTATATCTTGCTTCTCCCCTGATTTTCATCATTTTTCTAGATTCTGATCACCATTTCAATGCCAGTATAAAGGCCAGTACAAATCATGTAAGCCAAAACAGAAATTTCTGATTCAAACAATCTGTAAATTAGCTTCATCAAGGGGTCTGAGAAGCTCTGAAATTCTATACAAATATTTTGTGTATACACACATGCAGTTTCTTGAAAGCTGGTCTCTAACATTTATCATGAACTGTCATGGGTTTATAACCCCATTCACCCAAATTTGAGGACTACAAATGTTTGGGAAAGCACACTGACTGAAACCACCCACCCTGATCAGGCACCATAGTAACCATCTGCACGAGTTGTTTTATGACAGGAGGTCCTGACAAGGATCATGGAACTACTAAGCCACCACCAACCCGAAGAGTTCAGGAAAAGTCAAAAGGAGACACCACATGTCCGACCACCTCCCAGAATCCTTCTCTCTGGCATCCATCTCAGCTGAACAAGGTGTGCACCACCAGGAAGGACTCTGAGTCAGAAAGATTGGATAAAGGCAACCTGGAAGATACTCCCATCACCATAAAACCAGAGATTGCCAGCCACATGGCAGAGCTGTTCTCCTGGCTTCCCTTACCCTACTGCTCTCCACCCAGGTGCACTTTCCCAATAAAATCTCTTGCTTTGTCAGCATAAGTGTCTCCTTGGACAATTCATTTCTGAGTGTTAGACAAGAGCCTGGTTTCGGGCCCTGGAAGGGATCCCCCTATCTGTGACATAAACATAGATTCTCTTTGTCATTATTTGGACACTTGTATTATATTGTTTCTTAATTTGTATTCTTATAAAACCAATAGATAGACAGAGTGCCTGATGAACTATGGCCTGAGGTTCGTGACATTGTACAGGAGAAAGGGATCAAGACCATCCCCATGGAAAAGAAATGCAAAAAGCAAAATGGCTGTCTGGGGAGGCCTTACAAATAGCTGTGAAAAGAAGAGAAGCAAAAAGCAAAGGAGAAAAGGAAAGATATAAGCATCTGAATGCAGAATTCCAAAGAATAGCAAGAAGAGATAAGAAAGACTTCCTCAGCAATCAATGCAAAGAAATAGAGGAAAATAACAGAATAGGGAAGATTAGAGATCTCTTCAAGAAAATTAGAGATACCAAGGGAACATTTCATGCAAAGATGGGCTCGATAAAGGACAGAAATTGTATGGACCTAACAGAAGCAGAAGATATTAAGAGGAAGTGGCAAAAATACACAGAAGAACTGTACAAAAAAGATCTTCATGACCAAGATAATCATGATGATGTGATCACTAACCCAGAGCCAGACATCCTGGAATGTGAAGTCAAGTGGGCCTTAGAAAGCATCACTATGAACAAAGCTAGTAGAGGTTATGGAATTCCAGTTGAGCTATTTCAAATCCTTAAAGATGATGCCGTGAAAGTGCTGCACTCAATATGCCAGCAAATTTGGAAAACTCAGCACGACTGGAAAAGGTCAGTTTTCATTCCAATCCCAAAGAAAGGCAATGCCAAAGAATGCTCAAACTACTGCACAATTGTACTCATCTCACACGCTAGTAAAGTAATGCTCAAAAATTTCCAAGCCAGGCTTCGGCAATACATGAACCGTGAACTTCCAGATGTTCAAGCTGGTTTTAGAAAAGGCAGAGGAACAAGAGATCAAATTACCAACATCTGCTGGATCATCAAAAAAACAAGAGAGTTCCAGAAAAACCATTGATTTCTGCTTTATTGACTATACCAAAGCTTTTGAGTGTGTGGATCACAATAAACTGTGGAAAATTCTGAAAGAGATGGGAATACCAGACCACTTTACTGTTTCTTGAGAAACCTATATGCAGGTTAGGAAGCAACAGTTAGAACTGGACATGGAACAACAGACTGGTTCCAAACAGGAAAAAGAGTACGTCAAGGCTGTATATTGTCACACTGCTTATTTAACTTATATGCAGAGTCCATCATGAGAAATGCTGGGCTGGAAGAAGCACAAGCTGGAATCAAGATTGCTGGGAGAAATATCAATAACCTCAGATATGCAGATGACACCACCCTTATCGCAGAAACTGAAGAGGAACTAAAAAGCATCTTGATGAAAGTGAAAGAGGAGAGTGAAAAAGTTGGCTTAAAGCTCAACATTCAGAAAATGAAGATCATGGCATCTGGTCCCATCACTTCATGGGAAATAGATGAGGAAACAGTGTCAGGCTTTATTTTTTCGGGCTCCAAAATCACTGCAGATGGTGACTACAGTCATGAAGTTAAAAGATGCTTACTCCTTGGAAGAAAAGTTATGACCAACCTAGATAGCATATTGAAAATCAGAGCTATTACTTTGCCAACAAAGGTCAGTCTAGTCAAGGCTATGGTTTTTCCAGTGGTCATATATGGATGTGAGAGTTGGACTGTGAAGAAAGCTAAGTGCCAAAGAATTATGCTTTTGAACTGTGGTGTTGGAAAAGACTCCTGAGAGTCCCTTGGACTGCAAGGAGATCCAACCAGCCCATTCTAAAGATCAGCCCTGGGTGTTCTTTGGAAGGAATGATGCTAAAGCTGAAACTCCAGTACTTTGGCCATCTTATGTGAAGAGTTGACTTATTGGAAAAGACTCTGATGCTGGGAGGGATTGGGGGCAGGAGGAGAAGGGGACAACAGAGGATGAGATGGCTGGATGGCATCACTGACTCGATGGACATGAGTCTGAGTGAAGTCCGGGAGTTGGTGATGGACAGGGAGGCCTGGCGTGCTGCGATTCATGGGGTCACAAAGAGTCAGACACGATTGAGCGACTGAACTGAACTGATAAAACCAATATTTTTTTAACAAGGGACAGAATTTTCTGGCCACAAATAGTAATACTCATTTTCCTCATTCATCCAGATCCTCTTTAGAAGCAGGTAAAACAAACCCCTAGCTGTCATGAGTACTGGAAGCTATCAATTTAGGACTATCTTTTCTGCACAGAAATCATACATCTAACTGTGAATGTTGCTCAGAGGATGAGAACAGCCCGCATCTAATGACCACTTAACCAGAGTAGCAAACACTTGCCTTCTTGCTTAAAGAAGGCACCAAATCTGTGGTACAATTCACACTTCATGATCTCCATGCAGTCAAGCCAAAATTCAACTCCAGATGAGACCGCATTCTTATTCAGTTCCTTCTGCCCCATCCAGCTTTCTTTTCACCTTTCTCTGAGAGCATCTGAATCTCTATCTTAGTCTCTGCTTTTGCAGAACCCAACCTACAAGAGTAGCCCATGCTCTTAAACCTTTAAGCTAAATTAATGTAGCCTATTGTCTCACTGAGACACTGGTCTAACATGGGCCATTGTACAGCATCATTAACCTCAAATAATTTATTATTTTTTTAATTTAATTTATTTATTTTAATTGGAGGTTAATTACTTTACAATATTCTATTGGTTTTGCCATACATCAACATGCATTGCCACAGGTATACACGTGTTCCCTGTCCTGAACTCCCCTCCCTCCTCCCTCCCCGTACCATCCCTCTGGGTCATCTCAGTGCACCAGCCCCAAGCATCCAGTATCATGAATTGAACTTGGATTGGCTATTCATTTCATATATGATATTATACATGTTTCAATGCCATTCTCCCAAATCATCCCACCCTCACCCTCTCCCACAATAACCCTGTATGCAAGACAGCAAAAGAGACACAGATGTATAGAACAGTCTTTTGGACTGAAATAATTTCTAAGTCAAAACTTTACTCTGATCATTTTCTTGGTTTATTTATTTAGAAGTAGAAATAATACTTTGAACTTACATAAGACTGTTTTTCATAAACTGTGATGGCAATAGTTATTATCAACAACTCTAAATAAAAATAATATATATGACCTTTTCAAGTTAGTCAGAAGTGGAATTAAAATTATCTACGCTCTTTCATATTTACTATTAACATTTAAACTCTCTTCCATTTTCCATTCATGAAAGTATTTCAAGTTAAGTTCTGATGAAGGTTCAGTTTGCAAATTGTTAAGGTTAGACTGGTTGGCACCCTCAAAACTTGGCTCATTCCTTTGGTAAGACACAGGCTGTTGAATGGCATAGGTACTTGGCTACAATAAAAGGACTATCTTTTCACAAATTCTAAAGATATGCCAGACCATGTGCATGCTCTATCTCATTTGGAGGTCAAAGCACCATTATGATGTGTATAGGATTATCTCCATTTCAAAAGTAAAAACCTTAGATATATTAATATTTTCTGTATAATTGCAGAACAAGTGATTGGTAGTAACAAAGTGAAGTCGCTCAGTTGTGTCTGACTCTTTGTGACCCGACGAACTGTAGCCCACCAGGAAACTCTGTCCATGGGATTCTCCAGGCAAGAATACTGGAGTGGGTTGCCATTTCCTTCTCCAGGAGATCTTCCCAACCCAAGGACTGAACACAGGTCTCCCACATTGTAGGCAGATGCTTTACCATCTGAGCCACGAGGAAAGTCTGACTGATAGAACTCAGATTCAAAAATAGATCTTATTGACTTTTAGTCTTTTGCTCTTAACAAATTGTTACTGAACCAAACTTGAGTCTACTCACCAATCTACTAACACTGGATTGTAGTAAAGGAAAGTTCAGCCATTATTTCAGGATGTCAAGCAAAGAAAGTCTTCCTAAGTGAACAATGCAAAGAAATAGAAGAAAGCAATAGAATGGGAAAGACTGGAGATCTCCTCAAGAAAAATAGAGATACAAAGGAATATTTCATGCAAAGATTGGCACAATTAGGANAATACTGGAGTGGGTTGCCATTTCCTTCTCCAGGAGATCTTCCCAACCCAAGGACTGAACACAGGTCTCCCACATTGTAGGCAGATGCTTTACCATCTGAGCCACGAGGAAAGTCTGACTGATAGAACTCAGATTCAAAAATAGATCTTATTGACTTTTAATCTTTTGCTCTTAACAAATTGTTACTGAACCAAACTTGAGTCTACTCACCAATCTACTAACACTGGGTTGTAGTAAAGGAAAGTTCAGCCATTATTTCAGGATGTCAAGCAAAGAAAGTCTTCCTAAGTGAACAATGCAAAGAAATAGAAGAAAGCAATACAATGGGAAAGACTGGAGATCTCCTCAAAAAAATAGATATACAAAGGAATATTTCATGCAAAGATTGGCACAATTAGGAAAGAAATGATATGGACCTAACAGAAGCAGAAGACATTAAGAAGAGGTGGCAAGAATACACAGAAGAATTATATCAAAATGATCTTCATGACCCAGATATCTATGATGGTGTGATCACTTACCTAGAGCCAGATATCCTGGAGTGTGAAGTCAAGTGGGCCTTAGGAAGCCTAACTGTGAACAAAGCTAATGGAGGTGATGGAATTCCAGTTGAGCTATTTCAAATCCTGAAAGGTGATGCTGTGAAAGTGTTGCACTCAATATGCCAGCAAGTTTGGAAAACTCAGCAATAACCACAGGACTGGAAAAGGTCAGTTTTCATTCCTAACCCAAAAAAGGGCAACACTAAAGAATGTTCAAGCTACCACACAATTGCACTCATTTCATATGCTAGAAACATAATGCTCAAAATCCTTCAAGTTAGGCTTCAACAGAATGTGAACCAAGAAATTCCAGACGTACAAGCTGGATTTAGAAAAGGCAGAGGAACCAGAGATCAAATTGCCACCATCTATTGGATCATAGAAAAAGTGAGAGAATTCCAGAAAAACATCTATTTCTGCTTCATTGACTACATTAAAACCTTTGACTGTGTGGATCACAACAAACTGTGGAAAATTCCTAAAGAGATTGGAATATCAAACCACTTTACCTGCCTCCTGCAAAACCTGTATGCAGGTCTAGAAGCAACAGTTAGAACCAGACATGGAACAACAGACGGGTTCCAAGTTTTTGTAAAGGTGTACGTCAAAGCTATATATTGTCACCTTGCTTATTTAACTTATATGTAGAGTGCATCATGCCAAATGCCAGGCTGGATGACTCAGAACATGGAATCAAGATTGCCAGGAGAAATATCAATAACCTGAGATATTCAGATGATACTACTCTTACGGCAGAAGGTGAAGAGGAACTAAAGAGTCTCCTGATGAGGGTGAAAGAGGAGAGTGAAAAAGCTGGCTTAAAACTCAACATTCAAAAACTGAGATCATGGCATCTGGTCCCATCGCTTAATGGCAAATTGATGGGGAAACAGTGGAAACAGTGACAGATTTTTTTTTGGGGGGGGGCTCTGAAATCACTGTGGATGGAGACTGCTGCCATAAAATTAAAAGATACTTGCTTCTTGGAAGAAAAGCTGTGACAAACCTAGACAGCATATTAAAAAGAAGAGTCATTACTTTGCCAACAAAGGTACATATAGTCAAAGCTGTGGTTTTTCCAGTAGTATGTACAGATGTGAGAGTTGTATCATAAAGAAGGCTGAGACCAAAGAATTGATGCTTTTGAACTGTGGTGTTGGAGAAGACTCTTGAGAGTCTCTTGGACAGCAAGGAAGTCAAACCAGCCAATACTAAAGAAAATCAGTCTTGAAGATTCACTGGAAGGACTGATGCTGAAGCTTCAATACTCGGCCATGTGATGCAAAGAGCTTACTCATTAGAAAAGACCCTGATGCTGGGAAAGATGATTGGATGGCCTCACCAATGCAATGGACACAAGTCTGAGCAAATTTCGGAAGATGGTGAAGTACAGGTAAGCCTGGTTTGCTGCAGTCAATGGAGTCACGGAGTTAGACAGGACTGAATGACTGAACATCAACAATAAACATGAGTTCAGGGCAGCTAGTCTCAAAACACCCAAACTTCCCAATGGGTTTCAGGAAAGCATTTTTAAAGACCATGTGAAGGATGGATGTGATAGGGTATGTGATTAACTTCTGCACAATTCTTTGACTGGGTGATGGTGGGATAACAGGGTAGTGTCACAAGAGTTAATATTATCATTTCTTTGACATCAGTAATTCTGGGGACCATGTGCTTATGGTCATCAAATAGTTGAGTTCTTCCATTTGGTGGGAGTTTTCACATCTATAAAACAGGGAATGGCAAATTTATATTAATCTGATCTTTCTTCATCTCAAAGTGGTTTTGATGACTTCTTGTATGGGAGATGTCACAAAACTAAATTAGATGGTCCGATGGGAGCCTGCAATATATCCAACAAAGGTGGAAAGAACATTTACTGAATATTAACTTTTTCAGGCATGGTTCTAAGTGATTCACATTTATTGATCCTTATGATAGTTTAATGAGTTAGAGGCTAGGATTAATCCTATTCTCAAACCAGAGATGAGGCATAGAGAGACTAAGTACTAAATACTAAGACTACACTCCTAAGATGATGGAGTGGGAATTTGAATCTTGGAAGTTGGGATCTGGATTATAGAATTCAGATAAATTTAATGATATAGGTTGTATCCTTGAGAAATTGTGCCACAGTCATCTCCTACTTCATGCAAAGTTTCCTTAAAATAGAAAATTGTTAAGTATGATCCTTGGTGGTAGGTTGAAAACACATTCATTCAATTAATTTGGCCCTGAGTACATTAAACTGATATTTAAGAATCTTGATATGAAATGACAAGCCAAAACAGTTAAGATGAAACAGACTGAAAAATTTGTAATTTGTGCCCTTATTATTCTCTTTTCCCTCTAAATTATGTGTGTTTTACTTAAGAACTTTGGAGAATTTTCAGCAATGTGCAAATTAAGAATCCAAAGTGGACACCTTTGCACTTTGCTTCACAATGTGGAGTGAATAAAACATAACTCAAACATAAAAGAATTGAAAATTAAAATGCCTTTTGCATTTAATTAGTGTTAATTAGCAACAGTACTAATTTCTATACATTATTTCATGTCACCAGACTTGTGGCATTGGAGAATTGGCTTCTTGCCGTCATTGTCTTTGAAATGTAGAAACCCTTATCAAGTATTGCTTTGCGAAGAAAACCTACCAGGATGGAATTTCAGGCAGCTGTGAATAACATAGCTTGAATAAGGAAGTGAGTGACCATGTGGCCTTTCTTTGATTCTTACTGCCTTGTAGTAACACAAGGATTATCACACTGTAATAGATCCTGTTAGTGCCTTATCAAGATTCTATTTTCTTCCTTAGTACACTCATCTGCCAGCTGCTCTGAAAGTTTCCTGCTCATGGCTTAGAGCTGCCATCTATTCTCAAAACTTCCTTAGCAAAAGGGAGTGATCCTACTCAGAGGTGCAGGGAAAGCTACACTGGAGAAGAGGGCAGGTAGTCAATGATCAAGGGATGAAAGAGTACAAAACCTCTACTCTTGACTTGCTCCACCATTCACATTCCATGATCCCTATGGGATCAGGCTGAAGCTGGACCACAGCTGAATCGTCTGTCTGTATATTTTCTTTCTCTTTCTTCTTTTTTNGGAGAAGAGGGCAGGTAGTCAATGATCAAGGGATGAAAGAGTACAAAACCTCTACTCTTGACTTGCTCCACCATTCACATTCCATGATCCCTATGGGATCAGGCTGAAGCTGGACCACAGCTGAATCGTCTGTCTGTATATTTTCTTTCTCTTTCTTCTATTTTCCTCATTCCCTTATAGTTTTCTCCTGAGTGCATTCTTTCAGTGAATCTTTTTCGTGCATACATACTCACATAAACACAAATATATCAGGTTCTGATTTTAGGGAACGTAACCCAGAAACACTCATTGAAAACCATCAGGGGTTCACAGGAGACTGTTTCTATGTAGAGGGAGATCATTGAGCAAAGAGGATAAAGTTGTATATGGCATATAAAGGTGTAAATGAAGTTAAAACTTCTTACATAGTGCTCTGAAGCCAGTATACTCTGGATATTTAAACTCCTACAAAGTAAATTGCTCTAGTACTATGTTGTAGCTGTAAATCAATGTTTTGAAATTTCTAAGCTACAAGATAATCTATAAGATTTGATGCCTTTCAAAAGTAGGTGTCATGGATTTTCATGTTAGGAAAGAAACCTAGAGATTCCTTATATCGAAGTCTCAATACATATATAAGAATTAGGTGTCTTTCCCTTTTGTACACACTCTGAGAGAACATTTATAACTTTAGTCAGTAACTCACTTAGATGACTAATGATTTTAACAATTTGAAAATTATTCATTTTTACCTTAATACAGATGCTCACTATCCAGTGAAACCTTCCTTCCTCTCTTGCACCCTGTGAAGATTTAAGGAATTTATGAGTTATAATGTTCATTTACTGCATCAGAATTCATCTTACTGTCTTTTTTTTTTAAGACAGAAATGAAATGGGGGTTTCTGCTCTTCTAACTTATGGACAGGGATTGGACCTCCCTCTGATTGCAAACAGCTAGATATTTTGGGTAAGATATTCTAATATCTGCATAGAATTTTCTTTTAAAGGCCCTAGAAACAAAGATGGAACTTAAAGCTAGGATGGCAAAAAATCTGGTAATCTGGGGTGGTTATGGATACAGTATATGTTAGGATTTCAGGGCAGCAATTTTTAAAAATTTATTTATTTTTTAATTGAAGGAAAATTGCTTCATAGAATTTTTTTGTTGTTTTCTGTCAAATCTCAACATGAATCAGCCATAGGTATACATATGTCCCCTTCCTCTTGAACCTCTTTTCCACCTCCCACCCAAAGTCCACTTTTTAACATCTCTCAGTTCTGCAGGTCAGAAATCTAGTAGGCTGGGCTGAGTAGTGCTCTTAGAGTCTCACAAGGCCAAAACCAAGGTATCAACCAAGGCAGGTCACCCTCTGACCCCCAGAGATTTGTGTTCATCCCAAACGCAAAGTTCGCCGCATCCCACGGCCCCCAGAGATCTCATCCCGTGACAGCGTCGGCTCAGCAGATCTCTTCTGAACCTCGTCGGCTCAGAAGTCCCAGATCGCGTCATCTGAACCCCCTCAGTGAATGTGGGTAAGGTTCTCGGGCTCCAAAATCATCGCGGATGGTGAACCTAAAAGGTGCTTGCTCCTTGGGAGGAAAGCTCTGACAAGCCTAGACAGTGTACCAAAAAGCAGAGACACCACCTTGCCAGCAAAGATGCGTAGTGCCACACCTGTGGGTTTCCAGCGTCAACCTACAGAAGTGAGGTTGGACTGTAAGGAAGCNAGGTGTCAGAAAGGCAATTAAAGCAACAGGCCAAAAATGAAAGATTTAACACTTTAGTCACTGTGATGATATAAGCAGGAGGCTAAAATAAGAAAAAGTGACAATTGTCTCTTGTTGGGTAGGTCAGAATAGACATGGATGGGGGTTGCCTAATTGTTCAGATAGCTCTGAACACCTGGGGGCCCAGAGAGGGTATGTTGCTAAGAGCAGAAAAGTACCCAGGACTGAGCTTTAAGAAAGTGTCTTCCCTTCCAGCCCCCATAAGGAGGCTCAACAGAGGTCTCTGAAAAAAGACCTCTCTCTGTCCAAGGCCTCAGATAAAGAGACCTGGGAATGAAGGGATTGAGCTAGGAATGCAAATGTGTGAAAGAGCGTGGATAGCAGAAGGGACTTGAGACCTTGATGGCAAGTCCCCTTGATGCCTCCACCTAGGCTGGTGCAGTTTCCCTGTGAAGCTCAGCATATAAAGGCTTTGTCATTGCTTATGTTCAGGCCTGAAAAGTCATGTATAAGTTTTTAACAAAGAACTAGATTCCTTGCATGCAATGTAAGGACAGGTAATCTGTCTTTGTACTTGAAGGAAGACATATCCTTGGAACAGATAAATTTACATTAAGTCAGCATCCTGGAAGAGCTTTTTCTTTGGTAAAAAGAAGAAATTAACCTCATATGGCAATCCACAGAAGGGAAAAAGAAAAGTTTCTCTTTACCTGGTTTTATATATGTATCAACAATCACACATGAGAAATGCAAGCCCCAGGACTATCATTCTGGGAGTTTGGAGTCTAGTTTATAGTATGAATGTGGTGAGAAAATCCCCCCAGCTAGGGTCTGACAAATGAAAGATATGAAAATCTAAGACAGGCTTTGTAGCAACCTTTCTGGAGCAAATAATACACAAGATTTCACAGAAAGCATTCAATAAGCAATCTGAGATGAAGATGAGTTGTTAGTAAAAAATTACAAATGATGAAAAGAAATTACCCACCATGAAGGATGGCTATGTGGACAGTTAACCGTATGATGTTTAGATGCATAGTGAATCTGCAGAACATTAAAGACAAAGAAAAGAATCTCATAAGAATCAGAAAGAAAGAGCAGATTTTCTAAGAAGGAATAACAGTTATACCAACAATAAGGTACTACAGACTGGAAAGAGTGAAAAAAAAAATATGCTCAATAGTTATTTGAAAATAACTGTCATAAATGAAAAAATTGATTTTTTGAAAGATAGTATCAAAGTCTGCAGAAAAGTCAAACATTAAAGAGTTATTTTTGAAGGTATAAATTAACATACAAAAATCAACAGCATTTCTAAACACCAGCCCAAGCCAATTAGAAGTGTTAATATATTTTACAATGACTTCATTCACTATAAAAGCAAAAGCTAGAGGATATCTCAGATCAAAAGGATTAAAATGCATTTAAGAACAAAATCATTAAAATTTATTTTGTCATAAAAGAAAACCTTGTTGTTTTTAAGGAGATAGGTTCATGGATAGAAGGACAATGTTAATTTCAATAAAATAACCTGTAGATATATTTCTAATTCAAACCACAAAATTATTAATTTTAAAATTATTCATTATTAAAATCTTTTAAAAACTTGAAATACTTTTCCACAAATCTTGCCAAATAGATTGTTAAACTCTTATGTAATAAGGTGTATAAAATCAATTTGAAAAAGACTAAGAGAAAAACAGGAGAAAACAAGAGTACTCCAGTACTCTTGCCTGGAAAATCCCATGGATGGAGGAGCCTGGTAGGCTGCAGTCAATGGGGTCACTAAGAGTCAGGGACGATTGAGCGACTTCACTTTCACTTTTCACTTTCATGCATTGGAGAAGGAAATGGCAGCCCACTCCACTGTTCTTGCCTGGAGAATCCCAGGGACAGGGGAGCCTGGTGGGCTGCTGTCTGTGGGGTCGCACAGAGTCAGATACGACTGAAGTGACTTAGCAGCATACATATATGAATATTTATGACAGAAGTAGTATTACAAGTCATTGTGAACAGAATGTACCATGCATGTGTAAAAAACAAAATTATATTACTACTCCACATAATACATAAAAATAAATTCACAACAGAGTAAAATTCTAAATGTGACTAGCACAACATTTGAAACTTTTAAGAGAGTCTATAAAAGAATCCCTTCATGGCCACAAAGTAAAGAAGAATCTCATAAACAAGACAAAATGCACAAACCATAAAGGGAAAGAATGATAAACTGACCACATTAAAATGAACACTGTCTCTGGAAACAAAATAACATCATGAACAAAGTTGAGATCTACACCACAGACAGGCAGAAGTTATTAACAGTGAACATAGTCACAGAAGGAAAGTTTAGTAGCCAAAATACATAAAGGAGTCCTCTAAAACAATGGGAAAAAAAATAAACAGCCTTGGTAGCAAATGGGTTGAAAATGGGCAAGAGATGAATAGGCAAGTTTTAAGAAGAAGAAAACAAAATGTCAATAAACATGGAAAATATTACTTAACCTCACTAGTACAGATAAATACAAATTGACACCATATTGAGAATCTTATAGTCATTTGTCTCATAAATTTAAAATAGATAAAAATATATTATTGATAATTTCAAAAGGAGAAGATAGAAGAAATGTACATGTAGCACATCAGTTGATATTGAGCACACGTGTGCACGCACACACACACACACACACACACACACACACACACACACACAATCTCAGTTGAACCAGAAACTCATAATCTCAGTGGCCTAATACAAAGAAAATTAATTCATTGTTTTTGTCCCAGTCCAGGGAACGTGTTCCTGGTCAGATAGCCTCTGATGAGGTCATTCAGGAAGCCTAGTCCCTCTCATCATGTAACTCGACTCTGTTCAAAGTCCTTAGAGAACTCTCCTTGCAGCTGGATGATGGAGAAGGAGACCATTGGGAAGTCTCACTTCTTGATCACAGAAGCTTTAAAGGAACCACACATCTATCCATATGTCACCAAGACTCTGGTCTTCAGAAATACCTAACTACATGAAAGGCTAGGACATGAAATCAAACTTTATGCTCGGAGGAAAAGAAAATGGGACTTGGTAAATATGCATAATCTCTTGCCAAAAAAGGTTTGTGCATTTCTGGTGAGAATACACTTCATTGTAATCATTTCCATGGCAATATTTAATAAAATTCTCACTACACATAGCCTCAAAAACCACAATTCAACTTTAATAAATAACTTAGGAAAATCTTATATACATGTTCAGAGGATCACATACAAAGATTTTAAAATATATTCCTTTCAATAATTTTTATAATTTTGATAAATGGAAAATGACATAATTTTCTGTTGAGGAAATGGAAATGGGAGCTATGATCTATTTATACAATGGAGCATTATTGTGTAGTTAAATAAATGTTAAAGTTAAATGTTATCAGTGTAGCTACTTTTAAATATGAATTAAATTAATATAAGATGCTAAATCAGCTTTCCAAGTTGCTCAGTGATGAAGAATCCACCTGGCAATGCAGGAGATGTGGGTTTGATCCCTAGGTTGGGGAGATTCCCTGGAGTAGGAAATGGTAACGCACTCTGGTATTCCATGGACAGAGGAACTTGACGAGCTGCAGTCCGTGGGGTGGCAAAGTCAGACATGACTGAGTGACTGAGCATGCCCACAAGTTATGAAATACTAAAAAAGTTTAAAACCATGTATGCAAAACTGTAAACTTTACAAAACAACAATTTCTACTGTTCATTCAGTTCAGTCACTCAGTCATGTCCGACTTTTTACAATCTCATGGTTTGCACCTCACCAGCCTTCCCTGTCCATCACCGAAACCCAGAGCTTGCTCAAACTCATGTCCATTGAGTCAGTGATGCCATCCAACCATCTCATCCTCTGTCATCCCCTTCTCCTGCCTTCAATCTTTCCCAGCATCAGGGTCTTTTCCAGTGAGTCAGCTCTTTGCATCAGGTGGTCAAAGGATTGGAGCTTCAGCTTCAGCATCAGTCCTTTCAATGAATATTCAGGACTCATTTTCTTTAGGATTGACTGGTTTGGTCTCCTTGCAGTCCAAGGGACTCTCAGGAGTCTTCTCTAATACCACAGTTCAAAAGCATTCGTTCTTTGCTGCTCAGACTTTTTTATGGTCCAACTCTCACATCCATACAAGACTACTGGAAAAACCAGAGCTTTCACTAGACAGACCTTTATCAGCAAAGATACTGTTCATGAGTACATGTGTATAATAATACCACAAAAGCATGCAGGAAATAATATGTACTATTTTCAGGATAGTGGTAAGCTCTGGGGATAAAATGACAAGAAAGATGGTTTGAATTCTTAAAAAAGGAAAAAAAAAGTCTAAATCAGATCTGGCAAAATATTACCTATTACCATGTTTTAAATATAGATTTTTGTGTACAAAAGTATCTGTTATATGTCCCCAAGTGTATACTTCAAATGGACTTCACTTCAAATGAGGTGGAAGTAGTGGTAAAGAGCCCATCTGCCAATGCAGAAGATGTAAGAGATGTGGGTTTGATCCTTGGGTCAGAAAGAGCCACTGGAGGAGGCCCTGACAACCTACTCCAGTGTTCTTGCCTGGAGAATCCAATGGACATAAGAGACTGGTGGGATACAGTCCATAAGGTCACAAAGAGCTGGACATGACTGAAACAACTTAGAATGCATGCACCTATATTTTGAATATTAATAAAGCATATTAATAGTTATTCTAAAATAAAGTGACAAATATGCAAAAGATATTTCAGCACTAACTAGTCTGTGAAAGAAAGTGAAGTCGCTCAGTCATGTCTCTTTGCTACCCTGTGGACTGTAGCCCACCNGTCATCCCCTTCTCCTGCCTTCAATCTTTCCCAGCATCAGGGTCTTTTCCAATGAGTCAGCTCTTTGCATCAGGTGGTCAAAGGACTGGAGCTTCAGCTTCAGCATCAGTCCTTTCAATGAATATTCAGGACTGATTTTCTTTAGGATTGACTGGTTTGGTCTCCTTGCAGTCCAAGGGACTCTCAGGAGTCTTCTCTAATACCACAGTTCAAAAGCATTCGTTCTTTGCTGCTCAGACTTTTTTATGGTCCAACTCTCACATCCATACAAGACTACTGGAAAAACCAGAGCTTTCACTAGACAGACCTTTATCAGCAAAGATACTGTTCATGAGTACATGTGTATAATAATACCACAAAAGCATGCAGGAAATAATATGTACTATTTTCAGGATAGTGGTAAGCTCTGGGGATAAAATGACAAGAAAGATGGTTTGAATTCTTAAAAAGGAAAAAAAAAAGTCTAAATCAGATCTGGCAAAATATTACCTATTACCATGTTTTAAATATAGATTTTTGTGTACAAAAGTATCTGTTATATGTCCCCAAGTGTATACTTCAAATGGACTTCACTTCAAATGAGGTGGAAGTAGTGGTAAAGAGCCCATCTGCCAATGCAGAAGATGTAAGAGATGTGGGTTTGATCCTTGGGTCAGAAAGAGCCACTGGAGGAGGCCCTGACAACCTACTCCAGTGTTCTTGCCTGGAGAATCCAATGGACATAAGAGACTGGTGGGATACAGTCCATAAGGTCACGAAGAGCTGGACATGACTGAAACAACTTAGAATGCATGCACCTATATTTTGAATATTAATAAAGCATATTAATAGTTATTCTAAAATAAAGTGACAAATATGCAAAAGATATTTCAGCACTAACTAGTCTGTGAAAGAAAGTAGAGTCGCTCAGTCATGTCTGACTCTTTGCTACCCTGTGGACTGTAGCCCACCAGGCTCCTCTGTCTATGAGATTTTCCAGGCAAGAATACTGGAGTGGTTTGCCATTTCCTTCTCCAACTAGTCTGTACTAATTTTCAAATCATTTTAAGGTTTTTACATACTTTCACATATTGTAGTAGATAAATTATATAAAATAACTGATTTTAGCATAATTTTTAAATGAAGATCTTTCAACAAGTGAAATGGGAAAACACACTATCTAAAAATCATTAAAGCACATTCATTACCGTGTTTTAATAAAGGCAGATCTTTCAGGTTTCTATAAAGTCCTCATTACAGTAGACAAGAAGCACAGCCTCATTCAGTCCCCTTGACCTTCCATGATTTCCAATGGGCAGAGTCAAACAGTTGCTTATCAGAAATGTTTGGGACTGCCAAAGGAGGAACAGTTTAGAAACAACAGCGCAGGGTTCTGGTTCCTCTTCAAGGAACATACATAACAACATGTATAGTATGAGTTCTTCTGCAGGCACTAAAGCCCCCACCTGAGTTGAATCAACACACTTACTTTACCACCAACCAATCAGAAGAAAGTTTGTAAACTGTGGAAGATAATGAAGACACTGACTCTTACCCCAAATGATTAACTGTAATTAACTTCTCCTTTCTCTTTTTAAAAACTTTTATAGTCAAACAGAATCCCCAGAGTTGGTTCTTAGACATGAAGCTGTCTCCAGATTCCTGGTCTCCTGAATAAAGCAAACTTTTCTTTCCAACCAACGCTTGTCTCTCAAATATTGGTTTTTGAATGGCAAGCAGCCAAACACTATGAACACAGTATCACAGCAGATTTTTAAAAATAGATTTATTGCTCTCTTGCTCTCCTACTTATCTCCCTAATATGCAAAACTTAGAAACACAAATTAATAAAAAAAAATAGCTTATGTATCACTAAATGGCAATGAAACAGTCATGTCCTGATCTTCTTAATCCTTTAACATTATCTTATTATTTACAAATATCATTTTCAGTATCTCAGTGGAAGTGAAAGAGGAGAGTGAAAAAGTTGGCTTAAAACTCAACATTCAGAAAATGAAGATCATGGCATCCGGTCCCACCACTTCATGGCAAATAGATGGGGAAACAGTGGAAACAGTGTCAGACTTTATTTTTTGGGGCTCCAAAATCACTGCAGATGGTGACTGCAGCCATGAAATTAAAAGACGCTTACTCCTTGGAAGGAAAGTTATGACCAACCTAGATAGCATATTCAAAAGCAGAGACATTACTTTGCCAACTAAGGCCCGCCTAGTCAAGGCTATGGTTTTTCTTGTGGTCATGTATGGATGTGAGAGTTGGACTGTGAAGAAGGCTGAGCACTGAAGAATTGATGCTTTTGAACTGTGGTGTTGGAGAAGACTCTTGAGAGTCCCTTGGACTGCAAGGAGATCCAACCAGTCCATTCTGAAGATCAACCCTGGGATCTCTTTGGAAGGAATGATGCTAAAGCTGAAACTCCAGTACTTTGGCCACCTCATGCGAAGAGTTGACTCGTTGGAAAAGACTCTGATGCTGGGAGGGATTGGGGGCAGGAGGAGAAGGGGATGACTGAGGATGAGATGGCTGGATGGCATCACGGACTTGATGGATGTGAGTCTGAGTGAACTCCGGGAGATGGTGATGAACAGGGAGGCCTGGCGTGCTGCGATTCATGGGGTCGCATAGAGTCGGACATGACTGAGCGACTGAACTGAACTGAACTGAAGTGGAAGCATCTTGCTGTTTACCCACTAAATATTATTTAGAAGTCCACTGAATCCCATTGACTCTGACTGATGAGTGCCCCATAATAATATGACCTAAACTTTTAGGTCATATCAGCTCTTTGCTCTGTCTCTTGAAAACTTAAATTCACTTACATTTCTTTGAGATTTTGAGTTCTTATAATGTGGTTTTGAAACCAAGCAGGACCCTATGGGGCCTTCTCTGGTGGGTTCAAAAGCTTTTCACTGACCCTTGTTTCTTGATTGCAGGAAAGAGACTTCATCCTTCTAGACCTTCCCTAAGTTCCAAAAGCCAGGTTTATTTCTAATTAGGGAAGCAAAGGAATGCACAAACTAAGGAGGATCAGTGAAGAAACAATAGTACAGTGATAAGACAGGGTCCTGGTTCCTCCTTAAGGAATATAAATAGCAGGATATCTTTGAGTTCTGCTGGAATCAAAACCAGGTGGAGGATGGTAACTTTGAACTGAGCACATGTTAAGTGGAAACTCACCTTGTTACCTCTCCACCAACCAAGCAGAAGAAAGTCACACACTCTCCAGCCTTCACCCCAAATTTTTCCTCTAAAAACTCTTTGCTGGGAACTTCCTTGGTGTTTCAGTGATTAAGAATCTACCTTCCAATGCAGGTTTGGTCCCTGCTCAGAGAACTAAGATCCCACATGCCATGGGGCAACTAAGCTGACGTGTCTCAACTAGAGAGCCCATGTACCACAAACTACAGAGCACATACAGTTTGGAGCCTGTCTGCTACATTTAGAGAATCCATACACCACAACTACTGAGCTGGCATACTCTGGAGCCCATGGACCACAACTAGAGAGAAGTCCACAAGCCTCAACAAAGAACCGATGACTCCAGCATGCAGCAATGAGGATCCCGTGTGCCACAACTAAGACCTGCTGTAGCTTTAAAAAAAGGCAAAAACAAAAACAAATAACCCCCCAAATCTCTTTCCTGAAAACCCATCAGAGAGTTCAGGCTTTTTGAGCACAAGCCACTCTATCTCCTTGCATAACTCTTGTAATTAATTTTCTCTCCTCCAAACTCTGACATTTAGACTTGTTTGGCCTCTTTGTACCTTGGACAGGCAGGTTTCTGTTTGGCAACTTATGTTCAGTTTTTACTGAATGTATCAATACTTAATTAACTGAGTTTTCAGGGGGTTAAATTTTCTGATTACACTCCAGAAAATGTGCTCAAAGAATAAAGAGTTTATATGGTTAAGAGTTTCCAAAGAGTCACCTATATTAAGGAGTATTATAACATCCCTACAAGGAGAAGGTACTCCGAAGCAGGGCTCAGATAAGTGAAAATCATTCTTTCTCTATCCATGTGTCTTTAATAAAAGCATAGATAATACTTTAAAATAGATATCAATGTACTAATATATAGTTAATATCAATATATGGAGGTTATACTAATACCTACTCCAGAAAGATTTTATAAAGTTCTTAATAATTTAGTATATGTAAAGTATTTAAGAATTTCTAGCTTATAGTAATCACTTTATAAGTGCTTATTACATAAATACACTCTCACATTTTATAGTGCATAATTTCTCTTGGACTGGAACCACATTCATAATTGTGAGTCTGGAATCTCCCAAGCTTGTTGATACAATGCCAGACTGACTTAATATGTTATGCAAAAATGAGTTATTGGACAACAAATCTCTTCTATTGAGCAGATTTGTGATGGCACTTATTGCCAAACAACAACAGAACAAATCTTTCACTGGCAGATGACTTGAACAACCACAAATGGCACATTGGAAAAGAGACTTAAGTGTTAAGTCAGTGTTAGTTGCTCAATCGTGCCTGACTCTTTGTGACCCCAAGGACTGCAGCCCACCAGGATCCTCTGTCCATGAGATTTTCTAGGCAAGAATACTGGAGTGGGTTGCCATTTCCTTCTCCAGGGGATCTTCCCAATCCAGGGATTGAACCCGGGTCTCCTGCACTGCAGGCAGATTCTTTGCCAACTGAGCTACAAGGGAATCAGTGGAAAATATAGGCTTATTATTAGTGAGCTGATCCTGATGCCAAAGACCCAGCCTCTGTGCACCAGTGCTGAATCGAATCCTGGAGACAGAGTTTTAGGTAAAGTAGAAAATAATAGCTTTTTTGCTTTGGTAGGCAAAGGGAAACACAGTGGGCTCTTACCCCTCAAAAACTGTGTGTTTCAACGTGGGAGGATTTGATGAGGAGTTTTATAGCAATAGTTCAAGGGTGGGATTGCTAAAATTAAAGTGTGTGCAGGGCCTACACTCCTTTAATCTGGCCTTGGGTAATCTGATGAGTTTCTGTGATTCCTTTATATTGGCCTTACGTTGTTTTCTCTTAAATGAAGAAAGTTGATCTCTTCCACTTGATGGGTTTCAGTTCTACAAAGAGTTTAAAGATACTGCTATGTGTATCCGTTGAGTTGGAATGAGAACCCTGTCCCAAGGCTACACTATTTTCTGGCTGCTCCTCCCTTGTCTCTGCATTTTTTCCCTTCCTTGATTAGCAACTATTCCAATTTGCTCTTTGGAAATCAGGAAAGGTAATGGAGGCTGGAGTCTGTTCCCTACAAACAAGGAATGGAGGACATGCAAGGCTTACATGTCCAGGATTCACACAGTGTCCTGCTCAGTTTCTACCCTAAACCTCTTCTCCACATCTGAAACATCACAGCATCTTTGTGGTGCCAAGTTTTAGAATATAAAATGAATATTTCTTATGATTTAATAATTGTACCTTGTTTTTTTTACATTCAGTAAAAGTTTAAATTTTTAGAATAGTTGTAGATTTACAGCAAAGTTTTAAGGATATTATAGAACTCCTATATACCAAAAGACTCCCTGTTACTTCAATGCTTACCAATGCTTGATTTTGTCAGATATTTCCTCTTCAATATTAACAATTCTAAGATTAAGCTAGGTGTGTGATAGTATCTCATTGTTTTCATTTGCATGACATGTGACGTTAAGAATCTTTTCATATGTTACTCACTATCTTTTTTGATAAAGTATTTGTTCAGACTTTTAGTCTATTATAGAACTCCTGTATACCAAAAGACTCCCTGTTACTTCAATGCTTACCAATGCTTGATTTTGTCAGATATTTCCTCTTCAATATTAACAATTCTAAGATTAAGCTAGGTGTGTGATAGTATCTCATTGTTTTCATTTGCATGACATGTGATGTTAAGAATCTTTTCATATGTTACTCACTATCTTTTTTGATAAAGTATTTGTTCAGACTTTTAGTCCGTTTTAAATGGATTCATTTATTTTCTTTTTTCTGAGTTTTAGTATTCTCTGTATAATCTGAAACAAATCCAGTATCAGATAAGTATTTTGCAAATATTTTCACACAAACTGTGGCTTTGTTTTCAATCTCTTTAACAGTAACTTTCACAGAAAAAGAGATTTAACTTTTATAAAATCTAGCTTATCAACTTATTCTCTCATAAATTATGTTTTATTGTTGTATATAAAAACCCATCACTAAACTGAAGATCACACAGATCCTCTCCTATATTTTCATCATTTTGCATTTTACATTTTGGTCTTTAATTCACTTCTATTTTTTGGTAAAGGATGAGGTCAGAGTCTAGGTTCACTTTATCTCATTTCATATTTTTTGCACAGGACTGTATATGAATCAAAGCAAATTGGAAGTGATCAAACAGGAGATGGCAAAAGTGAACATCAACATTCTAGGAATCAGCGAACTAAAATGGACTGGATGGGTGAATTTAACTCAGATGACCATCATATCTACTACTGTGGGCAGGAATTCCTTAGAAGAAATGGAGTAGCCATCATGGTCAACAAGAGTCTGAAATGCAGTACTTGGATGCAATCTNGTATATGAATCAAAGCAAATTGGAAGTGATCAAACAGGAGATGGCAAAAGTGAACATCAACATTCTAGGAATCAGTGAACTAAAATGGACTGGATGGGCAAATTTAACTCAGATGACCATCATATCTACTACTGTGAGCAGGAATTCTTTAGAAGAAATGGAGCAGCCATCATGGTCAACAAAAGAGTCTGAAATGCAGTACTTGGATGCAATCTCAAAAATGACAGAATGATCTCTGTTCGTTTCCAAGGCAAACCATTCAATATCACGGTAGTCCAAGCCTATGCCCCAACCGGTAATGCTGAAGAAGCTGAAGTTGACCGGTTCTATGAAGACCTACAAGACCTTTTAGAAATAACACCCAGAAAATATGTCCTTTGCATTATAGGGGACTGGAATGCAAAAGTAGGAAGTCAAGAAACACCTGGAGTAACGGGTAAATTTGGCCTGGAATATGGAATGAAGCAGTGCAAAGGCTAATAGAGTTTTGCCAAGAGAAAGCACTGGTCATAGCAAACACCCTCTTCCAAAAACACAAGAGAAGACTTTACACATAGACATCACCAGATGGTCCACACCAAAGTCAGATTGATTATATTCTTTGCAGCCAAAGATGGAGAAGCTCTATACAGTCAACAAAAGCAAGATCAGGAGCTGACTGTGGCTCAGATCCTGTACTCTTTGTTGCCAAATTCAGACTTAAATAGAAGAAAGCAGGGGAAACCACTAGACCATTCAGGTATGACCTAAATCAAATCCCTTATGATTATACAGTGGAAGTGAGAAATAGATTTAAGGGANGTTGATGTTTTTGAACTGTGGTGTTGGAGAAGACTCTTGCAAGTCCCTTGGACTGCAAGGAGATCCAACCAGTCCATTCTAAAGGATATCAGTCCTGGGTGTTCATTGGAAGGACTGATGGTAAAGCTGAATCTTCAATATCTTTGCCTATCTCATGCGAAGAGCTGACCCACTGGAAAAGACTCTGATGCTGGGAGGGATTGGGGGTAGGAGGAGACGGGGACAACAGAGGATGAGATGGCTGCATGGCATCACCGACTTGATGGACATGAGTCTGAGTGAACTCCAGGAGTTGGTGATGGACAGGGAGGCCAGGCGTTGTGAAGCAAAGAGTCTAACATGACTGAGCAACTGAATCGAGCAACTGTACATCTCTAGTACAGTTTTTAGAAAGACTAATCTTATCCATTTAATTTTTCTTACAAATTTGTCAAAAATTAGTTGATTGCATTTTTGTAGGTCTGTTTCTGAGCTTTTTATTATTTTCCCTTCATCAGTATATCCATTAGTTTGCCAATACTATACTGTCCTGATTAGAGTAGCTATTCATTAAATCTTAATAAAGGCTTCCCTGGTGGCTCAGTGGTAAAAAATTTGCCTGTCAATGCAGAAGATGTCAATCCCCGAGTCATGAAGATTCCCCTGGACAAGGAAATGGCAACCCACTCCATTTTTCTTGCCTGGGAAATCTCATTAACATGGCAGCCTGGCAGTCTACAGTCCATGGGGTCACAAAAGAATCAGACACAACTTATTGACTAAACGTTAGCAATAATACCAGGTAATGTCAGTCTTTGAACTTTGTTGTTCATTATTGTGTTGGATATTTAGGCTATTTGATATTGCATGTGCATTTTAAAATCAGTTTATTAATATTCAGAAAAAAATAGTTCTTGGATTTTGAATGGGAATGCACTAATTTTCTAATTTAAGCCAAGAAAAATTGGTATCTTAATATCATCAAGTTTTCCAAATCATGTCAGCATGGATTTTATTCTTCTTTGATTTTGTTCAGCTCATCTCAGTCACTCAGTCATGTCTGACTCTTTGCAACCCATGGACTGCAGCACGCTAGGCTTCCCTGTCCATCACCAACTCCTGGAGCTTGCTCAGACTCATGTCCATCGAGTCGGTGATGCCATCCAGCCATCTCATCCTCTGTCATCCCCTTCTCCTCCTGTCTTCAATCTTTCCCAGCATCAGGGTCTTTTCCAAGGAGTTCTTCACATCAGGTGGCCAAAAGATTGGAGCTTCAGCTTCAGCATCAATCCTTCCAATGAATATTCAGGACTGATTTTCTTTAGGATTGACTGGTTTGATCTCCTTGCAGTCTAAAGGACTCTCAAGAATCTTCTCCAACACCACATTTCAAAAGCAACAATTCTTCAGCGATCAGCTTTCTTTATGGTCCAACTCTCACATCCATACATTACTATAGGGAAAACCATAGCTTTGACTAGACTAGACAGTTATTTTGTTAGTATTTTGTAATTTTTTGAATACATTTGTGTATAAAATACATAAAGTAGCTAGTTTTTTTCTAAATAGTTAATTTTTAAAATCTTTATTGCAATATAATTCATTTCATGTGTGCTGTGTTGTGTTAAGTCAATTCAGTCGTGTTTGACTCTTTGTGACCCTATGGATGATAGCCCACCAAGTTCTTTCTTCTAGCCATGGGTGGGATTCTCCAGGCAAGAATACTGGAGTGGGTTGCCATGACCTCCTCTAGGGGATCCTCCAAGGCCCAGAGAGATTGAACCTACATCCCTTACATCTCCTGCATTTGCACTACTTGGGAAGCCTCATAATTCACGTCATACAATTTACCAGTTTGAAGTTAAACCTCAAGTTTTTAAAAATATATTTCAGAGTCATTACTACCATCAATTCTAGAAGATTTTCCTGACCAGAAAATAAAAACTTTTATACCAATTGACAGTCACTCCCTGTTTCCCTCTCAGTCACAGGTAATCCATAATCTACTTTCTGTCTCCATAGACTGGTCTCTTCTGGATATTTTATATAAATGGACTTAAAGAGTGCAGCCTTTCATAGCTGACTTTTTTGCATACATAATATTTTCAAGGTTAATCCATGTTGTCATCATCATAAAAGTCGATCAGTTGTGTCTGAATCTTTGGGACTACATGGAATAGTTCATGGAATTCTTCAGGTAAGATACTGGAGTGGAATACTTGCCCTCCTCCAGGAAATCTTCCCAACTCAGGGACTGAACCCAGGTTTCCCACATTGCGGGCAGATTCTTTACCAATTGAGCCACCAGAGAAACCCAATCCATGTTGTAGTCTGTTATTAATACTTCACTCCCTTTTTATTGCTGAATATTACTCCATTGTATGAACATGCTACTTTCAGTTAATAATGGGTATTTTGATTGTTTCTACTTTTCAGCTAACATGACTAATGTTAATATCAATATTAGAGTACAGTTCAGTTCACTCACTCAGTTGTGTCCAACTCTTTGTGACCCCATGAACCACAGCATGCCAGGCCTCCCTGTCCATCACCAACTCCTAGAGTCCACTCAAACCCATGTCCATTGAGTTGGTGATGCCATCCAACCATCTCATCCTCTGTCATCCCCTTCTCCTCTTGCCCTCAATCTTTCCCAGCATCAGGGTCATTTCAAATGAGTCAGCTCTTTGCATCAGGTAGCCAAAGTATTAGTGTACAAGTCTGGTGTATACTGAGGTGTTTTAGTTTATTTGGGTATATACTTAGGAGTGGGATTGCTTGGGTGGCACTAGTGGTAAAGAACCTGCCTACCAATGCAGGTTAGGCATAAGAGATGCAGGTTCAATTCCTGGGTCAGAACAACCCCTGGAGGAGGGCACAGCAACCCACTCCAGTAATCTTGCCTGGAGAATCCTATGGACAGCAGAGCCTGGCAGGCTGCAGTTCATAGTGCTGCACAGAGTTGGACATGACTGAATGGACAGGATGACGCACACATGGTAACTCTATGTTTAATTTTTTAAGGAACTGCTAAACTCTTTGCCAAAGTCCCTGTTCCATTTACATGCTGATCAACAATGGATGAGCTTTCTAAGTTCTCTACACATTTGCATGATCTTGTTTTTGTCCGTTTTCTTATTATACTCATCCCAGTGAATATGAAGTGCCATATCTTTGTTTTAATATAAATATTAATAACATTGTGTACTTTTCATGCCATTCCAGATATTTGTATACCTTCTTAGGAAAGATACTTGTTTAGATATTCCCTCATTTAAAAAATTGAATTATTCATCTCTTTAATATCAAGTTGTAAGAGTTCTTCCTTATATTATGGATATTAATCCATTATCATGTACGTTATTTGCAAATTTATTTACTTTTTAACACTATTATGAATAGTATATATTTGAATTGTAAATTCCAGTGATTGATTGCTAGTACATACAGCTGGAATTCTTTTATATATAAATCTTGTGCACTATGAACTTGTTTTACTCATTTTATAAGTTCTGAGATTTTTTTTTTAAAATGGGAAGTTATTGTCAGTTATCTGTGAATACAAATAATTTTATGTCTTCTTTTCTAATATGTACATATTTTATTTTTATTCCTTCTGTAATGGCACTAGCTAGGATTTCTAGTAAGATGTTTAATAGGGATGATGATAGAGCACATTTTTGTCTCATTCCCAACCTTAAGATGTTGGGCAAACTTTATCAATTTTATTGACATTCTTGAAAAACCAGCTTTTGGTTTAATTTATTTTTTTCTCTATTTTTCCTGTACATAAGTCTAATTTTTACTATTTACATTCCTCTGCTCCTTGTTAGCTTTAGATTTTCTTCCTTTCTATATATTCTTAATGTGGAAGCTTAGGTTTCCTAGCTGCTCTATGTAAGGAATATGCCTGCCAATGCAGGAGATGCAGGCTTAATCCTTGGGCCAGGAAGATTCCCTGGAAAAGGAAATAGCCACCCACTCCAGTATCCTTTGGGGAAATCCCGTGTATAGAGAAGCCCATGGGGTTGCAAAAGAATTAGACATGACTTAGTAACGAAACAACAGCAACAGCAATAATGTGGAGACTTAGATTATTAGTATGAGATTTTTCTTGCAGTAGTGCTTGTGTGTGTGTGTAAGTCAATTCAGTTGTGTCTGACTCTTTGTAACCCTATGGACCATAGTCCGTGGGGCTCCTCTATCCATGGGATTCTCCAGGCAAGAATACTGGAGTGGGTTTCCATGCCTTTCTTTAGAGTAGTAGTTAGAGGGGAGTTTTTAATGTTTTGGTTGTAGCCTATAAACTTTGATAAATTGTATTTTCATTTTTATTTAATTCAGATTTATCATCAGGCTTTTTCTGTCACCTATGCATTATTAAGTGTCTTGCTAAATTTTAACATAATGGATTTCATGTTCACCCATGTTGTCACAAATGACAGAATTTCCCCTTTTTTGAGGCTGAATGATATTTTGTGTATTGTACCACATTTTGTTCATCCATTCATTTATGAACAGACACTTAGGTTGTTTTCATACCTGAGCCTTTGTGAATAATGTTGCTATGAACATAGAAGTACAGATATTTCTTTGGGATAATGATTTGCTTATTTTGGATGTACACCCAAAAGTGAGATTGCTAGATAATAGGGCCATTCTGTTTTTAATTTCTTGAGGAACTACCATACTATTTGCTAAAAGTGGCTTTATCAATGTAAATTTCCATAAAAAATGTCCAAGTCCCCTTTCTTCCACATCCTTGCCAGTATTTGTTCTCTTTTCTTTTTGTAATAGCCATTCTAATAGGTGTGAGATGGTATCTCACTGAAGTTTTTATTTGCATTTCCCTAGTGATGTCAGGGAAGGCAATGGCACCCCACCCCAGTACTCTTGCCTGGAAAATCCAATGGACGGAGTAGCCTGGTGGGCTGCAGTCCATGGGGTCACTAACAGTCAGACATGACTGAGCGACTTCACTTTCACTTTTGTCTTTCATGCATTGGAGAAGGAAATGACAACCCACTCCAGTATTCTTGCCTGGAGAATCCCAGGGATGGGGGAGCCTGGTGGGCTGCCGTCTATGGGGTCACACAGAGTCGGACACGAATGAAGTGACTTAGCAGCAGCAGCAGCAGCAGCAGTAGCAGCAGCAGTGATGTTGAGCATCTTTTCATTGGCCCTTTGTATATCTTTGTTAAAATGTCTATTTAGGTTTTTTATCCATTTTAACTTGGTTATTATTATTGCTACTGAGTTGTATGAATTCCTTTTATATTTTGAATATTAGCCTCCTATTATATATGTGGATTGAAAAAATTTTCTGTCAATTCCTTTCTGAACAGAAGACCTTTAGTTTTCTATAGTCTCAGTGGTTTCATTCTTAGTTTACTTCCTTTGCTTTCAGTGTCAAATCTAAGAAGTAAATGCCAAGATCAAACTTCTTGAAGTTTACCCCTGATGTTTCCTTCTAGGAATTTTATAGTTTTATGTTTAAGTCTTTGATGCATTTTGACATGATTTTAGTGTGAGATGTAAGATAGTGGCCCACTTCATTCTTTTGTTATCCAATTTTCATACTATTGTTTACTAAAGATCATCTTTTCTAGACAGCATATTAAAAATCAGAGACATTACTTTACCATCAAAGGTCCATCTAGTCAAAGCTACGGTTTTTCCACTAGTCGTGCATGGATGTGAGAGTTGGACTATAAAGAAAGCTGAGCACCAAAGAATTGATGCTTTTGAACTGTGGTGCTGGAGAAGACTCTGTGAGTCCCTTGGACTGCAAGGAGATCCAACCAGTCCATCCTAAAGGAGACCAGTCCTGAATAGTCATTGGAAGGACTGAAGCTGAAGTTGAGTTTGGTCATCTGGTGCGAAGAACTGACTCATTGGAAAAGACCCTGATGCTGGGAAAGATTGAAGGCAGGAGGAGAAGGGGACAACAGAGGATGAAACGGTTGGATGGCATCACTGATGTGATGGACAAGAGTTTGAGTAAGCTCTGGGAGTTGGTGATGGACAAGGAACCCTGGAGTGCTGCAGTCCATGGGGCTGCAAAGAGTCGGACATCACCGAGCAACTGAACTGAACTGATCTTTTCTTTCTTGTTTATTCTTGGTTCCTATGTCAAAAAGTAATTGACCATATGTGAAGGGTTTATTTTGGTTCTCTCTGTCCTGTTCCATTGATGTATGTGTCTGTTTTAATGCTAAAACCATACTATACTGTTTTGATTACTAGAGCTTTGTAACATATTTTGAAATCAGGAAGTATTATACCTCCAGTTTTGCTCTTTTTTCTCAAAATCACTTTAGCTATTCAGAGTCTTTTTTTGTGTTTCCTTACACATTTTAGTTTTTTTTCTTCTTTTATTTCTCTGAAAAATGTCATTAGAATTTTAATAAGGATTTTGTTGAATCTATATATTGTTTTCAGTAATATGGATATTTTGATAATATTAACTCAATATCAATACCTTTCCATTTATTTATGTCTTCTTCAATCTTTTTTCATCAATGTCTTATAGCTTCAAAGTACAAATCTTTAACCTCTGTTGTTAAGTTTATTCTTAATAATTTTATTCTTTTATAATGCTACTCGAAATGAAATCATTTATTTAATTTTCCTTTCTGAAAATCTACTGATAAGGGTATACAGATGCAACTGATACATCATCATTATTATTAATTTTGTATCCTGCAACTTTATTAAAATACTTTACTAACTTTAAATTTTCTTTTGGTCATCTATGGGATTTTCTATATATAATATCATGCCATTGGCAAATGCAGACACCTTTCCATCTTTTCCTATTCATGTGCCTTTTATTTCTTTTTCTTACCTAATTGCACTAGCTAGGGCTTCCAGTATTATGTTGAATAAAAGTGACAGTGGGTGCTCTTACATTGTTTACCATCTTAGAGGTAAAAATTTCAATGATTCACCATTATATATAGCTTGTCATGTGTAGCTATGAGCTTGTCATAGGTAGTCTTTATTATGGTGAGGTACATTCCCTATATACTCAGTTCATTGAGAGATTTTAGTATAAAAGAATGTTTTTTTTTTTTTTCCTTCTTTTAAATTTGAGTTTTGTTTATTCTTTTTTCAGTTTCTTTGTGTTTGGAAAAGATGCTTGATATGATTTCAATTTTCTTAAATTTATTAAGACTAGTTTTATGGTCTTGCCTATGCTTTATCCTGGAGGGTGTTCTATGTGTGCTTGAGAGAATATGTGTTCTGCTGCTAGTATATGGAAAGCTCTGTATATATCTCTTAGGTTCATCTATTATAATATGTAGTTAAAAAGTCAATGTTTTCTTATTGATCTTCTGTCTGGATTATATATCCATTCTTAAAAGTGGGGTATTGAAATTCCCCACTGTTAATGTTTTGCTGTCTATTTTTCCTTCTATTATGTTAATATTTGTTGTATAAACTTAGGCATTCCTAATATTGGGTACATAAATATTTATAATTATTGTATCCTCTGGATAAGTTGACTTCTTTATTATTGTACAATGATTTCCTTCATCTTTGTTACAGTCTTTGGCCTTCTATGCTTTCAATTATTAACTTAAGTTAAAAATTATGGGTTGATATTAGTTCATGAGTGTAACAAACGTGTACCAATGGAGATATTAATAATAAAAAAATTATCTTCATGGGATATCTGAGAACTCTCTGTACTGTGAGCTCAACTTCTCTGAAAACCAAAGACTCTTTTAAAAATATAGTCTATTAGTTTAAAACACACACAAACATGGTTACACACACACATATGGAATTCAGCAAGATAAACTTTCAAAGGAAATACACAGCCTTAAAATTTCATAACCAAAAGAAAGATGTGAAGAGTTAATTATGTAGATGTCTAGCTTAAAAAGTTAGGAAGAACAAGAGAATAAATTCTTAAATGGGAAAAAAGATATAAGTACAAGAGAAAAATTACTGAAATATGAAAGAATTGTGCATTAGACTAAATTTTTTGGAAAGAGTAATGAAATACATCAAAATGGATGAATTGACTAACAAAAAGAGAAAGAACAGGTAAACATAATTTTGCATAATACAACATGAATTAAAAAAAATAACCAGAGAACAGAATCAATAACCTCACCAAAATCTGTTGGAAAACTTTGAGGATGAGAATGAATTTCTTGAAAGAATGTATCTTTCATAAATTGACTAAAAAATAAAAAAATATTACCACAAAAAATTTAAACCTTTACAAAAATTATCTGCCCATAATGTTACCCTCCACAGGTCATCAGTGAATGCCAATATATAAACACAAATGTCAGTCTTGAATGGTTAAGCAGATAATGATCAATATATAAGAATGATCTATAAAAGGTAAAAAGACATTGGGTCTCATTAAAATAAAAACTTTTGCTCTGTGAAAATCCTCTTAAGAGAGTGAATAGACAAGTTATAGACTGATGAAAATATTTGCAAAGAATATATCTGAAAAAGACCCTATATCTAAACTATATAAATGGAACAATAATTTTAAAAATCTAATTATAAAATGGGAAGAAGTTATGGTAAGATATTTTATTAAAAAACACAGGCAGATTCAAATAAGCACATGTAAAGTATTCAACATAACTGGCTGTTTGGGAAATGCAAATTTAAAGGACGCTGATATATGCACATATCAGAATAGCTAAAATAAAATAGTAAAAAATTAAAAAATTAAGGATGTTGAAATATTGGATCAAAATGTTGCTTGGGATGTTAAATGGAATGAGTGATATGGAAATTTGTTATTTTTTTTAAACTAAAAGTACAGCTTGCATACAACACAGAATTTCACTTTAGGCATATATCCTTAAGAAGTAAAAAGTAGTTTTCAGCCAACATTAGTGATAAATAAGTAGAATTTGAAATTTAAATTACAATGTCATTTACATTAGCCTCCATACATGAAATACATATATATAAGCATAACAAAGCATATATAATTACTATATGAGGAAAACTAAAATCATGAATGAATCATAAATTAATCATAAAAAAATCATAATTCATAAAAAATCATGAATGAATCATAAAATCATAAATAAATAAACACATATTCTGTGTTCCTCAGTGAAAAGACTCAATATTGTCAAAATATCAGTTCTTTCCAACTTTATCAAGAGTTCAATGCAATCTTAATCAAAATCGTAGTAATATTGCCATTTGTTCATTTGGATATCAACACACTAATTCTGAAGTTTATTAGAAGAGGCAATGTGAACAGACCAGTCATGAGCACTGATATCAAAACTATGATTAAAAAATCTTCCAACAGAAAAAAGCCCAGAGCCAGATGTCCTACAGGTGAATTCTACCAAAAGATTAGAGAAGAGCTAACAGCTCTTCTGCTCACTCACAGATTCTTCACTATATGCAAATCAATGTGATACACTATATTAACAAACGGAAGGATAAAAACCAAATGATCATGTCAATAGATGCAGAGAAAATTTTTGACAAAATTCAACACCCAGTTATGATTAAAAATCTCTAGATAGTAGGCATAGAAGGAACCTACCTCAACAAAGTAAAGGGTTTATATGACAAACCCACAGCAAACATCATTCTCAACAATGAAAAACTGAAAGCATTTCCTCTAAGATTAGGAACAAGACAAGGGTGCCCAATCTTACCACTATTATTCAACTTAGTCTTGGAAATCCTAGGCATGGCAATCGGGGGGCGGGGGAAATAAAAGGAATTCAGATTGGCAAAGAAGTAAAACTCTCAGTGTTTGCAAATGATATGATACTATACATAGGAAACCATAAATATGCCACCAGAGCTAATCAATAAATATAGTTGAGTTACAGAATATAAAATTAATATAAAGAAAACCCTTGTATTCCTACACACTAACAAGAAAAAAAAAAACTAGAAGGAAAAATTAAGGAAACAATGCCATTCACCATTGCAACCAAAAGTGTTAGGAGAAGCACATTGATTGAAACTGCCCACCCTGGCCAGGCACCATAGTTACCATTTGCATGAGTTGTTTTACGACAGGAGATCTTGGTAAGGAACACAGAACTAATAAGCCACCAACTGGAAGAGTTCAGGAAGGTCAAAAGGAGACACCACATGTCCGACCATCTCCCAGAATCCTCTCTGACATCCATCTTGACTGAACAAGGCATGCACCACCAGGAAGGACTCTTGAGTCAGAATGATTGGCTAAAGACAACCCAGAAACAAATCCCATCACCATAAAACCCGAGACTGCGAGCCACATGACAGAGCTGTTCTCCTGGGTTCCCTTACCTGACTGCTCTCCCTCTGGGTGCCCTTTCCCAATAAAATCTCTTGCTTTGTCAGCACAAGTGTCTCCTTGGACAATTCATTTCAGAGTGTTAAACAAGAGCCCAGTCTTGGGCCCTGGAAGAGGTCCCCCTTCCTGCAACAAAAAGGATAACATATCTAGGAATAAATCTATCTAAAGAGACAAAAGACCTGTATACAGAAAACAAAAAGACACTGGTGAAAGAAATCAAAGATGACATGTCTTGGGTTGGAAGAATCAATGTTTTGAAAATGATTATAGAACCCAAAGCAATCTACAGATTCACTGAAATCCCTATCAAACTACCAATGATATTTTTCACAGAACTATTGCAAAAAGTCTCACAATTTGTAAGGAAACATAAAGGACACTGAATAGCCAAAACAATCTTGAGAAAGAAAATGGGAGCTTGAGGAATCAACTTTCCTGGTTTCAGACTATACTGCAAAGCTACAGTCATCAAGACACTATTATATTGGCACAAAAACAGAAATATAAACCAATGGAACAAGATAGAAACCCAAGAGATAAACCTCTGCATCTATGTGCACCTTATCCTTGACAAAGGAGACAAGAACATACAATGGAGAAAAGACAGTCTCTTCAATAAATGATGCTAGGAAAACAGGACAGCTACATGTAAAATAATGAAACTAGAACACTTACTAACATCACACACAAAATAGACTAAAAATGGATTAAAGACTTAAGTGTAAAGGCAGAAACTATAAAACTCTTAGAAGAAAAACATAGGCTATACTCTGACATAAATTACATACATGAAAGCAAGATCCTCTTTGATCGACATCCAGAGTAATGGAAATTAAAACAAAATAAACAAATGAGACCTAATTAAGCTTAAAAGTTTCTGCATAGCAAAGGAAATAATAAACAAGATTAAAAGAGAAATTAATTGCAAACAAAATAACTGACAAAGGATTAATCTCCAAAACATATATAGCTGTTCAATAAACATATGAAAAATGCTCAGAATCACTAATTTTTAGAAAAATGCAAATAAAAACTACAATGAGGCATCACCTCACACCAGTCAGAATAGCCATTATAAAAATTTTTACAAACAATAAAATCTGGAGATGGTTTGGAGAAAAGGGAGCCCTCTTGCCCTGTTGGTGGGGATGTAAACTGATGCAGCCACTATGGAGAACAGTATGGAGATTACCTTAAAAACTAAGAATAAATCTACCATATGATCCAGCAATCCATAACTGGGCATATACCCTGAGAAAACCAAAATTCTAAATGACATACGTAACCCAATGTTCATTGCAACAATAGCCAGAACATGGAAGTAACCTAAATGTCCATCAATAGATGAATGGATACAGAAGATATAGCACATATATACAATTCAATATTACTCAGTCATAAAAAAGAACAAATTTGGGTCAGTTCCAGTAAGGTGGATGAACCTACAGCTTGTTAAACAAAGTGAAGTAAGTCAGAAAGAGAAAAACAAATATCGTATATTAACACACATATATGGACTCTAGAAAAAACTGATATTGATAAACTTATTTGTAGGGATGGAATGAGGATACTAATGTAGAAAATGGATTTGTGGACACAGTGGGGAAAGGAGAGAGTGGGACAAATAAGAAAGCAGCATGTCCATTTATACACTGTCGTGTAAAATAGATAGCTAGTCAGAAGTTGCTATATAACATGGGGAGTCCTTCCTGGTGTTCTGTGATGACCTAGAGGGGTGAGATAGGGAAATTGAGGGAGGCTCAGGAGGGAGAATGTGCACATAATTGTTACTTGTTCATGTTGTTGTATGGCAGAAACTAACATAACATTGAAAAGCAATTTTCCTTCAATTAGAAAACAAATTCAGTAAATAAATAATACTAGTAATAATAAAAGATCTAATTCTTTGCAAAAAAAAGTGGCAGAAAACCTAGAATAATAGTAAATACAATATTGAACAACAATGTTGAAGGATTGACATTAACTGACCTCTTATAAAACCACAGTAATCAAGACAATACAGTACTGATGAAAGGATATAGATTAAGGGAATAGAGAAGGGAGGTCAGAAATAGGTGGACCTAAGTACAGATGGATGATCTTTGAAAAAGTAATAAAGGTCACACAGTTATGCTAGAACAACTGGACATTCACCATGAAAAATGAATTCACAGACAGACCTTACACTTTTCACAAAATTTCATTCAAAATATATCACATATCTAAATGTAAAAGACAACAGTACAAAACTCCCAGAAAATCTAGATGATCTTGTGCATGACAGTGAACTCGTATCTTGGTCATCTGATACCAACAGCCTTCTCTTTGGTAAAGTTCCTGATACTGGGAAAGATTGAGGGCAGAAGGAGAAGTGAGTGTCAGAGGGTTCGATGGGAATGACATCACTGATGCAATGGACATGAACTTGGGGAAACTTAAGGAGATGATGGGGAACAGGGAGGCCTGGCGTGCTGCAGTCCATGGGGTCACAAAGAGTCGGACACGACTGAGCAACTAAAAAACAATGACAACATCATTTTAGTTATAACACTGAAGACAAAAATCCATGAGAGAAATAATTGGTTAGATGGACTCAGTAGAATTTTAAAAAGATACTTCTGCATTGTGAAATACAGGGCCAAGAGATTATGATGATATGCCAAAGTCTTTGTGAAACTATTGCAAAGACACATATGATAAAGAATGATTATCCAAAATTCAACCATAAGAAAAAATAAAAACAATTTAAAAATTAGCCAAAGGCTTTAAAATCTCACTAAAAAAATCTATAGGTAGCAAACAAGCATTTGAACAGATGTTCCACATCATTATATCACCAAGTAAATGCAAATTAAAGCAGTAATGAAATATCTATTAGAATGACCTAATACACACCTTTAGAATGACCAAATCTGGTATGCTAACTCCATCAAAGACTGGCAAGATGTGGAGCAACAAGGATTCTAATTTATTGCTTGTGTAAATGCAAAATGATACAGTCACTTTGGAAGATGATTTAGTGCTTTCTTACAAAACAATACATCCTCTTACAATATGATCCAGCAATTATTTTTTTTTTGGTATTTACTAGAAGGGAAGCTTTTATTTCAAACTTATGTCTACAAAAACTCTGCATATTGATGTTTATAACAGCCTTAAGCATAACAGCCTGTACTTGGAAAACACCAAATGTCCTTCAGTAGGTTAATGAATGAATAAATTATGACATACTCAGACAATGCGGTATGTTTTTCAGCTAGTTCCTTTCTGATTAAGCTTGCTTTCCCGATTGGTTTGCTATGGGAACTTTTACCCAGCAAATTCACTCTCTTCACTGCTCTGGTTTGAGGACTGATGAATTGGACTGTATCTATGCTCGTCCGTGTTGTTGTTCAGTCCCTAAGTCTAGTCTGATTCTTTGTGACTCCATGGACTGTAGCATGCCAAGCTTCCCTGCTCTCCATGCTCTCCCAGAGTTTGCTCAAATACATGTTCATTGAGTTGGTGATGCTATGTAGCCATCTCATCTTCTGCTGCTCCCTTCTCCTTTTGCCTTCAGTTTTTCCCATCATCAGAGTCTTTTCCACTTAGTTTGCTCTTTGCATCACATGGCCAAAGTATTGGAGCTTCAGCTTCAGCACTAGTCCTTCCAATGGATATTCAGGGTTGATTTCTTTTAGGATTGACTGGTTTGATCTCCTTGTTGTCCAAGGGATTCTCAAGAGTCTTCTCCAGTACCACAGTTCAAAAACTTCAATTCTTTGTCACTCAATCTTCTTTATGATTCAACTCTCATATTCTTACATGACTACTGAGATAATTATAGTGTTGATTATAAATTCCTTTGTCAACAAAATGATGTCTTTGCTTTTTAAATATATTTTCTAAGTTTCTCAAAGCTTTCATTCCAAGGAGGAAGCGTCTTTTAATTTCATGGCTGCAGTCACCATCTACAGTGACTTTGGGGCCCAAGAAAATAAAATCTGTCATTGCTTCCACTTTTTCCTCTTCTGTTTGTCATGAAGTGAAGACCAGATGCCATGATATCAGTTTTTCTGTTTTTTTAATGTTGAGTTTCATGCCAGTTTTTTCACTCTCTTCTTTCACCCTCATTAACAGGTTCTTTATATCTAAGGTTGCTGATATTTCTCCCAGTAATCTTGGTTTCAGCTTGTGACTCATCCAGCTTGTCATTTCACATGATGTATTCTGCAAGTAAGTTAAATATGCAGGATGACAATATACAGTCTTGTCATACAATTTTCCTGATTTGGAACCAGGCCATTGTTCTATGTCTGGTTCTAACTGTTGCTTCTTGAACTATATACAGGTTTCTCAGAACATAGGTAAAGTGGTCTGGTACTTTCATCTCTTAATGAATTTTTCACAATTTGTTGCTATCTTCAGAGTCAAAGACCTTAGAATAGTCAATGAAGCAGAAGTAGATTTTTTTTCTGAGTCCTCTGCTTTCTCCCTGATCCCATGAATGTTGAGAGTTTGATCACTGGTTCTTTTGCCTCTTTGAAACCTACCTTGTACATCTGGGAGTTCTCAGTTCACATATTGCTGGAGCCTAGCTTGAAGGATTTTGATTATAGTCATGCTGGTATGTGGAATGATAGAAACTGTATAGTAGTTTGAACATTATTTGGCATTGCCTTTCCTTGAGATTGGAATAAATCTGAGCTCTTCCAGTCTGTGGCCACTGCTGAGTTTTCCAAATTTGCTGGCATAGTGAGTGTGGTACTTTCACAGCATCATCTTTGAGGATTTGAAATAGCTCAGCTGGAATTCCATCACCCCCACTAGCTTTGTTCATAGTAAAACTTCCTGAGGCCCACTTGACTTCACACTCCAGGGTGTCTGGCACTAGGTGAGTGACCACACCATTGTGGCTATCTGGGTCATTAAGACCTTTCTTGTATAGTTCTTCTGTGTATTCTTGCCACTTCTTTTTAATCTCTTCTGCTTCTGATAGGTCCTTACAATTTCTGTTCTTTATCATGCACATTCTTGCATGAAATCCTCCCCTGATATCTTCAATTTTCTTGAAAAGATCTCTAGTTTTTACCATGATATTTTCCCCTCTATTTCTTTGCATTCCTCACTTAAGAAGGTCTTATCTTTCCTTGCTAGTCTCTGGAACTCTGTATTCAGTTGTGTGTATCTTTCCCTTTTTTCCTTGCTTTTCATATTTCTTCTTCCTTCAGCTATTTGTTAAGCCTCCTCAGACAAATGCTTTGCCTTCTTGCATTTCTTTATCTTTGAAACAGTTTTGATTACTGCCTCCTGTACACTGTTCTGAACTTCAGTTCATAGTTCAGTCTGTAGTGTATGAACCAATTCAAATAACACATCTGAAATACTGTAATTATAGGCATGGAAAACAAATTGGTGATTTCAAGGATATAGGGCTTCAGAAGTAAGGGATGTAGATGGTTATAAGGTTTTAATGTGAGATAGAACAATTCTTCATCTTGATTGTAGTAGTAGCTTCATGCAGCTTCATATTTAATAAAATGGCATAGAACTATACATACACACACACATACATGAATGCATGTATGACTTGTACAATTCTGAAAAGGGTCTATGGTTTGTATTAACTCAATTTTGTGACATTGATATTTTACTATTAGTTATGAAAGATGCTGACATTGGGGGAAGGTACTTAAGGGGTGCTCAGGACCACCATGTGTGTGTATATAAAATTTCCTGTAACCCTATAATAATATTAAAACAAAAAACTTAGAAATAATATATTTCTTCTAATCAAAGAAAATTTGACAGAAGCATTTTGAAGTGAATTAAAATATGCCTAATCTAGAATTGCTGAATAATTTGATAACATTATAGGCAGAATTTTCAGTTAAGCAGTAACTAAGGTTTTTTAAAATTGCCATAGTATTGAACAAATGTGATTTTTATATTGTATAAAACATACTGACAGAATTATTTGGGGATGTGGTCACTCAGGCACAGTTACATCTGTTGGATGTATCAAATATCTTCGTTACTGACATTTTTCCTTGAAATTGATTTGTGTGTGTGTCTGCCTCTCTCTCTCTCTCTGTGTGTGTGTGTGTGTGTGACTGGGCCAGCTCCTAGAACTGATAGGAATCCATCCAGCCCCTGTCTATATCTATTGAACCCACTGTAGCCTGGCCGACTGGGCTTCACCTCACCCTGTTCTTAAAAATGATTTTTAACTAACATATAATTTTGTTTTAATATTTCTGATTTACTCATTAATTTTTTCTTACTAATATTTCAATGATTTCTACACTATTTAATATCTAATTGAATTATTTTAAGTATTTCTATCTTAGTTGTCAACTCTCAAAGTTCATTTTTAAACTTCCTCTAAAACATCTGCTTCTTCTTCACTGACTATGCTAAAGACTTTGATGTGTGGATCATAACAAACTGTGGAAAATTCTTCAGGAGATGGGAATACCAGACCACCTTACCTGCCTCTTAAGAAACCTGTATGCAGTGTAAGAAGCAACTGTTAGAATCAGACATGGAACTACAGACTGGTTCAAAATTGGGAGAAAGACATGCATCAAGGCTGTATGTGTATTGTCACCCTGCTTATTTAACTTATAGGCAAAGTACATCATGTGAAATACTGGACTGGATGACTCAGAAGCTGGTATCAAGGTTGCTGGGGGAAATATCAATAGCCTCAGATAGGCAGATGATACTACTTTAATGGCAGAACATGAAGAGGAACTAAAGATTGAAAAAACTAAGATCATGGCATCAAGTCTCACTACTTCAAGGCAAATAGATGGGGAAAAAGTGGAAACAGTGATAGATTACAATTTCTTGGGCTCCAAAATCACCACAGATGGTGACTGCAGCCAAAAAATTAAAAGCTGCTCTTTGGAAGAAAAGCTATGACAAACCTAGACAGCCTAGTAAAAAGCAGGGAGTTTGCTGACAAAGGTATGGTTTTTCCAGTGGTCATACACGAATGTGAGAGTTGGACCATAAATGTGGCTGCAGCCACATTCTTCAGTGCTCAACCTTCTTTATGGTCCAACTCTCACATCCTGTGCTGCTGGAAAAGACTCCTGATAGTCTCTTGGACAGCTAGGAGATCAAACCAGTCAATCCTAAAGGGAATCAACCCTGACTATTCTTTGGAAGGACTGATGCTGAAGCTGAAGCTCTAATACTTTGGCCACCTGATGGGAAGAACCAACTCATGGGAAAAGAGCCAGCTGCAAGAGGACAAGGGGGCAACTGAGGATGAGATGGTTAGATGTTATCACTGACTCAGTGGACATGAGTTTGAGGAAACTCAGGGAAATAGTGAAGGACAAGGAAACCTGATGTTCTGCAGTTCATGGGGTCACAAAGAGTCAGACATGACTTAGCAACTGAACAACAAAAAAAAGGTTTATTTACCATTCACATTCACATTGCCTTATTTAGAAGGTTATAGTAAATGTATCTATAAAAGTTGAAATGGGATTAGCAGTCAATTTCATGATATTAAAGATACTATGCATTGTTTTTGGTTTTTTTTTTGAACTTTTGGACTCTAATATGAATTAAAAACTCTGAGTATTAAGAAAGACATTTTCTTTCTGGCTTACTTCACTCTGTCTAATAAGCTCTACCAATACAGTATACTAACGCATATATATGGAGTTTAGAAAGATGGTAACGATAACCCTGTATGAGAGACAGCAAGAGACACAAATGTATAGAACAGTCTTTTGGACTCTGTGGGAGAGGGAAAGGGTGAGGGTGGGATGATTTGGGAGAGTGGCATTGAAACACGTATAATATCATATATGAAACGAATCATCAGTCCAGGCTTGATGCATGATACTGGATGCTTGGAGCTGGTGAACTGAGACGACCCAGAGGGATGGTACAGGGAGGGAGGAGGGAGGAGTTTTCAGGATGGGGAACGTGTGTATACCTGTGGTGGATTCATGTTAATGTATGGCAAAACCAACAAATATTGTAAAGTAATTAACCTCCAATTAAAATAAATTTATATTTAAAAATAAAAATAAAAGACAAAAAAAGAAAGACATTTTCATTTCTAAAATGAAATCATGAGAATGTATTTCATCTTCTCTTTTCTGTAGTGCTGAATAATTTAGTGACAATTACATGAGACTCTTATATGCTTCATATATGCTCACTTAATCATCGCCTAACCCTATTATCCAGGAATATCTTATATAAAAAGAATATGGGACAAGTAGCATAGTGACTTGTTCAATATAAGTGACCAAAAGATGAGGAAAAATCTCTTTAAGGAAAAAAAAACACATTGTTTAGTGTTTGATGAGTAGGGATGCAATAGTGGCATACAAAACAAATAAAACTTTGTGCACATTGAAGTTACACTCTAAGAAAGTATTTTTGTTGTGTGTGTGTGTGTTTTTTTTTTTTAATTCAAGGTAGTGTGAGCCTTTTTCCTTACTAATGTATGTAGTTTCTATAATTAATCTGTTCTCCAAATTAATTAAGGACTCTGGGTGATACTGAATTGGAAAAATTAACCATAGTTTTATAAGAAGGGAATGATACTCTTTTCTGATTTAAAGTCAATAGCACAACATTCTTTCCATTCAAGGTCTCTGCCTTATCATATGTCACAAATTCTCCTCTTTCTCAAAAAAGTCAGAGACTATCTCTTTCCTTCAAAATATAAGTATCCATAGTAGCTTTGAATCCATAATTTGAGCCTGCACTTTTCAAGTCAACCCTGGGCTGACCAAGGTGTGGACCTTCAGCATTCAGCACCATGGCCAGAGCACAAAGTAGGAAAAAAATAAAGTCTGGGGGACTTTATTTTTAAAGTCTAAAGGCAATGGCACCCCACTCCAGTACTCTTGCCTGGAAAATCCCTTGAGAAACCTGGTAGGCTGCAGTCCATGGAGTCTCTGAGGGTCGGACACTACTAAGCAACTTCACTTTCACTTTTCACTTTCATGCGTTGGAGAAGGAAATGGCAACCCACTCCAGTGTTCTTGCCTGGAGAATCCCGTCTATGGGGTCGCACAGACTCGAACACAACTGAAGTGACTTAGCAGCAGCAGGGGGAGCTATACACAGGGGTCTACAAGCAACAAAGAAAGTATTACNTGTGTGTGTGTGTGTGTGTGACTGGGCCAGCTCCTAGAACTGATAGGAATCCATCCAGCCCCTGTCTATATCTATTGAACCCACTGTAGCCTGGCCGACTGGGCTTCACCTCACCCTGTTCTTAAAAATGATTTTTAACTAACATATAATTTTGTTTTAATATTTCTGATTTACTCATTAATTTTTTCTTACTAATATTTCAATGATTTCTACACTATTTAATATCTAATTGAATTATTTTAAGTATTTCTATCTTAGTTGTCAACTCTCAAAGTTCATTTTTAAACTTCCTCTAAAACATCTGCTTCTTCTTCACTGACTATGCTAAAGACTTTGATGTGTGGATCATAACAAACTGTGGAAAATTCTTCAGGAGATGGGAATACCAGACCACCTTACCTGCCTCTTAAGAAACCTGTATGCAGTGTAAGAAGCAACTGTTAGAATCAGACATGGAACTACAGACTGGTTCAAAATTGGGAGAAAGACATGCATCAAGGCTGTATGTGTATTGTCACCCTGCTTATTTAACTTATAGGCAAAGTACATCATGTGAAATACTGGACTGGATGACTCAGAAGCTGGTATCAAGGTTGCTGGGGGAAATATCAATAGCCTCAGATAGGCAGATGATACTACTTTAATGGCAGAACGTGAAGAGGAACTAAAGATTGAAAAAACTAAGATCATGGCATCAAGTCTCACTACTTCAAGGCAAATAGATGGGGAAAAAGTGGAAACAGTGATAGATTACAATTTCTTGGGCTCCAAAATCACCACAGATGGTGACTGCAGCCAAAAAATTAAAAGCTGCTCTTTGGAAGAAAAGCTATGACAAACCTAGACAGCCTAGTAAAAAGCAGGGAGTTTGCTGACAAAGGTATGGTTTTTCCAGTGGTCATACACGAATGTGAGAGTTGGACCATAAATGTGGCTGCAGCCACATTCTTCAGTGCTCAACCTTCTTTATGGTCCAACTCTCACATCCTGTGCTGCTGGAAAAGACTCCTGATAGTCTCTTGGACAGCTAGGAGATCAAACCAGTCAATCCTAAAGGGAATCAACCCTGACTATTCTTTGGAAGGACTGATGCTGAAGCTGAAGCTCTAATACTTTGGCCACCTGATGGGAAGAACCAACTCATGGGAAAAGAGCCAGCTGCAAGAGGACAAGGGGGCAACTGAGGATGAGATGGTTAGATGTTATCACTGACTCAGTGGACATGAGTTTGAGGAAACTCAGGGAAATAGTGAAGGACAAGGAAACCTGATGTTCTGCAGTTCATGGGGTCACAAAGAGTCAGACATGACTTAGCAACTGAACAACAAAAAAAAGGTTTATTTACCATTCACATTCACATTGCCTTATTTAGAAGGTTATAGTAAATGTATCTATAAAAGTTGAAATGGGATTAGCAGTCAATTTCATGATATTAAAGATACTATGCATTGTTTTTGGTTTTTTTTTTGAACTTTTGGACTCTAATATGAATTAAAAACTCTGAGTATTAAGAAAGACATTTTCTTTCTGGCTTACTTCACTCTGTCTAATAAGCTCTACCAATACAGTATACTAACGCATATATATGGAGTTTAGAAAGATGGTAACGATAACCCTGTATGAGAGACAGCAAGAGACACAAATGTATAGAACAGTCTTTTGGACTCTGTGGGAGAGGGAAAGGGTGAGGGTGGGATGATTTGGGAGAGTGGCATTGAAACACGTATAATATCATATATGAAACGAATCATCAGTCCAGGCTTGATGCATGATACTGGATGCTTGGAGCTGGTGAACTGAGACGACCCAGAGGGATGGTACAGGGAGGGAGGNAGAACAGTCTTTTGGACTCTGTGGGAGAGGGAAAGGGTGAGGGTGGGATGATTTGGGAGAGTGGCATTGAAACACGTATAATATCATATATGAAACGAATCATCAGTCCAGGCTTGATGCATGATACTGGATGCTTGGAGCTGGTGAACTGAGACGACCCAGAGGGATGGTACAGGGAGGGAGGAGGGAGGAGTTTTCAGGATGGGGAACGTGTGTATACCTGTGGTGGATTCATGTTAATGTATGGCAAAACCAACAAATATTGTAAAGTAATTAACCTCCAATTAAAATAAATTTATATTTAAAAATAAAAATAAAAGACAAAAAAAGAAAGACATTTTCATTTCTAAAATGAAATCATGAGAATGTATTTCATCTTCTCTTTTCTGTAGTGCTGAATAATTTAGTGACAATTACATGAGACTCTTATATGCTTCATATATGCTCACTTAATCATCGCCTAACCCTATTATCCAGGAATATCTTATATAAAAAGAATATGGGACAAGTAGCATAGTGACTTGTTCAATATAAGTGACCAAAAGATGAGGAAAAATCTCTTTAAGGAAAAAAAAACACATTGTTTAGTGTTTGATGAGTAGGGATGCAATAGTGGCATACAAAACAAATAAAACTTTGTGCACATTGAAGTTACACTCTAAGAAAGTATTTTTGTTGTGTGTGTGTGTGTTTTTTTTTTTTAATTCAAGGTAGTGTGAGCCTTTTTCCTTACTAATGTATGTAGTTTCTATAATTAATCTGTTCTCCAAATTAATTAAGGACTCTGGGTGATACTGAATTGGAAAAATTAACCATAGTTTTATAAGAAGGGAATGATACTCTTTTCTGATTTAAAGTCAATAGCACAACATTCTTTCCATTCAAGGTCTCTGCCTTATCATATGTCACAAATTCTCCTCTTTCTCAAAAAAGTCAGAGACTATCTCTTTCCTTCAAAATATAAGTATCCATAGTAGCTTTGAATCCATAATTTGAGCCTGCACTTTTCAAGTCAACCCTGGGCTGACCAAGGTGTGGACCTTCAGCATTCAGCACCATGGCCAGAGCACAAAGTAGGAAAAAAATAAAGTCTGGGGGACTTTATTTTTAAAGTCTAAAGGCAATGGCACCCCACTCCAGTACTCTTGCCTGGAAAATCCCTTGAGAAACCTGGTAGGCTGCAGTCCATGGAGTCTCTGAGGGTCGGACACTACTAAGCAACTTCACTTTCACTTTTCACTTTCATGCGTTGGAGAAGGAAATGGCAACCCACTCCAGTGTTCTTGCCTGGAGAATCCCGTCTATGGGGTCGCACAGACTCGAACACAACTGAAGTGACTTAGCAGCAGCAGGGGGAGCTATACACAGGGGTCTACAAGCAACAAAGAAAGTATTACTTTCTTCTACTTAATGACAAGCTCCTGAAGTGCAAAATGTGACACACGTTGTATAAATGTAACTGTGTAATACCAAGGCCTCCATAACTAAACAGTTCCTTATCTGGCAAGTTTCCCTTCCGTTTCTTCTGGTATATACAATTGTTCTTACTGTTTACCTTTAAAAACAAAAGGAATATATTTGGTTGTCTCCTGTCCCCCTCTATGCCCACCTCCTTCCTGCCCGCCACC
>SJYX01005824.1:478279-502405 GCA_006410675.1 Oreotragus oreotragus | reverse complement strand
GCTTCTGATGTTATTCATTATATTATTTGACCTTTTGATCAAATGCACTAACAATTTTTAAATTCTCCCCAATAGTCTTGTTTCATTTATTCTCTTTTAAAACATTTATTCTGGCTCTGATTGACTTCTATACCAAGACTAAAGCTCAGGCTGGGAGGCTTTCCCAGGTAGATCTTGCATTTTTAAAGATATAGTAATTAGAATTTTAATCTTGATTAAGAGGTTGATACCAGTCAATCTGAATATGCTGGGACTAAGATGAAATCAGAAATTGCTGAGAATTATTGATCTTCTGATTCTACTTTTTTTTAACCAAATATTTTTACTTATTTGTTATTTCTAAATAATCCAGTCTTTTTAAAGTGGGAGTTTCTTTTTTATTTTTTAAATATAAATTTATTTATTCTAAATGGAAGTTAATTACTTTACACTATTGTATTGGTTTTGCCATACATCAATGTGAATCCGTCACAGGTACACATGTGTTCCCCATCCTGAGCCCCCCTCCCTCCTCCCTCCCCATACCATCCTTCTGGGTCATCTCAGTGCACCAGCCCCAAGCATCCAGTATCATGCATTGAACTTGGACTGGTGATTTGTTACATATATGATATTATACATGTTTCAATGTCATTCTCTCAAATCATCCCACCCTCTCCCTCTCCCACAGAGTCCAAAAGACTGTTCTATACATCTGTGTCTCTTTTGCTGTCTCGCATACAGGGTTATCGTTACCATCTTTCTAAATTCCATACACACACACACACACACACACATATATATACACACATAGTGGGAGTTTCAAAAGTGCTCACTTCACTCCACAATTCTTGACACCAAGTTATTGGAAACATGTTTCACTCTTTTTTCCTTTAATAAATATGATTTACTGTTATATTAATACAAAGAGAAAAATAAAATGTGTTCAAAATAAGCTGAGTCTCAGAGTAGTAGTTCTCAATCTCTCTCCCTTTATCTTGAGTACTTGTTTTACAAGTACACTGAGATTTGTATTGACCAATGTGGATGGCCTGACCTTGTGTTAAAAACTCACCCTATCCTATTTCTTTGAGAAGAAAAACATTTATTTTTCTAAAAAGAAGAAGAAAAAAGGAAACATTAGCAAACTAACCAAATTTTAAACTATTACTGAGGTTTTGTCTCCAATCACTTCAGGAGACATGTGAGCATGTTCTGACAAACTAGAGAACTCTCTGTGCACTTAGCAGGGGTAGACTTTAGTTTAAGATTCAGAAGGAACAACAGTGGCAAGATGTAATTATTCAAGTGGTTTCATAACTCATATACTGTTTTGTAATTGGTTGTACCTTACTTCTCTGCTTTTTGGTTCAATCCAAAAATGTTCACTTGGTAGGAATCCTGAAAATAGATCTTTTTAGTTTAATTTTTTACCTTTCTCTAATAACTCAGTCAGGTTTTACTAGACCAGACAAGCAGATGAGTTTTCCACAACTTCTTATTCTTGCCAGGAAATCTCCGGGCTTGGTTACATTTCTGTCTTTTGGTGCTAATTCTGTAGCTTCTGTTTTTTATTTCAACTGGATGAATTCCTTCAATGTCATGTCTATGACCTCAGTGAGCTCATGGAATTCCCTCAAATATGACTAGTACACAGGTTATTAACTTGCTTGGTGTATTGCTTCCAAAATAGCCATGTCCAAGCTTTCATGTTACCCTAGGTGTGTCACTGTAAGAAACCAATCAGCCATATCCTCAGATAATTTATTAATCTATTTTTGCCCCAATTGATTTGCAATTCAGTAGACTTGCTAGGAAATCTGATATTAGAGGCTAAAATGACAAGCTTTAGAGCCAGAGCTCCTTGAACCCTGACTCTGTCATTTACTAGCAGAGTGATGTTGGAAAAAATATTTAATACTTTTCATAACACTTAATGATTCAAAAGAAGAGAAGCAAACTGGTATGACAAAATGAGGCACACCAGAGAAGGGAATGGCAAATCACTTCAGTGTTCTTGCCTTGAGAACCCCGTGAACAATATGAAAAGACAAAAAGATAGGACACTGAAAGATGAACTCCCCAGGTCAGTAGGTGCCAAATATGCTACTGGAGATCAGTGGAGAAATAACTCCAGAAAGAATGAAGAGACAGAGCCAAAGCAAAAATAACACCCAGTTGTGGATGTGACTGGTGATGAAGCAAAGTCCGATGCTGTAAAGAGCAATACTGCATAGGAACTTGGAATGTTAGGTCCATGAATCAAGGCAAATTCAAAGTGGTCAAACAGGAGATGGCAAGAGTGAACATTGACATTTTAGGAATCAGGGAACTAAAATGGACTGTTATGGGTAAATTTAATTCAGATAACCATTATATCTACTATTGTGGGCAAGAATCCCTTAGAATCCCTTAGAAGAACTGGAGTATCCAGCATAGTAGAAAAAAGAGTCCAAAGTGCAGTACTTGGATGCAATCTCAAAAACGACAGGATGATCTCTTTTTGTTTCCAAGGCAAACCATTCAATATCACAGTAATCCAAGTCTATGCCTTGACCAGTAATGCTGAAGAAGCTGAAGTTGAAGCTATGAAGACCTACAAGACCTTCTAGAACTAACACCCCCAAAAGATGTCTTTTTCATTATAGGGGACTGGGAAGCAAAAGTAGGAAGTCAAGAAACACCTAGAGTAACAGATAAATTTGGCCTTGGAGTACAGAATGAAGCAGGGCAAAGTCTAATAGAATTTTGCCAAGAAAACACAGTTTCTCAATGGTGGTGTTGGAGAAGACTCTTGGAGCCTCTTGGACTGCAAGGAGATCCAACCAGTCCATCCTGAAGGAAATCAGTCCTGAATATTCATTGGAAGGACTGATGCTGAAGCTGAAGCTCCAATACCTGTCTTTAATAGAATTTTGCCAAGAAAACACAGTTTCTCAATGGTGGTGTTGGAGAAGACTCTTGGAGCCTCTTGGACTGCAAGGAGATCCAACCAGTCCATCCTGAAGGAAATCAGTCCTGAATATTCATTGGAAGGACTGATGCTGAAGCTGAAGCTCCAATACTTTGACCACCTGATGGGAAGAACAGACTCATTTGAAAAAAAACCCTGATGCTGGGCAACATTTAAGGCAGGAGGAGAGGCGGACGGCAAAGGATGAGATGCTTGAATGGCAACACTGACTTGATGGACATGAATTTGAGCAAGCCTGGGAGTTGGTGATGGACAGGGAAGCCTGGCGTGCTGCAGTCCATGGGATCACAGAGTTGAATACAACTGAGTGCCTGAATGGAACTGAACTGACTGTGGGAACATAGTTTCTCCCCCCCCCCGCTTTTTTTTCACAAGCTACAAAATGTTTCATTTCCTATATCTCAACAAGATGCTCTCCATCTTCTATCTCTGTGAATTTTTGTTTGTTTTCAGCTAGAACCTCCTCTGCAGCATGAATATTCAAAGCAAAGAATAAGAGTATCTATGAGATTATTTTAGACATTGCCTTTTGTTGTTGTCCAGTTGCTAAGTTGTGTCTGACTTTTTGCTACCCTATGGACTACAGCACTCTAGGCTCCATTGTCCTATACATTTTCCTGGAGTTTCCTCAAATTCATGTCCATTGGATCAGTGATGTTATCTAACCATCTCATCCTCTGCCGTTCATTCTCCTTTTGCTTTCATTTGTCCTCAGCATCAGGGTCTTTTTCAATGGTTTAACTCTTCACATCAGGTGGCCAAAGTATTGGAGCTTTAGCTTCAGCATCAGTCCTTCCAATGAATAGTCATGGTTGGTTTCTTTAGGATAGACTAATTTGATATACTAGTAGTCAAAGTGGCTCTCATGAGCCTTTGCCAGTAGCAAAATTTGAAAGCATCAGTTCTTCAACACTTAAACCTTCTTTGTGGTTCAAACCCTTACATCCATACACTAGTAGGGAAACAAACCATAGCTTTGAATACATGGATATTTGTTTGCACAATGATACTTTTGATTTTTAATATGCTGCCTAGGGTTGTCATAATTATCCTTGAAAGGGTAAGTGTCTTTTAATTCATGGTTGAAGTCACCATGGGCAGTGATTCTGGGGTCCAAGAAAGTGAAATCTGTCACTGGTTCCACTTTTTCCCCTTCTGTTTGTCCTGAAGTGATAGGACAAGGTGCCATAATCTGTTTTGTTTTGTTTTAATATTGAGTTTTAAGCCAGCTTTTTCAAACTCCTCTTTCAGCCTCCTCAAGAGGCTCTTTTCTTCCTCTTCACTTTCTGCCACTAAAGTAGTATCAGCTACACATCTGAGGTTGTTGATATTTCTCCTGGCAATCTTGATTCCAGCTTGTGATTCATATAGCCTGGCATTTTGCATGATGTTCTCTGCATATAAGTTAAATAAACAGGTGACAATATACAGTCTTGTCATATTCCTTTCCTGTTTTCAAACCAGTCCCTCATTCCATGTCTAGTTATTACTCTTGCTTCTTGACCTGCATAGAGGTTTCTCAGGAGACAGGTAAGGTGTCTGGTACTCCCATCTCCTGTGGCTGCTGCTGAGTTTTCCAAATTAATTGGCATAGTGAATGTAGCACTTTAACAGCACCATGCTTTATGATTTTAAATAACTCAGCTGGAATTCCATCAGCTTCAGTAGTTCAATTCATAGTAATGCTTCTTAAGACCCTCTTGACTTCACACTGCAAGAGGTGTGTTTTTTGTATAATTCTTCTGTGTATTCTTGTCACCTCTTCTTAATCTCTTCTTTTGTTTAAGTCTTAATCATTTCTGTCCTTTATCATGCCCTTCTTCACATAAAATGGTCCCTTGATATCTCCAACTTTCTTGAAGAGATCTCTAGTCTTTCTCACTTTGCTGTTTCCCTCTATTTCTTTGCATTGTTCTTTTAAGAAGGTCTTCTTATCTCTCTTTGTTATTTGCAACTCTGCATTCAGTTGGGTATATCTTCCATTTCTCCCTTTCCCTTCACCGTTTTAAAGCCTCCACAGGCAATCACTTTGCCTTCATGCATTTCTTTTTCTTTGTAATGATTTTAGTCACTGCTTCTTGTACAACGTTACAAACCTCTGTCCATAATTCTTTAGGCATTCTATCTACCAGATCTAATTCCTCGAATCTATTCATCACCTCTGCAAGGATTTGATTTAGGTCATGCTTGAATGGTCTAATGGATTTCCCTAGTTTCTTCAATTTAAATGTGAATTCTGCAATAAAGTGCTCATGATCTGAGCCACAGTCACCTTCAGATCTTGTTTCTCCTCAGTGTATACATATCTCCATCTTTATCCACAAAGGACATAATTAGTCTCATTTTTGCATTGACCACCTGGTGATGTCTATGTGTAGAATCATCTTTTGGGTGGTTGGAAAATGGTGCTTGCTATGACCAGTGTGTTCTCCTGACATAATCTGTTAGCCTCTGTCCTTTTTCATTTTGTACTCCAAGGCCAAATTTGCCTGTTTTCTGGGTATCTGCCTACTTTTGCATTCCATTCCATTCCACATCTCTTTCTGATGTTAATTCTAGAAGGTGACGTAGTTTTTTATAGAACCAGTCAATTTCAGCTTCTTCAGCCTCATTGGTTGTGGCATACACTTGGATAACTGTGATGTTCAATGATTTGCCTTGGAAACAAACCAAGAAAATTCTGTTATTTTCAAGGCTGCACTCAAGTACAGCATTTCAGACTCTTCTGTTGGTTATGAGGGCGACTCCATTTCTTCTAAGTGATTCTTCCCCACAGTAGTAGGCAAAATGATCGGCAAGATAATTGAAGTGAATGAACCCTTTCTGGTCCATTTCAATTCCCTGATTCCTAAGACGTTGATGTTAAATCTTGCCATCTCATTATTGACCGTATCTGATTTACCTAATATTCCAGGATCCTATACAATACTGTTTTTTACAACTTCAAACTTTACTTTCACCAGCTGACACATCCACAGCTGACAGTCATTTCCACTTTGACCCATCTTCTTCATCCTTACTGGAGCCATTAATATTAGTAATTGCCCTCTGCTCTCCCCCAGTAGCATATCATACACCTCCCAACCTGGGTGGCTCTTCCCCTGCTGTCATATCATTTTGCCTTTTCATATTGTTCCTGGGATTTTCTTGGCAAGAATACTGGAGTGGGTTGCCATTTCCTTCTCAAGTGGACTCCTCAAGGAGAGTTTTGTCAGAACTCTTCAGCATGACCTGTCCATCTTGGGTGGCCCTACCTTCACTGAGTTACCCAAACCCTTTCACCATGACAGAGCTGTGATCCGTGAAAATGACATTATTTATACTTGCATCTTCATTTAGGTGATATCTAGGAAAACTAATGGTGTGCTTAAGACCAGATGCCATTCACAGTAAGGATCTGCTTAAAGATTACGTCTCTCTTACTTTACATGATTCATCAAGGATTTTTTTTTCATAGTCTGCACTCTTTCACATGCATAAAGCCAGTTTGTATCACATCAAACTGCATGTACTCCACAACTTTGATAGAAAATCAACTGATATTGTTTATAGAATCCAAGAGGTTTTCTCCATTTAGCTAAAAAAATCATGGCATATTTGTATTTTTTTGTTGAAAGAAAATGAATCTTTTCAGTCATGTCTGATTCTTTGTGACCTTAGTCATGTCCAACTCTTTGCAACCCCGTGGACTGTAGCCTGCAAGGCCCCTCTGTCCATGGGGTTTTCCAGGCAAGAATACTGGAGTTCAGTTCAGTTCAGTCGCTCAGTCGTGTCCGACTCTTTGCGACCCCATGAATCGCAGCATGCCAGGCCTCCCTGTCCATCACCATCTCCCGGAGTTCACCCAGACTCACGTCCATCGAGTCCGTGATGCCATCCAGCCATCTCATCCTCGGTCGTCACCTTCTCCTCCTGCCCCCAATCCCTCCCAGCATCAGAGTCTTTTCCAATGAGTCAACTCTTAGCATGAGGTGGCCAAAGTATTGGAATTTCAGCTTTAGCATCATTCCCTCCAAAGAAATCCCAGGGTTGATCTCCTTCAGAAGGGACTGGTTGGATCTCCTTGCAGTCCAAGGGACTCTCAAGAGTCTTCTCCAACACCACAGTTCAAAAGCATCAATTTTTCGGCACTCAGCTTTCTTCACAGTCCAACTTTCACATCCATACATGACCACAGGAAAAACCATAGCCTTGACTAGACGGACCTTAGTTGGCAAAGTGATGTCTCTGCTTTTGAATATACTATCCAGGTTGGTCATAACTTTTCTTCCAAGGAGTAAGCGTCTTTTAATTTCATGGCTGCAGTCACCATCTGCAGTGATTTTGGAGCCCAAAAAAATAAAGTCTGACACTGTTTCCACTGTTTCCCCATCTATTTCCCATGAAGTGATGGGACCGGATGCCATGATCTTCGTTTTCTGAATGTTGAGCTTTAAGCCAACTTTTTCGCTCTCCTCCTTCACTTTCATCAAGAGGCTTTTTAGCTCCTCCTCACTTTCTGCCATAAGGGTGGTGTCATCAGCATATCTGAGGTTATTGATATTTCTCCCGGCAATCTTGATTCCAGCTTGTGTTTCTTCCAGTCCAGCGTTTCTCATGATGTACTCTGCATATAAGTTAAATAAGCAGGGAGACAATATACAGCCTTGACGTACTCCTTTTCCTATTTGGAACCAGTCTGTTGTTCCATGTCCAGTTCTAACTGTTGCTTCCTGACCTGCATACAGATTTCTCAAGAGGCAGGTTAGGTGGTCTGGTATTCCCATCTCTTTCAGAATTTTCCACAGTTTATTGTGATCCACACAGTCAAAGGCTTTGGCATAGTCAATAAAGCAGAAATAGATGTTTTTCTGGAACTCTCTTGCTTTTTCCATGATCCAGCGGATGTTGGCAATTTGATCTCTGGTTCCTCTGCCTGTTCTAAAACCAGCTTGAACATCAGGGAGTTCACGGTTCACATATTGCTGAAGCCTGGCTTGGAGAATTTTGAGCATTACTTTACTAGCGTGTGAGATGAGTGCAATTGTGCGGTAGTTTGAGCATTCTTTGGCATTGCCTTTCTTTGGAATTGGAATGAAAACTGACCTTTTCCAGTCCTGTGGCCACTGCTGAGTTTTCCAAATTTGCTGGCATATTGAGTGCAGCACTTTCACAGCATCATCTTCCAGGATTTGAAACAGCTCAACGGGAATTCCATCACCTCCACTAGCTTTGTTCTTTGTTCTTTTTTCTACGTCTAAGTAGACTCAGCACGGGCCGCTTGCGAGAGCCGGGCCGGCGCACTCAGCGCGGGCCGCTTGCGAGAGCCGGGCCGGCGCACTCAGCGCGGGCCGCTTGCGAGAGCCGGGCCGGCGCACTCAGCGCGGGCCGCTTGCGAGAGCCGGGCCGGCGCACTCAGCGCGGGCCGCTTGCGAGAGCCGGGCCGGCGCACTCAGCGCGGGCCGCTTGCGAGAGCCGGGCCGGCGCACTCAGCGCGGGCCGCTTGCGAGAGCCGGGCCGGCGCACTCAGCGCGGGCCGCTTGCGAGAGCCGGGCCGGCGCACTCAGCGCGGGCCGCTTGCGAGAGCCGGGCCGGCGCACTCAGCGCGGGCCGCTTGCGAGAGCCGGGCCGGCGCACTCAGCGCGGGCCGCTTGCGAGAGCCGGGCCGGCGCACTCAGCGCGGGCCGCTTGCGAGAGCCGGGCCGGCGCACTCAGCGCGGGCCGCTTGCGAGAGCCGGGCCGGCGCACTCAGCGCGGGCCGCTTGCGAGAGCCGGGCCGGCGCACTCAGCGCGGGCCGCTTGCGAGAGCCGGGCCGGCGCACTCAGCGCGGGCCGCTTGCGAGAGCCGGGCCGGCGCACTCAGCGCGGGCCGCTTGCGAGAGCCGGGCCGGCGCACTCAGCGCGGGCCGCTTGCGAGAGCCGGGCCGGCGCACTCAGCGCGGGCCGCTTGCGAGAGCCGGGCCGGCGCACTCAGCGCGGGCCGCTTGCGAGAGCCGGGCCGGCGCACTCAGCGCGGGCCGCTTGCGAGAGCCGGGCCGGCGCACTCAGCGCGGGCGAGAGGAGCTACCCCACGTCCGAGGTCAGGGGCAGCAACCTAGAGTGCCAGGCTGCGACGGCGCAGGAACGGCCGAGAGGAGCTACCCTGTGTCTGAGGTCAGTGGCGGCCGGGAGGAGCTACCCCTCATCCGAGGTCAGTGGCGGCCGGGAGGAGACACCCCGCGTCTGAGGTCAGGGCGGCGGCCGGGAGGAGCTACCCCGTGTCCGAGGTCAGGGGCGGCCAGGAAGAGACACCCCACGTCCGAGGCCAGGGGCGGCCGGGAGAAGCCACCTTGCGCCCGAGGCCAGGGGTGGTGACCCGGAGGAGCCACCCTGAGCCCGAGGCCAGGGGCGGCAGCTGGGAGAAGCCACCCACGCCCGAGGCCACGGCCGGCGGCCGGGAGGAGCAACCCGAGGAGCAGGGGCTGCGCAGGCGCAGGAGGGCCTAGAGGAGCTGTCCCACGTTGAAGGTCAGGAACTGCGGCGGTAAGGAGATACCCCTCGTCCAAGGTAAGGAGCAGCCGTGAAGAGACAACCCACGCCCAAGGTAAGAGAAACCCAAGTAAGATGGTAGGTGTTGCAAGAGGGCATCAGAGGGCAGACACACTGAAACCATACTCGCAGAAAACTAGTCAATCTAATCACACTAGGACCAGGGCCTTGTCTAACTCAATGAAACCAAGCCATGCCTGCAGGGCAACCCAAGGCGGGCGGGTCATGGTGGAGAGGTCTGACAGAACGTGGTCCACTGGAGAAGGGAATGGCAAGCCACTTCAGTATTCTTGCCTTGAGAACCCCATGAACAGTATGAAAAGGCAAAATGATAGGATATCAAAAGAGAATCTCCCCAGGTCGTTAGGTGCCCAATATGCTACTGGAGATCAGTGGAGAAATAACTCCAGAAAGAATGAAGGGATGGAGCCAAAGCAAAAACAATACCCAGTTGTGCATGTGACTGGTGATAGAAGCAAGATCCGATGCTGTAAAGAACAATATTGCATAGGAACCTGGAATGTCAGGTCCATGAATCAAGGCAAATTGGAAGTGGTCAAACAAGAGATGGCAAGGGTGAACGTCGACATTCTAGGAATCAGCGAACTAAAATGGACTGGAATGGGTGAATTTAACTCAGATGACCATTATATCTACTACTGCGGGCAGGAATCCCTCAGAAGAAATGGAGTAGCCATCATGGTCAACAAAAGAGTCCGAAATGCAGTACTTGGATGCAATCTCAAAAACGACAGAATGATCTCTGTTCGTTTCCAAGGCAAACCATTCAATATCACAGTTATCCAAGTCTATGCCCCAACCAGTAATGCTGAAGAAGCTGAAGTTGAACGGTTTTATGAAGACCTACAAGACCTTGTAGAACTAACACCCAAAAAAGATGTCCTTTTCATTATAGGGGACTGGAATGCTAAAGTAGGAAGTCAAGAAACACCTGGAGTAACAGGCAAATTTGGCCTTGGAATGCGGAATGAAGCAGGGCAAAGACTAATAGAGTTTTGCCAAGAAAATGCACTGGTCATAGCAAACACCCTCTTCCAGCAACACAAGAGAAGACTCTACACATGGACATCACCAGATGGTCAACACCGAAATCAGATTGATTATATTCTTTGCAGCCAAAGATGGAGAAGCTCTATACAGTCAACAAAAACAAGACCAGGAGCTGACTGTGGCTCAGATCATGAACTCCTTATTTCCAAATTCAGACTTAAATTGAAGAAAGTAGGGAAAACCGCTAGACCATTCAGGTATGACCTAAATCAAATCCCTTATGATTATACAGTGGAAGTGAGAAATAGATTTAAGGGCCTAGATCTGATAGACAGAGTTCCTGATGAACTATGGAATGAGGTTCGTGACATTGTACAGGAGACAGGGATCAAGACCATCCCCATGGAAAAGAAATGCAAAAAAGCAAAATGGCTGTCTGGAGAAGCCTTACAAATAGCACTGAAAAGAAGAGAGGCGAAAAGCAAAGGAGAAAAGAAAAGATATAAGCATCTGAATGCAGAGTTCCAAAGAATAGCAAGAAGAGATAAGAAAGCCTTCTTCAGCAATCAATGCAAAGAGATAGAGGAAAACAACAGAATGGGAAAGACTAGAGATCTCTTCAAGAGAATTGGAGATACCAAGGGAACATTTCATGCAAAGATGGGCTCGATAAAGGATAGAAATGGTATGGACCTAACAGAAGCAGAAGATATTAAGAAGAGGTGGCAAGAATACACAGAAGAACTGTACAGAAAAGATCTTCACGACCCAGATAATCATGAGGATGTGATCACTAATCTAGAGCCAGACATCTTGGAATGTGAAGTCAAGTGGGCCTTAGAAAGCATCACTAAGAACAAAGCTAGTGGAGGTGATGGAATTCCCGTTGAGCTGTTTCAAATCCTGGAAGATGATGCTGTGAAAGTGCTGCACTCAATATGCCAGCAAATTTGGAAAACTCAGCAGTGGCCACAGGACTGGAAAAGGTCAGTTTTCATTTCAATTCCAAAGAAAGGCAATGCCAAAGAATGCTCAAACTACCGCACAATTGCACTCATCTCACACGCTAGTAAAGAATACTGGAGTAGGTTACCATTTTCTTCTCCAACTGGAATGTTTGTTTTAGCCCAAACGAAGCCATGAGTTGAATGTTACTTATCTTTAACCTCCATGAACAGAGACATGAACAAAGTAGTAAGTAAAGAAGTAAGATTTCTTTGATATTCTCTTAAAAGCTTGCCCTTTAAAAACTCACTTGTCTTTGTCTCTGAATGTGACCTGTCTGTATTGAGTTGGCCAAAAGTTGGTTCAGGTTTTGCCTTAAGATGGTATGAAAAACAATCTCTCTGGCCTACCCAATATTTAGAATCAACCAATGATTTCCCATAATTCCTCAAAAAGAGAAAAAGAAAAAAACACACAAAAACCAGATTTATGCCATGATCTAGAAGGTGTTGGTCTATTCAGCCTATTTCTTGACTTTATCTTCCCTCATATACACCCCTTTTGACAACTTTTAGTCAAAATAACTTTTCAGTTTATAATAAGCTGCCAGTATTAAAACTGCTGCATCTCTTGTTCATTGTACCTAGAAAATTCTTTTTTCTTCTTCTTAAGACTGATTCTTTCTCATCCTCAGGTCTGTTAAAAATTAAGACTTCCAGGTTCTCCTTTGAGAAATTCTGATTCACTAATCTCAGGTGAAGCACAGAAATTTACATTTTAATAAAAACTTGAGGGGACCTCCCTAGTGATCCAGAGGTTAAGAATCTGCCTTCCAATGTAGGGGCCATAGCTTTGATCCATGGTTGGAGAACTAAGATCCCACATGCTGCAGGGAAACTAAGTCCTTGTGTCCCAACTACTAATTCTGTTGACCCCAACTACTGGGCATGCATGCCAAACCAGGAAGAAGTGGGTGCACAGCAATGAAAGATCCCACATGCTGCAATTATGACCCAATACAACCAAATAAATATTGTTTTTGTTTTTTTTTTAGAAAAGAACCTGAGGAAATACTGATGCATATCATTTACCCATACACATAGAATAATCCTAATTTCAAGTTCTAAATGAGACAATTGTATTTCCTAGGATCAACAGAGGAGGCTTCTTCCACTTCCATGAAAATAAGCCTTAGGGAAGACATTGTTTTGAGGACTCAGCTTTCCTTGGAAAGAAATAAGAAACCCACTACAAAATCCCACTGGTCATCTAATATTTCATATTGTGCCTTTGTGACATCTACTTCAATGAAAAAAGCCTAACTTTTGATATTGACCAACCTCTTACTTCTTACTAGTAAGCTTTCTTGTCATTCTCTGAGGTTTCTTCCAAACTATATTTAAGGCACCTTTGGATTTAAGGAAAACAGATTTTTTAACTGTACTTTTCCAGTAGTCATGTATGGATGTGAGAGTTGGACTATGAAGAAGGCTGAGCTTCGAAGAATTGATGCTTTTGAACTGTGGTATTGGAGGAGACTCTTGAGAGTCCCTTGGACTGCAAGGAGTTCCAACCAGTCCATTCTAAAGGAGATCAGTCCTGGTGTTCTTTGGAAGGAATGATGCTAAAGCTGAAACTCCGGTACTTTGGCCACCTCATGTGAAGAGTTGACTCATTGGAAAAGACTCTGATGCTGGGAGGGATTGGGGGCAGGAGGAAAAGGAGACGACAGAGGATGAGATGGCTGGATGGCATCACTGACTCGACGGACGTGAGTTTGAGTGAACTCCAGGAGTTGGTGATGGACAGGGAGGCCTGGCGTGCTGCAATTCATGGAGTCACAAAGAGTGACTGAACTGAACTGAAGTGTTAGCTTACTCATTCTCTGCTAATTCAACTTCCTTTCTTCACTTGATATTATGATTAAATATTTTTCTTCATTGAAGCCTCCTATATCCCTCCCAGACCACATTAGAAACATCTTTGTTCATAATACTTCATTCAGATCTATATAAAAATAAACTTAATTTAAAATTTTCACTGAAGTAAAAATTTTAGTGAGGATTTCAATGTAAACTCATTGATCCTTCTGTCTTTTTTATCCCCTTGCCCTCATTTATTAAATATTTCCTCATAGCTTGGAGCTCTGTTTGAGATTATACTGTGCTTTATTCCTTTGCTTACAGACTTTCTCTCCTTATTGTAATGCAAATTGCATGCAGTGAGGAACTTTGTCCACTGTTCTCTGCTATATCCTAAAGATAGTGCCTAGAATATAGTACCAGCCCAATAAATATTAAATAAGTAGATAAACATGGAATAATGGACTGGTTCCAAATTGACAAAGGAGTACATCAAAATTATATATTGTCACCCTGCTTATTTAACTTATATGGAGAATACATCATGTGAAATGCTGGGCTGGATGAAGCACAAGTTGGAATCAAGATTTCTGGGAGAAGGCAGAAGGAGAAGGGGATGACATTGTTGGATGGCATCACCAACTCAATAGATATGAGTTTGAGCAAGCTTGGGGAGTTGGTGACGGTGATGGCATGCTGCAGTCCATGGGGTCGCAAAGAGGTGGACATGACTACAAGTGATTGAACTGAACTGAAAGTAGATAAATATTTTTAGAACTTATTTTGTAATTTTTTGTTTATATATTTTTTTTTCTTCAAAAAATTTTTAGGGTCCACTGTCATCATTAAAATTTAGCATAGTTCCTGTTGTGTAAAATGTATGGAGTAATTAAATATCTTCTACTTAAATATGTATTTCATACCACAGTTAAGAGACCATTTTATTTGTTAAGTTTCTATTATTTAAAAGGTCACATTTTCCACATTTACTGAGTTGGTTGAAATGAAACACATATTTCAGAGGATATTTTGACAAATGTCCGTCTTCAAATCATGACCAAAGGAACAGCCTGGGTGAAGCTAGGAGATTCATTTTATTTTCAAGTAATTGGGCACAAAATAAACTCTTGATTACTGGCAACAGGGCATTCAATACAAGGCCTTAAGATTCACCTCAGTTATGGAGGACTTTTATATTCAAGGGCAAAATCTAAATTTAAGATTAACTTCAGACTAATAGACCAGGCTGAATAAAATAGGAATTCTAAAAAGAACACCAAGGACAAATATGTTAATATATGGCAAATCTGCCTTATAGGTGAACTTTACCTGTAACAGAATGCCTTAAGTTTCTTTAAATAATATACTGCAGGTTGAAATCCCAGCATAGATCTCCTCATGCTAGGACAAAGCCAATTGAATTCCCTGTAGGTAAGTATTGGCCCCTGTGAGTGTGTCTCTCTGTGAGGGTGTAGTTAACCTGAGTCCACTTGTCACGGCTGCCACGTTAATGTTAAAACCCCTTCTATTCTTTGCCCAGTTCAGACTCTGGAATCCAAATCTATAAATATGTATTTTCCTTTTGCACATCCACTTAATCAGTTTATTTATTTCTTTTTTTAAAATTATTTTTTACCATAAATTCATTTATTTTAATTGGAGGTTAATTACTTTACAATATTGTACTGGTTTTGCCATACATCAACATGAATCTGCCACGTGTTCCCTATTCTGAACCCCCTCTCTCCTCCCTCCCTGTATCATCCCTCTGGGTCATCTCAGTGTACCAGCCCCAAGCATCCAGTATCATGCATAGAACCTGACTGGTGAACCGTTTCATATATGATTTTATACATGTTTCAATGCCATTCTCCCAAATCATTCCACCCTCTCCCTCTCCCACAGAGTCCAAAAGACTGTTCTATACATCTGTGTCTCTTTTGCTGTCTTGCATACAAGGTTATCATTTAAGTGAGCCTGTAAATCTTAGCCATTTAACTGATGACAACCCCAGGTTTTTGGACTGCAGTTTGTTCTAAATTAAATAGAATAAATATAAATAAATGTGTCTGGTATGTAATTGGCTTTATTCCCATCTATATTATCATCTCTTTTATTGTGAAAACCTCTGTATCAATTTCTTATTTAATCTGTTTTTATTCTGGACACTTAGGTTGTCGTATATTCAAGTGAGAGTGAAAATGGGTGCCTATAATTCCAAAACAACTTCATTTCCTATAAGCTTACACCATACACACACATACATTTCTTTAAGTTCAAAAGGATCCTGTTACCAGTGCTCTTTTTCACCTACTATCCTACATAATGCAGTGGTATTTCTAGAAATGAATCCAGTCTGGCAGAATGAAGGCACATCCAAGTGTACCTTCCTAGTTCCCAAACATTGCCATTATGTAAATTCTCAATTGGTGAATTAAGATCATCAAAGTTATGAAAAGAAATGAGATTTATGGTTACCTATTTTGGTACATGTAAAATAATTTTTTACTGCTACTATCATCAAAATCATGAAAGGTTTTGGAGTGTGTCTGGGATAAAAACTATTCTTACTCTGGGGAGGAAGTACACAGTGTGCTATGTAAGATCTATTACTTCAATTCCTGTGTTCTGCTTTTGTACAGAAGATGAGGTGCTTTGCCACTGAGGGACTTGGGGATTGTCAAAATGTGGCAAATAAACTGGATTCAATAAACAAGAACACAGCAGTGTCTAAGCTTCAAAGAGATGCTGAGAACCAATGTAATAGAAGCAGTGACTAACAATGGTTAAATTTCAAGAGCATCTGACCTCCGTTCTAAGATTTTTCTCATTCTTTCCTTGCATTTCAATTCTTGAGCAACATGTCAGGTAACTTGTATCACAACAATAACTATGAAAGTATGTAATGACCTCTGGCCAGAATTCAATGTTAAATCATGATGTAGTATATATTATGATTTCAATTTTATGACCTCACAGAATGAACACCTGTTTAGTGAGAGAAGTGTAAAATTAGCCTATTGAATACTTTGTTTGCTTGTTTTTCTAAAACAGCTTGGAAACTTAATGGAGGATTAAAATGAAATTACAGAATTTCTTAAGTGCCCATCCATCTAATTTATACATGAAAAGAGTAATTCTTGAATAATCTTTAAATAATAACAAAGAACTGCAGAAAGTTTTCTGGCTGAGTAGCGTACTCCCAAGATGTCAACACATCAGCAAAATATCCTTGGTATATACTTCAAGATTTATATAATCCTTGTTTAATAACTTTTGTCTATTGGAGTCCTAACCCCAAAGATTTCAAAAGGAAATAAATCACAAATTTCTCTATTTGAAAGAGAAGAAGTTGTTCACATTTATTTAAAGCAATGGGAAATTTAGCATGGAGTGCTTTATAAACACTTTACAAATGAAACAGAAAAGTCGGTACCATTTCTAGCAAAGCTTTAGTGATGGTTTTATTGTAAACTTGATTCTCTCACTAAATTAAGACTTCCTGGGCATGTGGTTGACTCCACCTCACCCAAGGTTTAACTTGGTCATTCAGTCTTCTAGCACTCTGGTAGTGAAAAGTTTCTTTCCTTTAATGGAAACAGAATGTACCATATCAATGAAGGCATCTTTCTGGTATACTGTGGCCACTTCTCCTCTGTTATGTTAAGTATCAATGGAACTTGAAACACTGTTCCTCAGTCTCTGGAGAGTCATGTTGCGAAGCAGTTGAAATGTGTAAGGAATGACTGTGTGGAAGTAAAGAATGGAATGGCTGTTCTGTCAAACAGCAAGTCTTAAGTGACAATTCCTATTGGTCTCCTAAAAGTGATTTCTCTCTGGTCTTGTTATTGAATGTGAATGTGGGTCACAGAAGAAATGCCATCTTCCATCACACAGTTCCAAGTCAAAGTCCAGTTCCTGTTTTGTCTCCCATATAAACAGGATGAAGTGTTTCCTCTCCATGGTGTAATTTCATTGAAACACTATATTCTGTTAGGTAAAGGCCTTCTATTTTTCCTTCCTATTCATTCAGCAAGCACTTTACTTCAGGACCATCTGGTATCAGGTAGTAAACGGGGAAATTAACCAAGTAATAAAAATGGCTTACATTTGTAAGCTTATTATAGGCCAGGTACTTTCTAAGATCTTTACAAGTATTACTCATTTAATATACCTATGAGGTAGTTATAGTATCAGGCTAATTTTAGAGATGTGAAAGGTCAGGCAGAGAGGGTTAGCCAGGGTGAAGCTGGGAGCTGAACTCTAAAAATCTAACCTAGATTCTGAACTCTAACATAGAATGGCTGTTTGCTTTCTTTATAGGGTTTAGAGCCTATACCATTGAAGTAGTAGGATAATTACATTTGAGCATTCCAGATCTGGCTGCTGGTTATTGGACTGTGTTCTGTTTGTAAGATTAAATGAGCTGTACACTCATGATATGTGTACTTGTAAGTATAGCTTCACTGCAGATTATAGACCAAATGATTGTGTTCCCCTGAATTTATATGTTGGCATCCTAACCTCTAATATGATGATATTAGAAGGTAGCACTTTTGGGAATTATTTGGTTGTGAGAATGGAGCCCTCAAGAATGGGATTAATGCCCTTATAAAAGGGACCCGGAGAGCACTCACCTCCTCTTTCCACCATGTGATGATGCAAGAAGTGAGTAGTCTTCAGTCTATAAGACGGCCCTCATCAGAATCTGGTCATTTAGGCACCCTTATCTCAGACTTTCAGGTTGTGGAAATGTGAGATATAAATTTTTGTTGCTTAAAAGCCAAAGCCATAAAGTCAATGGTGCTATTGTAGGAGCCTGGAATGACTAATCAGAGCACAATGAAAACTAAAAAATGATCACAGGAGCAAAGTGATGACAACATAGAACAACCTGTGTTCATAAATGCTGGAGATAACACTTTAAGATGAAGGCTCTAAAAGCTGTAATCAAGGACCAGTGTGGGTATGTTCCAATAAATGCAATCACTGTTAATTATTTTTTATGTTGCTTTGTTGGTTTACAGTATTGTGTTAGTTTGAAGTATACAGCATAGCAATTCAGGATTTTTGCAAATTATACATTATTATATGTTATTACAAGATGATGGCTATAATTCCCTGTGCTATATAATATATCCCCGTTACTTATCTATTTTATATATAGGTTTTATCAGTTAATTCCATACCCTTGATTTGTCTCTCACTTTTCACCCCTTGATAACCACAAGTTTGTTTTCTGTATCTGTGAGGCTGTTTCTGTTTTGCATATACACTCATTTGTATTATTTTTTAGATTCCACATGGAAGTATTTTTCTTTCTCTACCTGACATTTCACTAAGCATAAAATTCTCTAGGTTCATTCACTTTGTTGTAATAGCAGAATTTCAATTATTTTTTGATGAACAATATCCTATTGCATATATTTATGTCACACCTTCTTAATCTAATTGTCTTAATCTAGTTGTTGATGGGCATCTGGGTTGCTTCCATGTCTTGGCTATTATAACTAGCCCTGCTATGAGCATTAGGATGCATGTATCTTTCCAAATGGCTATTTAATTTTTTCTGAATTTATACCCAGGAGTGGAATTGCTGGATCATATAGTATTAAAAAGCAGAGACATTAATTTGCCGACAAAGGTCCATCTAGTCAAAGCTATGATTTTTTCACTAGTCATGTATGGATGTGAGAGTTGGACTATAAAGAAAGCTGAGCACCAAAGAATTGATGCTTTTGAACTGTGGTTTTGGAGAAGACTTTTGAGAGTCCCTTGGAATGCAAGGAGATCCAACTAGTCCATCCTAAAGGAAATCAGCCCTGAATATTCATTGGAAGGCCTGATGCTGAAGGTGAAACTCCAATACTTTGGCCACCTGATGCAAAAACTGACTCATTTGAAAAGACCCTGAATGAGTGAAGGAAAGAAGAGAAGGGGACAATAGAGGATGAGATGGTTGTATGGCACCACCGACTTGATGGACATGAGTTTGAGCAAGTTCCAGGAGTTAGTTGGTGATGGACAGGGAAGCGGAGCATACTGCAGCCCATGGGGTCATAGAGAGTTGGACATGACTGAGTGACTGAACTGAACTGATGATAGTTCTATTTTTAGTTTTTTAAGAAAACTTCATAGTGTTTTTCATAGTGTCTGTGCCAATTTATATTCAAAACAGTAGTATACAAAGATTCATATTTCTCCATCTACTGCTACTGCTAAGTCACTTCAGTTATGTCCAACTCTGTGCGACCCCATGGACTGCAGCCTACCAGGCTCCTCTGTCCATGGGATTTTCCAAGCAAGAATACTGGAGTGGGTTGCCATTGCCTTCTCCATCTACTCTCCATTATTTATTTGTAGATTTTTTTTGGTGATAGCCATTTAACAGGTATGAGATAATATCTTGCTTTGATTTACATTTCTGTCATAATTAGTGATGTTAAGCATCAATCCATGTTACTATTATTCATCTGTAAGTTTTCCTTGGAAAATGTCTATTCAATTATTCTGTCCACATTTTGATTTGGTTGTTTGGCTTCATAATGTTGAGTTGTATAAGCTGTTTGTATATTTTGAATATTAACACCTTATTGGTCACATTATTTGCAAATGTTTTCTCCCATTCTGTATGTTGTTTTTTAATTTTGTCAGTGATTTTCTTTGCTATGTGAACTCCTTTAAGTTTAATTAGGTCCCATTTATTTATTTTTGCTTTTATTTCATTTGCCTTAGGAGACTGATCCAAGAAAATCGCTACAATTTATGCCAAAGAATGTTCTACTTATGTCCTCTTGTAGGAGTTTCAGCTTCCATTCTTACACTTAGGTATTTAAACCATTTTAAGTTTATTTTTGTATATGGTATGAGGGAATGTTAGAATCTCATTGTTCTATAGATACATGTCAAGTTTTCCCAGCACCACTTATTGAAGAGAAGCTTTTTTTTTTCCTATTGTATATCTTTGCCTACTTTGCCATAGATTATTTGATCACAAATGAATGGATTATTGATGGGTTTTTTATTCTGTTCCATTGATCTATGTGTCTGTTTCTGTGTCAGTACCACACTCTTTTGATTATTGTAGCTTTATGGTATAGTCTGAAGTCAGGGAGTGTGCTATCTCCAGCTTTGTTCTTCTTCTCAAGATCACTTTGGCGATTTGAAATTTTTTGTGGTTCCATATGAATTTTATTATTAGCTCTTTGAAAAATGTTGTGGGTATTTTGATAGGAATGACATTATATCTGAAGATTATTTTTGGTTGTATGGCCATTTTAACAGTATTAATACTTGTGATCCAAAAACACGGAATAACTTTCCATTTCTTTAATTTCCCTCTAGAGTTTTGAGAAGAAAGGTCATTAACTCCTTAGTTTACTCCTAAGTATTTTATTCTCATTGATATAAATTTAACAAAGATTTTTTTAAACTTCTTTCTGATATTTCATAATGAGTATATAGAAATATAACAAATTTCTATATGTTGATCTTGTATTATTCAACTTTGCAGAATCAATTATATAGTTCTAATGTTTTGGGGATGGAGATTTTAGGGTTCTATGTATGACGTATCATGTCATATGAAATAGTGACAGTTTTCAGTTTAGTTTAGTTCAGTCATGCAGTCATGAGTGACTCTTTGTGGACCCCATGGACTGCAGCACGCTAAGCTTTCTTGTCTATCACCAACTTCCTAAGCTTACTCAAACTCATGTCCATTGAGTTGGTGATGCCATCTAGCTATCTCATCCTCTGTCGTCCCCTTCTCCTCCTGCCTTCAATCATTCTCAGCATCAGGGTCTTTTTTTTTTTTTTTTAATTTTACTTTACAGTACTGTATTGGTTTTGGCATACATTGACATGAATCCATCATGGGTGTACACGAACTCCCAAACATGAACCCCGCCTCCCACCTCCCACCCCACATTATCCCTCCAGATCATCCCCATACACCAGCCCCAAGCATCCTGCATCCTGCATCAAACATAGACTGGCGATTCGTTTCTTACATGATAGTATACATATTTCAATGCTTTCAAATGAGTCAGTTCTTTGCATCAGGGGACCAAAGTATTGGCGTTTCAGCTTCAACATCATCCTCCCAATGAGTATTCAGGACTGATTTCCTTTAGGATGGACTGATTGGATCTCTTTGCAGTCCAAGGAACTCTTAAGAGTGTTCTCCAACACCACAGTTCAAAAGCATCAATTCTTCAGAGCTCAGCTTTCTTTATAGTCCAACTCTCACATCCATACATGACTACTGGAAAAACCATAGCTTTGACTAGACAGACTTTTGTTGCCAAAGTAATGTCTCTGCTTTTTAATATGCTGTCTATGTTGGTCATAACTTTTCTTCCAAGGATCAAGTATCTTTTAATTTCATGGCTGCAATCACCATATGCAGTGATTTTGGAGCTCCCCAAAATAAAGTCTCTCACTATTTCCATTATTTCCCCATCTATTTGCCATGAGGTGATGAGACCAGACGCCATGATTTTAGTTTTCTGAATGTTGAGTTTTAAGCCAACTTTTTCACTCTCCACTTTCACTTTCATCAAGAGGCTTTTTAGTTCTTCTTCAATTTCTGCCCTAAGGGTGGTATCATCTGCATACCTAAGCTTATTGATATTTTCTCTGGCAGTCTTGATTCCAGCTTGTGTTTCGTTCAGTCCAGCATTTTGCCTGATGTACTCTAAATATAAGTTAAATAAGCTGGGTGACAATATACAGCCTTGGTATACTCCTTTCCTGATTTGGAACCAGTTTTACATTTTCTCTTTTAATTTGCCAATCTTTTTCTTCTCTTTCTTTTTCTATTGTTATATCTAGGACTTCCAATGCTATGTTAAACAGAAGTGGCAAGAGTTAGCATCCTTAACTTAGTCCTGAATTTAGCAGGAAGGCTCTAAGGTTTTCACTTTTGTGTACGACATTAGCTGTGGCTTTGTCATAAAAGACATGCATGATGTTCCCTCTGTACCCATTTTGATAAATAAATCTTAAATTTTATCAAATACTTTTTCTGCATCTATTGCAGTTGTCGTGTGATTTTTATCCTCATTTTGTTAAAGTCATATATCACATTAACTGAGTTGCTAATATTGAACTATCCCTGTGACTCTGGGATTTTGTTCAGTCACTTGGTCATGTCTGATTCTGTTCAATCCCATGGATTACAGCATGTCAGGCTTCCCTGTCCTTCATTATCTACCTGAGTTTGCTCAAACTTGTGTCTATTGAGTCAATAATGCCATCCAACCATCTCACACATGTCACCCCTTACTCCTCCTGCTCTCAGTCTTTCCTCACATCAGGGTCTTTCCAATGAGTTGGCTCTTAGCATCAGGTGACTGAAGTATGGGAACTTCAGTTTCAGCATCAGTCCTTCCAATGAATATTCAGGGTTGATTTCCTTTAGGATTGACTGATTTGATCTCCTTGTTGTCCAAGGGACTCTCAAGAGTCTTCTCCAGCACCGCAATTCAAAAGCAACAGTTTCTTAGTGCTCTGCTCTTTATGGTCCAACTCTCACATCCATATACGGCTACTGGAAAAACCATAGCTTTGATTATACAGACCTTTGTCCTTTGTTAGCAAAGCAATATCTCTGCTTTTTAATACACTATCTACATTTGTCATAACTTTTCTTCCAAGTAGCAAGCATCTTTCAATTTAATGGCTCTAGTCACTGTCCACGACTGAGCAACTTCACTTTCACTTTTTACTTTCATGCATTGGAGAAGGAAATGGCAACCCACTCCAGTGTTCTTGCCTGGAGAATCCCAGGGACGGGGGAGCCTGGTGGGCTGCCATCTATGGGGTCGCATAGAGTCGGACACAACTGAAGTGACTTAGCAGCAGCAGCAGCAGTGATTTTGGATGCCATGAAAACAAAATATGTCACTGTTTCCACTTTTTCTCTATTTGCCATAAAGTGATGGGACCAGATGCTATGATCTTAATTTTTTTAATGTTGAGTTTTAGGCCAGCTTTTTCATTCTCCTCTTTCACCTTCATCAAGGGTCTCTTTATTTTCTGCCATTAAAGTAGAACCCTGGAATAAGTCCTACTTAAACCTAGATAGCATATTCAAAAGCAGAGACATTACTTTGCCAACTAAGGTCCATCTAGTCAAGGCTATGGTTTTTCCAGTAGTCATGTATGGATGTGAGAGTTGGACTGTGAAGAAGGCTGAGAGCCGAAGAATTGATGGTTTTGAACTGTGGTGTTGGAGAAGACTCTTTAGAGTCCCTTGAACTGCAAGGAGATCCAACCAATCCATTCTGAAGGAGATCAGCCTTGGGATTTTTTTGGAAATAATCATGTTAAAGCTGAAACTCCAGTACTTTGGCCACCTCATGAGAAGAGTTGACTCATTGGAAAAGACTTTGATGCTGGGAGGAATTGGGGACAGGAGGAGAAGGGGACGACCGAGGATGAGATGGCTGGATGGCATCACCGACTCGATGGACATGAGTCTGAGTGAACTCCGGGAGTTGGTGATGGACAGGGAGGCCTGGAGTGCTGCGATTTATGGGGTTGCAAAGAGTTGGACATGACTGAGCAACTGAACTGAACTGAACTGAATTATGGTGTATGGCCCCTTTTAATGTATTTTTGGATATGATTGGTTAATATTTTGTTGAAATCTTTGCATCTATATTTATCAAAGATATTGGCCAGCAGTTGTCTTTTCTTTTTGTAGTGTCTTTGATTTTGGGTCATAGTGGGTTTGTAGAATAAATTTGGGAGTATTCCCTCTTCCTCAATTTTTTTGAAATAATTTTAGAAGGATTGGCATTATGTCTTCTTTTTTTATTATTATTTTTAAATTTTATTTTA
>SJYX01005824.1:457993-475787 GCA_006410675.1 Oreotragus oreotragus | reverse complement strand
TGTTCTCCTCTAGGAGTTTTATAGTTTCTGGTCTTACATTTAGATCTTTAATCCATTTTGAGTTTATTTTTCTGTGTGGTGTTAGAAAGTGATCTAGTTTCATTCTTTTACAAGTGGTTGACCAGTTTTCCCAGCACCACTTGTTAAAGAGATTATCTTTACTCCATTGTATATTCTTGCCTCCTTTGTCAAAGATAAGGTGTCCGTAAAATTTCCCTGGGCAGCCATCTGGTCCTCGACTTTTGTTTGATGGGAATTTTTAAAATTACAACTTTAATTTCACTTCTAGTCTGTTCAAATTGTCTCCAATCTTACTATACACATTACAGTAAAGGTTTACTATACAGGTAATATAAAGACAGAAGATTGACCTTCAGGCTTGAGTCTTTACTCTACAACTTTGTCTTTTCTATTGGGATTTTCCTGTTCTATACATTCTTACTTTTTTTTTTTTTTCCATTTAGAAAAATCCCTTAACATCTCTTTTAGAATAATTTTAGTATTGCTGAATTCTTTTAGTTTTTGCTTGTCTGAGAAGTTCTTTATCTATCCTTCTATTCTAAATGATAATCTTACTAGGTAGTGTACCCTAGACTGCAGTTGCTTTTTTTCCTTTTCAAGACTTTGAACATATTATGCCATGCCTTTTTGGTCTGCAAAGATTCTGGGGAAATACCAGTTGATAATGTTATGCAGGTTCCCTTGTGTGTAAATCTTGTTTTATTTTCTGCCTTCAGAATTCTCTTTTTATCTTTAATTTTTGCCACTTTAATTATAAGTCTTGATGTCAGCCTGTTTGGATTCATCTTGTTTGGGACCTCTGTGCTTCGTGAAATATGGATATCTGCTTCCTTCTTTAGATTTGAGAAGTTTTCAGCCATTATTTCTTCAAATATATTTTGGAAACCATTCTCTCTCTTCTTTTGGAACCCTTGTAGGACAAATGTTTGCAATTTTGTTGTTATCTTAGCAATTTTATAGGTTGAACCATTTTTTTTTTTAAACTGGTCTTTCTACCTGCTGTTCTGATTGGGTGAGTTTCATTATTCTGTCTTCCAGATCACGTGATTTAGTCTGCTTTTCATTGCTTCTAAAGTAATTTGTATCTCAGATATTGATTTATCTATTTCTGATTGGGTCTTCTTTATATTGCCTAGTTTGTTATTAAAATGATCTGTTTAGATCGACTCTCTTTTCTAACTCAGCATTTTTGTTATCAAAGTTTTGAATTCTTTGTCTTGTTGGTTGTTTATTTTTGTTTCATTATTTATTTATTTCAGGAATTTTCTCTTGCTGTTTCAATTGAGACTAGTTCTGTTTTTTAATTTTATTTAAGGTTTTCTGATTTTAGGTGAAACAATGACCTATTTTGGTCCTAAAGAAGTGTTCTCATGAGGGAATGCCAATAGGCAGACTGCATATGCCCAGTGGGAGCATAGTGGGAGGACCAGATTTGATATGGATGCTAGTTGTGTCTTTCTTCAAGGTGTCCTGGGTGCTATCACCTTGGTATGGGTGTGACTGGTGATGGAGGAGCTAGAGCCTGTGAAGGTGTGAGGTGGGTGGGACTTTGTCTCTGCTCAGTGGCCATCACTGACACATCAGTGGCAGGGTCTGCTCACAAGTTATTGAAGCAGAGGCAAGCCCTTGAATCAGGCTTGCCTGGGCTCTGTTCCCTTTAAGTGTGTTTTTTTCTTCCTCCTGCACTGGCACTGGGATCTTTGCCTCACAGGAAAGGTGTGCCAAAGCAAGTGGTGTTTGTGCACATACAGAGGTCTGATACTCTGCCTGTACTGGTGTCTGTGGCCCCACTTAGATACTTGTAGTTGCATCTTTCCTCCTATATTGGCTATCACAGATCTAGTGCTAGGGTGGCATGCTAGTGGCATGGGGTGGGTGGAGTTGGAATATTTTCTAGGCTTGGGTTGGAGGGCACAACAAGGAGGTTACAGAAATTCTGTCAGAAGCCTAGGCAGATTCTAGGGCACCACTTGAGTAAACAACAGCCGTGGCTACTGCTGCTGCTTTGGGCTATTCTCCAGGCCCCAGGTTATCTCTGTATCCTTATATCAAAACTTTCCCAGGTACTGGTCAGCCTAGATTTAGTGCCAAGCTGTGGCATGAAATGAGTTGGCCATGATATTTGCTCAGCTTGGATCCATGTGCATGCCTACGTGGTAGTCACTTCAGCAGACCTCTCTTTGTTCATCCTGGGGGCAAGCCAGCAACCATGCACTCCTTGTGAGTGAAATGTAGGCTTTTCCAGATTTTCTATCTGTCGCAACGGTTCTCCAAGTTGCCAATGGGCTTGTCTCCTATGTGTAGGACCCCAGCACTGGGATGCCAAGACTGTGGCTTGACCTCACTGTCCAGGGTGCATTTCTGCCTGTATAATCTCCATTTTTCCTCTTAGTCCCCTGCCAAAAGCACAGCTCTCAACTGATGCTTTTCTGCCATCTTACCACATTGTGTGTATCTTTCTTAAAGCCTTCTTTATATAGGAGTCCTTTTGCCAGTTTCCAGTTAGTTGCCCATGGAATTTGTTCCATGAGTAGATTTATTGCTGTGTATTCATGGAGAGAGGAGAGCTCCACATCCTCACTCTGCCATCTTGATCTCTCTCTATCACTATTTAAACAAGCCATGTTTGAAAATCTATCAATTAGTACATACATTTCAATATCAAATTCATGATAACAATTTTGCTAAGAGTACACACAAGTAAGTTTATATTAATCATGTTGAAAAACTAAATCAGGTTTTAAAAATTTGAATGCATTCTGTGTCAATCTAGACCTGGGCATCTTTGAAGAGCTCTGTGCTTCTATTTGTAGACCAGATCATACAAAGTGAGCTGTAATCGCTGAATCTAGGACCCTAAATGCAATGGAGGTAATTTGATCCCAGTGTAGCAGGGGCCATGCAGTAACATTCATCCACCAAAGGCAAGGTGAAAGGGCTTACCACAATTGACAACAATGTCAAAGCAGCAATCACAATACTCTGACTTGTGCAGACCCATGATGTTGGCTAGTTAATCATGGTGTTCCTAACAGTGAAAATAGTTTGGAAGTCTATTAAGTTCTTCCTTGATCTGTATAAAGAAATTTTCAGGTCAGGTGAACAAAAAAATCTAACTTGAATATTATAAAAAACAGAGAATTATGACTTGTCAACCAATGATGAAAGTTGGGCCAGTTGACCCAGAATCTCTTGAATAAAAGGGAGACCATGTCTTCTTGAGGAAGGATCCCAGTACACTGCCAAAATTTATACTGTTAATCTTTCTCCCAGACCCCCTAAAAGGACCTGTGGCTTTTTTTCAGGGTAACTGGGCATCGAGAAAAGAAATTTTTTTTTGTTTAGCATACTTGTACTATGGTTTTAATAGACTTATATAGACAAGTTGATATAGACAAATTTAAAATTTTATATAATCAGTCTGACATACACAGGGATGCTGTAAACAGGGGTGTGGGCCTGAGAGCAGGTGTCCAAAATGGGTGCAATGTGGTGCCCTGGCAGTATCCCAAGATCTCCTGGCTTGACTCTGGCACAGTGGGTAGTGAGGATGGGACTCTTCACTGGAAAAGGAGGGCCATCTAGTAGCCCAGGAGCTGAGTGGACCGTTTGAGCCTGTGGGAAGCTTGGGACCTGGGATGCTCAGAATCTGAGCATTCAGCATGCTCCTGTCTCACCACACTGCTAATTGTCAGTCCTTCACCTTAAACAGAATTTTCAGAGACTGCTAGACACTTGCTTTGAACTGATACTGATAGCAAGACATACAAAACATCACTGTGGTCCAGTGAAGAAGAGGGACTTAGGGAAGCCAGGTGATCACTGGAATTTCAATTCAGGTTTGTCTCACAATGAGCCCAGAATCTATCCTGTGGTTATTTCCCCACTTTTGTAGTGCATAACTGAAACAGACATATTTATCAACTGGAAGAACCTACAGATTTGGTTCACTGACCTGTAGAGTGAGGGCTACTATGATGGATGAATAAGACCAACTGAAAGTCTCTAGAGTTGTATCTATTGAGGAAAATGCCAAACCAAAAGCAATTATATTTTACAGGGATTTCAGAGATTATTACCACTATAAAGGGAGTGAGTGATAGAGGGATAGTGATTTTTACTGCATTTCCCCACTTTTGTAGTGCATAACTGAAACAGACATATTTATCAACTGGAAGAACCTACAGATTTGGTTCACTGACCTGTAGAGTGAGGGCTACTATGATGGATGAATAAGACCAACTGAAAGTCTCTAGAGTTGTATCTATTGAGGAAAATGCCAAACCAAAAGCAATTATATTTTACAGGGATTTCAGAGATTATTACCACTATAAAGGGAGTGAGTGATAGAGGGATAGTGATTTTTACTGCTATTTGATTCACCTTTTGATCTATACATAAGAGAGATAGATCTTTGTTGCTGTTCAGTTGCTCAGTGTTCGACTCTTTTCAATCCCATGGACTGCAGCGCTCAGGGGTTCCTTGTCCTTCACCATCTCCTGGAGATTGCCTAAACTCATGTCAATCAAGTTGGTAATGCTATCCAGCCATCTCATCTGTAGACCCCTTCTCCTCCTGCCTTCAATCCTGCCCAGCATCAGAGTCTTTTCCAATGAGTCAGTTATTTGCATCAGGCTACTTTGAAAGGACCTCGATGTTGGGAAAGATTGAGGGCAGAAGGAGAAGGGGACGACAGAGGATAAGATGGTTGGATGGCATCACCGACTCAATGGACATGGGTTTGGGTAGACTCTGGGAATTGGTGATAGACAGGGAGGCCTGGCATGCTGCAGTTCATGGGATTGCAGAGTTGGACAAGACTGAGCGACTGACCTGAACTGAACTGGAAAAACCATAGTCTTGACTAGACAGACCTTTGTTGGCGAAGTAATGTCCCTGCTTTTAAATATGCTATCTAGATTAGTCATAACTTACCTTCCAAGAAGTAAGTGTCTTCTAATTTCAAGGCTGCAGTCACTGTCTGCAATGATTTGGGAGCCCCCCAAAATAAAACCTGTCACTGTTTCCACTGTTTCCCCATCTGTTTGCCATGAAGTGATGGGACCGGATGCCATGATTTTAGTTTTCTGAATGTTGACCAACTTGTTCACTTTCCTCTTTCACTTTTATCAAGAGGCTCTTTAGTTCCTCTTCGCTTTCTGCCATAAGGGTGGTGTCATCTGTGTATCTAAGGTTATTAATATTTCTCCCAGCAATCTTGATTCCATCTTGTGCTTCTTCCAGTCTGGCATTTTGCATGATGTACTCTGCATATAAGTTAAATAAGGAGGTTGATAACATACAGCTTCGACATATTCCTTCCCCAATTTGGAACCAGTCGTTGTTCCAATTCAATGGACATGAGTTTGAGTAAATTCTGGGAGTTGGTGATGGTCAGGGAGGCCTAGTGTGCTGCGATTCATGGGGTCAAAAAGTGTTGGACGTGACTGAGTGACTGAAATGAGCTGAACTGAAGTCATGACTACAATTGTAGATGTTGTACTATATGTATGTATTACCTCCTTTAGGTAGGTCTGCATAGCTGTAAACTTTTGCTGTGTCCCAGATTTTGGAAAGCTTTTGTTTTTATTTTCATCTATCTCAGACTCTTCTCTGATTTCCTGTTTGATTTCTTTATTGAGTTGTTTTTATGGTAGCATATTGTTCAGTCTCCGTATGTGTGTTTATCCCACTTTTCTTCCTTCAGTTGATTTGCAGGGTTTTTTACCATTGTGGTAGGAAAGGATGGTTGATATAGTTTCTAGCCTCTTATATTTGTTGAGACCTGTTTTGTGACCTAGTGTTTGATATACACTGGAGAACATTCCATGTGCACTTGAAAGCAATATGTATTCTGTAGTTTATGAAAGGAACATTCATTACATAAATATTTATTATGTGCAACTGTTCTAATCTGTCTTTTAAGGACACTATTTCCATTCTGATTTTCAGTCTTGATAATCCGTCCTTTATGTTTGATGTAGTGGGTTGTTGGAGCCTACTACTATTGTATTATTGTCAGTTCTGTCCTTTATGTCTGTTAATATTTGCTTTATATATTTAGGTATACCCATATTGGACTGGATGAAGCACAAGCTGGAATCAAGGTTGTCATGAGAAATAACAATCACCTCAGACATGCAGATGACACCACCCTTATGGCAGAAGGTGAGGAAGAACTAAAGAGCCTCTTGATGAAAGTGAAAGAGGAGAGTGAAAAAGTTGGCTTAAAGGTCAACATTCAGAAAACTAAGATCATGGCATCCAGTCCCATCATTTCATGGCCAATTAGATAGGGAAACAGTGAAAACAGTGACAGACTGTATTTTGGGGGGCTCCAAAGTCACTGCAGATGGTGACTTCAGCCATGAAATTAAAAGATGCTTACTGTTTGGAAGGAAAGCTATGACCAACCTAGATAGCATATTAAAAAGCAGAGATATTACTTTGTCAACAAAGGTCCATCTAGTCAAGGCTATGGTTTTTCCAGTAGTCATGTATGGATATGAGAGTTGGACAACAAGGAAAGTGGTCCATGGGGTCGTAAAGAGTCGGACATGACTGAGAGATTGAACTGGACTGAACTGAACTGATATTTGTACATGGGGCTTCTCAAGTGGTTCAGTATTTAAGAATCTCCCTGCCAATGTAGGTCATGTGGGCTCGATCCTTGTATTGGGAAGATCCCATAGAGAAGAAAATGGCCGTCTAACCAGTGTTCTTGACTGGGAAATTTCATTGACAGAGGAGCCTCATGGGCTACATTCCAAGGAGTTGTAGAAGTCAGGCATAACTTAGTGACTAACCAACAATAATATTAAGTGCATATATGTCTATGAATGTTATATCCCTTATTTGTAGTAATATTTTTGTGCTGAGTCTCTCAGTTGGGTCTGACTCTGTGATTCCATGGAGCCTTCCAGGCTACTCTGTCAATGGAATTTTCAGGCAAGAGCACAGGAGTGGGTGGCCATTTCTTACTCTAAGGGATATTCCCATCCCAGGGATCATATCCATATCTCTTACATATCTTGCATTGGCAGTTGTATTCTTCATTACTGCATCACCTGAGAAACCCATTAATACCATTTTTATTATATAGTTTCCTTCTTTGGCTTTTATTAAAGACTTTGTTTTACAGTCATTGTCAGATATAAGTATTGATATGGCAGATTTCTTTTTGTTCCCATTACCATGGAATATCTTTTTCCTTGCCAGTGAGGGTATATTGGGTGAGATTAACATTTGGATCTATAGAGTGAAATGCAAGTTTCCCTCCCTGATATGGGTGGATTTCATCCAATCAGTTGTAGGCTTAAATAGAAAAAAAAAAGTTGGCTCAACCAGAGATTCAGTGAAAATCTTCCTGTTTAACTTTTGGAAGTAGGACATTGATATTTTACTACCTTCAAACTCAGACTGAAACAACAGCTCTTCATGGATCTTGGGCCTCTCAATTTTCATACTGGAACTTAGACCATTGGTTCCCCTTCTCAGATCTTTGGACTTGGACTATAACTTTATGATTATATCTCCTATGTTTCTAGCTTGCCAATTGCAGATCTTAGTACTTCTCAGTTAAATGATGTGTGATTCAGTTTCTTATAATAATTTTTTTCCTGGTTAAAAAGACTATATATAATATAAAACATATAATAACTATTATATATATCTATAGTTATATAGCTGTGTAAATAGATTGTATCTTTATCTATCTATGTTTCCTATTGGTTCTGTTTCTCTGTTTCCATTTTCCCCCCTTGATTCTGTTTTTCTTCCTTCATTATAGAGCTGAGTCTCAGAAAATGTAAGTACATTAAGCCACACTAGAGCTAATAACTGCCATTTTGGGATATACATAGATTTGCCTAATACTAATTTCCACGCTCATATCTCCTGTGTTACATTTGAATTCTGCTTGTAGACTAGTGAAGTTGAATCCCACCCACTTTATCTCCTGCAGATATTTCATTGCCCAAGTGTTTCTGAGTCTTGTGTTTTAATTATTGTTGCTGTGAATAATTATATCAAAAATTCAGCAGCATAACATAGCAACTGCTTTATGTGGCTCTTGATTTTATGGTTCAGGAATTCAGAAAAGGTTTGACTAGGCTACTCTTTCATGCTTAGTTACTCAGTTGAGTTTGACTCTTTGCGACCCCCTGCACTCTATTCATGAGGAGTCTCCTGGCAAGAATACTGGAGTGGGTTGCCATCTCCTCCTCCAGGGGATCTTCCCAACCCAGGATTGAACCCAGGTCTCCCACATTGCAGCCAGATTCTTTACCATCTAATCCACCAGGGAAGTCTGTAGTTGCAGTTAGTTGTCTCCTAAGGTTACAGTCATCTGACCACTCAAGTGTGTTAGACATAAAAATTGGCTCAGTGACATGAGTGGCAATTGTCTCTGACTATTGACTTGGTGGACTAAGCTAGACTGTCAACCAGAGCACAATTCCAACATGGTAATATCAGAACATGGTGGCTGGCTTCCTTCATAGTGAACAGACCCACAAGAACTGTGTGGAAGTCACAGAGTCTCTTTGGCCTACTCTCATACACCAAAATAGCATCATTTCCATTGTAGTCTATTGGTTACAAATGCATCACTGAGTTAAGACCAGATTAAAAAGAAAGAGACGAACATCCCTGCTTTGACAGAAGTGTCAAAGAACCTGCAGGCATTTTAAAATTTATTTTTTGAAGTATAATATATAAGGGGACGACAGAGGATAAGATGGTTGGATGGCATCACCGACTCAATGGACATGGGTTTGGGTAGACTCTGGGAATTGGTGATAGACAGGGAGGCCTGGCATGCTGCAGTTCATGGGATTGCAGAGTTGGACAAGACTGAGCGACTGACCTGAACTGAACTGGAAAAACCATAGTCTTGACTAGACAGACCTTTGTTGGCGAAGTAATGTCCCTGCTTTTAAATATGCTATCTAGATTAGTCATAACTTACCTTCCAAGAAGTAAGTGTCTTCTAATTTCAAGGCTGCAGTCACTGTCTGCAATGATTTGGGAGCCCCCCAAAATAAAACCTGTCACTGTTTCCACTGTTTCCCCATCTGTTTGCCATGAAGTGATGGGACCGGATGCCATGATTTTAGTTTTCTGAATGTTGACCAACTTGTTCACTTTCCTCTTTCACTTTTATCAAGAGGCTCTTTAGTTCCTCTCCGCTTTCTGCCATAAGGGTGGTGTCATCTGTGTATCTAAGGTTATTAATATTTCTCCCAGCAATCTTGATTCCATCTTGTGCTTCTTCCAGTCTGGCATTTTGCATGATGTACTCTGCATATAAGTTAAATAAGGAGGTTGATAACATACAGCTTCGACATATTCCTTCCCCAATTTGGAACCAGTCGTTGTTCCAATTCAATGGACATGAGTTTGAGTAAATTCTGGGAGTTGGTGATGGTCAGGGAGGCCTAGTGTGCTGCGATTCATGGGGTCAAAAAGTGTTGGACGTGACTGAGTGACTGAAATGAGCTGAACTGAAGTCATGACTACAATTGTAGATGTTGTACTATATGTATGTATTACCTCCTTTAGGTAGGTCTGCATAGCTGTAAACTTTTGCTGTGTCCCAGATTTTGGAAAGCTTTTGTTTTTATTTTCATCTATCTCAGACTCTTCTCTGATTTCCTGTTTGATTTCTTTATTGAGTTGTTTTTATGGTAGCATATTGTTCAGTCTCCGTATGTGTGTTTATCCCACTTTTCTTCCTTCAGTTGATTTGCAGGGTTTTTTACCATTGTGGTAGGAAAGGATGGTTGATATAGTTTCTAGCCTCTTATATTTGTTGAGACCTGTTTTGTGACCTAGTGTTTGATATACACTGGAGAACATTCCATGTGCACTTGAAAGCAATGTGTATTCTGTAGTTTATGAAAGGAACATTCATTACATAAATATTTATTATGTGCAACTGTTCTAATCTGTCTTTTAAGGACACTATTTCCATTCTGATTTTCAGTCTTGATAATCCGTCCTTTATGTTTGATGTAGTGGGTTGTTGGAGCCTACTACTATTGTATTATTGTCAGTTCTGTCCTTTATGTCTGTTAATATTTGCTTTATATATTTAGGTATACCCATATTGGACTGGATGAAGCACAAGCTGGAATCAAGGTTGTCATGAGAAATAACAATCACCTCAGACATGCAGATGACACCACCCTTATGGCAGAAGGTGAGGAAGAACTAAAGAGCCTCTTGATGAAAGTGAAAGAGGAGAGTGAAAAAGTTGGCTTAAAGGTCAACATTCAGAAAACTAAGATTATGGCATCCAGTCCCATCATTTCATGGCCAATTAGATAGGGAAACAGTGAAAACAGTGACAGACTGTATTTTGGGGGGCTCCAAAGTCACTGCAGATGGTGACTTCAGCCATGAAATTAAAAGATGCTTACTGTTTGGAAGGAAAGCTATGACCAACCTAGATAGCATATTAAAAAGCAGAGATATTACTTTGTCAACAAAGGTCCATCTAGTCAAGGCTATGGTTTTTCCAGTAGTCATGTATGGATATGAGAGTTGGACAACAAAGAAAGTGGTCCATGGGGTCGTAAAGAGTCGGACATGACTGAGAGATTGAACTGGACTGAACTGAACTGATATTTGTACATGGGGCTTCTCAAGTGGTTCAGTATTTAAGAATCTCCCTGCCAATGTAGGTCATGTGGGCTCGATCCTTGTATTGGGAAGATCCCATAGAGAAGAAAATGGCCGTCTAACCAGTGTTCTTGACTGGGAAATTTCATTGACAGAGGAGCCTCATGGGCTACATTCCAAGGAGTTGTAGAAGTCAGGCATAACTTAGTGACTAACCAACAATAATATTAAGTGCATATATGTCTATGAATGTTATATCCCTTATTTGTAGTAATATTTTTGTGCTGAGTCTCTCAGTTGGGTCTGACTCTGTGATTCCATGGAGCCTTCCAGGCTACTCTGTCAATGGAATTTTCAGGCAAGAGCACAGGAGTGGGTGGCCATTTCTTACTCTAAGGGATATTCCCATCCCAGGGATCATATCCATATCTCTTACATATCTTGCATTGGCAGTTGTATTCTTCATTACTGCATCACCTGAGAAACCCATTAATACCATTTTTATTATATAGTTTCCTTCTTTGGCTTTTATTAAAGACTTTGTTTTACAGTCATTGTCAGATATAAGTATTGATATGGCAGATTTCTTTTTGTTCCCATTACCATGGAATATCTTTTTCCTCGCCAGTGAGGGTATATTGGGTGAGATTAACATTTGGATCTATAGAGTGAAATGCAAGTTTCCCTCCCTGATATGGGTGGATTTCATCCAATCAGTTGTAGGCTTAAATAGAAAAAAAAAAATTGGTACAACCAGAGATTCAGTGAAAATCTTCCTGTTTAACTTTTGGAAGTAGGACATTGATATTTTACTACCTTCAAACTCAGACTGAAACAACAGCTCTTCATGGATCTTGGGCCTCTCAATTTTCATACTGGAACTTAGACCATTGGTTCCCCTTCTCAGATCTTTGGACTTGGACTATAACTTTATGATTATATCTCCTATGTTTCTAGCTTGCCAATTGCAGATCTTAGTACTTCTCAGTTAAATGATGTGTGATTCAGTTTCTTATAATAATTTTTTCCTGGTTAAAAAGACTATATATAATATAAAACATATAATAACTATTATATATATCTATAGTTATATAGCTGTGTAAATAGATTGTATCTTTATCTATCTATGTTTCCTATTGGTTCTGTTTCTCTGTTTCCATTTTCCCCCCTTGATTCTGTTTTTCTTCCTTCATTATAGAGCTGAGTCTCAGAAAATGTAAGTACATTAAGCCACACTAGAGCTAATAACTGCCATTTTGGGATATACATAGATTTGCCTAATACTAATTTCCACGCTCATATCTCCTGTGTTACATTTGAATTCTGCTTGTAGACTAGTGAAGTTGAATCCCACCCACTTTATCTCCTGCAGATATTTCATTGCCCAAGTGTTTCTGAGTCTTGTGTTTTAATTATTGTTGCTGTGAATAATTATATCAAAAATTCAGCAGCATAACATAGCAACTGCTTTATGTGGCTCTTGATTTTATGGTTCAGGAATTCAGAAAATGTTTGACTAGGCTACTCTTTCATGCTTAGTTACTCAGTTGAGTTTGACTCTTTGTGACCCCCTGCACTCTATTCATGAGGAGTCTCCTGGCAAGAATACTGGAGTGGGTTGCCATCTTCTCCTCCAGGGGATCTTCCCAGCCCAGGATTGAACCCAGGTTTCCCACATTGCAGCCAGATTCTTTACCATCTAATCCACCAGGGAAGTCTGTAGTTGCAGTTAGTTGTCTCCTAAGGTTACAGTCATCTGACCACTCAAGTGTGTTAGACATAAAAATTGGCTCAGTGACATGAGTGGCAATTGTCTCTGACTATTGACTTGGTGGACTAAGCTAGACTGTCAACCAGAGCACAATTCCAACATGGTAATATCAGAACATGGTGGCTGGCTTCCTTCATAGTGAACAGACCCACAAGAACTGTGTGGAAGTCACAGAGTCTCTTTGGCCTACTCTCATACACCAAAATAGCATCATTTCCATTGTAGTCTATTGGTTACAAATGCATCACTGAGTTAAGACCAGATTAAAAAGAAAGAGACGAACATCCCTGCTTTGACAGAAGTGTCAAAGAACCTGCAGGCATTTTAAAATTTATTTTTTGAAGTATAATATATAATATATAATATTATATACAAGAGTACACTGTAGCAATTCATGATTTTTAAGGGTTATACTACATTTATAGATATAAAATATATTCTTGTAGCTTATTTTACATATCAGAGTTTGTACCTCTCAATCTCCTACCTCTCTGTTGTCTCTTCCCCCTTCTCTCTCCCTGCTGGTAATCACTAGTTCATTCTCTACATCTGTAAGTCTGTTTCTTTTTTGTTATATTCACTGTTATTTATTTATTTTTTTTTGTAATTTTAAGGTTCTACCTATAAATGGCATCGACAGTATTTGTCTTTATCTGTCTAACTTATTCACTCAGCACAGTATCCTCTAAGTCTATCTATATTTTTGCAAATGGCAAAATTTTATTATTTTTTATGGCTGATTATTATTTCATTTTATATGTATACTACATCTTTATTCACCTGTTGATGGATACTTAGGTTGCTTCTATGTCTTAGCTATTCTAAGTAATGATGCTATGAACATTGGGGTTCATGTATCTCTTCAATAAGAGAAGTTATTATTATATTATTTTTTTTGTATATATACCCAGCAGAAGAATCGCTATGTCATATGATAGCTCTATTTTAAGTCTTTGAGAAGCATCTATAGTGTTTTCCACAGTGGCGCATCAATTTACATTCCCACCAAATGTTTCCCTTTCTTCACCTCCTCACCAACACTTGTCATTTGTGGTTTTTTGTTGATATGCATTTTGATAGGTGTGAGGTGATATCTCATTGTGGTTTTGACCTGCATTTCTCTGATAATTTATGATGCTGAGCATCTGTTTGTGTGCCCATTGGCCACTTATCATCTTTGGAAAAATATCTTCAGGTTTCCTGTCCCTTGTGTTGTTGTTCAGTCACCAAGTCGTATCTGACTGTTTGCAACCTCATGAACTGCAGTGCTCCAGGCTTCCCTGTCCTTCACTGTCTCCCAGGGTCTGCTCAAATTCATGTCCATTGAGTCAGTGGTGTTATCTAACCATCTTCTGCTGCCCTCTTCTCCTTTTACTTTCAGTCTTTTCCAACATCAGGGTCTTTTCCAGTGAGTTGGTTCTTTGCATCAGGTGGCCAAAGTATTGGAACTTCAACTTCAGCATCAGTTCTTCCAATAAATATTCAGGATGGATTTCCTTTAGGATTGACTGGTTTGAAGGTCCAATGTGGGTGTGTCTTAAAAACATGATGTATTACAATTGCAGGATCCAGGATCTTCAAAGTAGACCACTCACAGTGCCTTTTTGAGGCCTAAACTGGGGAAGCAATATGAAGTCTCTTGTGTACATTATGGTATACAGTATGAATGAAAACTCTTCACTTTGGGAAAGAGGAATCAAGACTTCTATTGTTAGGAAAGAAAAATATGGACAGGGTGATAGTTGCAGACTAAGAATACTTTAGCCCTAAAATTATCTGAAATAAAATATGATATTCATGAATAAAATAGATGAAATAATCTCTCTGTAGATGGTGTAATGCAAGAAAATGGGCTTCAAATGAGATCATAATCACTTATCTGTATCATCTTAGAAAAATACTTAAAGTGCTAGCCATTGACCTTCTCTGGAAAAGTAAAAGATTAATATCTATTTTGTGGATAAAGACAGTACGTATACCTTGTTCAATTAATGCTAGAATGATAGTTTCACACATCCTTCACTTCATCACCAATTTTTATTATTTATTTATGTATGATTTAAAGACATTGGACTTTCCTGGTGCCTTAGATGGCATAGAATCTGCCAGCCAATACAGGATATGTAAAAGATATGGGTTCAATCCCGGGGTCGGGAAGATCCCCTGGAGGAGAGCATGGCATCTCACTCCAGTATTCTTGCCTGGAGAATTCCATGGTCAGAGGAGCCTGCCAGTCTACAGTCCATAGGATTCCAAAGAGTCAGACACAACTGAGAGACTAACGCTTTTACCGTCACTCTTAACATTAGGATCTGATTTACAGTTTGATTTTTCCTTAAGAAACAGTGGATGCACCCCAAACTCAATCTATGTATTAAGCCAAAAAATAAAATAAAACATGATCCAAAGAATAAGCATTGCTGCATGATGGTAATATATAGTATCTCTCTCTCTTTTTTTTCTTTTTCTTTTGTCTCTCCCTCATATTCCTTGCCCCTAATGTCAGACAGATACTTATAAGGTATTTATAAAAATGCAGAGTCAGAATTTGTCAGATTAAATCAGAATCCCTTGATGTTCTATTCTGATGAAACTCACTTTTTCCTCTCTTAAGTTTGAGTTTCTTGATCAAAAGTTTTCTTATTGTATTGGGACCAAGAGGAACCTATTATTTGGAATTCATAGAGTTCAGACAAATGAACAAATCTAATTTAGAGAGCAACAGCATGTAAAAGACAAAAGACAGGCTCTCACGTGGAATATCACCAAATCCTTCATGCGGAAATCATTTAAACTTGAATTTGTCTCATGGAAGAGATGAAAACATTCTTTTGCCATGGAGTTTCATAAAACATACCAGGTTTCTTGCACTAGCCTTTTACACATATGTCAATTGGATAAGTTAATTCCTCTTCTGTTTTGAGGAGAGAAAGATAAAAATCGAAGTCCTGGTGATTTTATAGGAGTGCTGGCTGCTTGTGTCTTTGGCTCTCTCTTCCACCTCTTTGGTGTGAAGACATCCCCAATTCAAAACAGATGTGGTCCGCTTGGCATGGCCTGCTGAATACCACATTGCTTGGAGATCTGGTGTTCACAAGGTACCTTCATGGAGTTTGAGGGGAGGTAGTTTTTCTGCCTAGCAACAAATATGGACAGATATCTGATGAGTTTTCAAGAGACTCTCACAACCAGGTGTCTAACTGAATAGACAATAGATAATCACACTTGATCCTCAGAGACTATATGTTCTCCACTTTCCTTTCCCACTTCATTGCCCTTTTAAAGTAACATTTACTTCTGTTGACTTCTTTTCCACCCTTCCTTTGAAAGCATAAGGGATAATTATCTTTGCATAATCTAAATTTCCAGCCTATCTCTCCTTTAGTGATGAGCTTTAGTTTAGTTTAATTTACAGACTTTCTCTGAATGTGCCTTAGAATATTTTCTAAGCAAATGGAATTCAGCCTTGAAAACTGGAAAGCAATTTTATTTCCATGTGGGGAAGGGAACAGACGAATTGTCAATGGAGAAATGTATTTAAGCAAGAAAGTTTTAGAATAATTTAGGACTTATTCAGTTCCCATTAAGAATACCTAATTATAAGTAATTACCCTAAACTAATTTAATTCCATCCTCTTGAGCTTTATTAAAGCAACAAACTTAACCACATGCATTTTGTTAAATAGAGTTTTGCACTGTGAAGGGGAAAAAGAAAAAGCCTGAAGATTGATGTGACTTCTATGGGAAAGAAGGGGATTAAGAATAATTGAGTATATTCTGCAAGATGCTCTCCCATTCCATTAGTGGTGAAATATAAGGAGGTGTTTTAAAAAATGAGTTCGCAGTAAAGAATTCAAGGAGATTAGCTCAGTTTTAATAGATAGTCCCTACCCTATTTAGGAATTAATGCCATAAATGGGCAAACAATTTGCTTTAATATTAAGATAAGTTATAAGTATGTTAGAAATTAAATTTTTAAGGTCAAATGCTAAAAACTGACTGAAATAATAATAATTGACATTATTTTTTAAAAATAATGTTAATAACAATTTGAGTTACTTTTCAGGAGTGTTTGAAGAGGTAAAGTGAAAAATAAGTTATATAAAGTGGTTATTCTTCAAGCCACATTTATTACTTTTTTAAAAAAAGCAAAGAGCATTGTTTTTCTGTATATAAAAGTAACACACTTTTAATATAAAATGCTACTCTTGCATTCCAATCCCCTATGATGTAAAATACATTTGTGTGTGTGTGTGTGTGTGTGTGTGTGTGTGTGTGTGTTAGTTCTAGAAGGTGGTGTAGGTCTTCATAGAATCATTCAGCTTTTTTGGCATTAGTGGTTGGGGCATAGACCTGGATTACTGTGATGTTGAAAGGCTTGTCTTTGAAACAAACAGATAATTCTGTCAGTTTTGAGATTGCACCCAAGTACTGCATTTTCAACTCTTTTGTTGACTCTGGGGGCTACTTCATTTCTCCTAAGGGATTCTTGCCTACAGTAGTAGATGTCATGGTCATCTGAATTAATTCAACCATTTCCATCCATTTTAGTTCACTGATTCCTAAAATGTCGATATTCACTCTTTTTTATATTTCTTGCCATCTTGTGCTTGACCATGTTCAATTTATCTTGATTCATGGACCTAACATTTTAGCTTTCTATGTAATATTGTTCTTTACAACATCAGATTTTACTTTCACCACCAGACACATCCACAACTGAACAACATTTCAGCTTTGGCCCAGCCTGTTCATTCTTTCTGGAACTATTTCTCCTCTTTTCCCCAGTAGCATATTGGGTACCTATTAGTCTGGACGGCTCATCTTCCAGTGTCATACCTTTTTACCTTTTCATACAGTTCTTGGGGTTCTAGAGGCAAGAATACTGGAGTGGTTTGCCATTTCTTTCTCCAGTGTCAACTTGGAGAATTGACAGTATCAATATTGATGTTTTGTCAATATAAAATCTATATAATACAATTATAAAAAATATAGAAGTTACAAATAAATTTACAGATATCATAACAATTATATTGATCTATTTCTTTTTAGACATTTTTCCATACATAATGATTATTTTTGTGTAATTAACTTCCAGATATTCAAGTTGGTTTTACAAAAGACAGAGGAACAAGAGATCAAATTGCCAACATTCGCTGGATCATCGAAAAAGCAAGAGAGTTCCAGAAAAACATCTGTTTCTGACTTATCACCTATGCCAAAACCTCTGACTGTGTGGATCACAATAAACTGTGGAAAATTCTGAAAGAGATGGGAATACCAAACCACCTGACCTGCCTCTTGAGAAACCTATATGCAGGTCAGGAAGCAACAGTTAGAACTGGACATGGAACAACAGATTGGTTCCAAATAGGAAAA